>OY725345.1:13113826-13581185 GCA_963243735.1 Neocrepidodera transversa
CCTTGAAAATTTTTTTAGCTCTTCACAATACTTTCCCTTCTCGGAGGTGGGTCGGGAAAGTTAAACCAAATAAAAACGACAAAAATTGGTGAAACTTGAAAAAATCGAAAAAAGTTAAAAAAAATCGAAAAAAAAAGTTGAAAAAAATCGAAAAAAGTTGAAAAACCAAAAAAAAAATCAGAACAAATTGAAAAAAAAAAATGGGATAAAATTAAAAACATCGATAAAATCCAACATAAATCGATAAAAATAGGTAAAAAATAAATACGGAGGAAAAAAAACAAAAAAAAATCGAAACAAATTGACAAAGTAATATAATCGAAAACAATCGAATAAAATTGACAAAAATTTTAAAATCCAAATAATAGCGACAAAATCGATAAAAATCAATAGAAATCGAATGAAATCAAATACAATCGACAAAAATCGTAAAAAAAATCCAAATAAAATCGATCGATAAAAAATAAATACGAAAAAAACTGAAAATAGTTAAATACAATACAAAAAATAATCGAATAAAATTGACAAAAATCTGAAAAACCCAAATAAAAGCGACAAAATTGGTAAAAAGCGAAAAAAAAATCAGAAAAAATAGAAAAAATCAAATACAATCGACAAAAATCGTAAAAAAAACAAATAAAATCCACAAAATCGATAAAAATCGGAAAAACCAAACAAAAATGAAAAAATGAAATACAATTTACGATCGAACAAGCCCATAAACCAAATTTCAGCTCAATCGGATTAAACGTGTGGCCTCTATCATGGAAGAATACACACAGACAGACAGAGAGACAGATAGACAGACTTCCATCTGGAAATCATTTCAGGTGACCTCAAAATGGATATTTCCAACTTTATCTCTAAATTTTTTTTAGCTCGTTCACAATACTTTCCCTTCTCGGAGGTGGGTCGGGAAAGTAAAAAATAAGAAAAAATTGCCTATTTTCCGCGCTTCTGGATTCCCCCTCAAGGCTCTAACGGAAATTATTAATGGAAAAGGTAAATAAACGAAGAAGGAAAATTTTAAATCACACGTAAATATTGCTCTTGAATTTTTATATTTTTCGTCGTTTCGATGGTCCTGGTTCGGAGTCGTCCTGCTCGTAATCCATACAGGAAAATAGCAGAATAAGCAATCCCTGCTTTTCTGCACCCGCAAGTCCAGTCGCATTTTCCCAACCCCATTCCTCAGGATTCTTGTGATAGCAGAGAAACGTTTGAACCTGGTGATAAATGAGGAAGATATGCTGGCGTGCTGTGATTCTCGTAGGTGAAAGTTGTGAGAGGAGGTTCAACTGATTCGTCTTGATCGATTTCGCGAAGCTGTGGAAACGAAGAAAATTCAGCGATTTTTCTTGGACGCCATCGCCGTATAGGGCTATTATGAATTGCTCTCCTATGAAGGCGAGAATCTCCCGATCGACTTTTTCTCTCCGCATGCTTCTCGATTACTTTGATTTAATTTTTTTTACCGCAAAATAAGCATTTATTCTTAAAATCAAAAACGGATATCATCTGCGGCTGTTCTTTGCGTGCTTCCCTTTCTCTCAATGTAGAGCTACTTCGCCTAGAGGCAATCGACGCTAGTCTCTCATTGCTACATTTTTTATAGAATGGATTGTGAACACTCACCGAATCGACAGTTTGTAACATACGTTCATGTTCCTCAAATCCTCTATTTGAGGAACCGCTAAAATATAGACCGACTTTCAATTTATAATTATTTGTTTATGGGATTTAGCAGCATATACCCAGGTGTATACTCAACACATTTGGACAAGTTAAGCCCGCCATTCTGGCCGCTTGTACTTGTACAACCCCTAGAGTATTTTTTTCTTCACTGACGCTGCCAGGTGCAAGTGTCCTTAACAATATAAACGGAAGGTGACGCCCGAGGCAATCCAAAATCTAGACTGAGCCGCCAAAATTCCACTTGACTACGCGAAGAGCATTACACAGACAAATTTTGAATTATTTATTAAGTTAAAATAATATTAATTTTTATTCTTTTTACCATTTTTTAATATTAGTTTTTTTTTCGTTAAAGCTATACTACGACTTTTCTCCTAATAATTTCTTTTTACAATATTTTTATACTGACCTTAATTAAAGCGAAATTAAACCTATTGTGTTTTTATCAACCTTTTGTAAAATTTGTTACCGATTGTTCTTTATTAATTAATTATTGTTTGATTTAATATAATTTAAGTTTTTATTACGTTTCAATTTTTTATAATTTTGTGTTCATATATATTAAGTATAAACATGTAAAGACACAATTAATTCTATGGTATTTTGTCAGTACTTTAGTTCTGTGCTTGTACTGCAGCTTTGCAACACTACAACAGATAGCTACGAGAATACGCTGTAATAGCTTCGAGAGAAAACAAGTGTCGTTTTTATGCATTGTTGTCAAGTTTCTTTTGTTATTTTTGACTTAGTGCTCTTTTATAATGCCAATTTATCAACATTGAACCAACGGATATGGTTTTAGAGTATGGTGGAGATTTTTTAGAAAGAATCTTTTCCAAACTGTAAGTTTTTACCAACTGTCCAACATTTAGGAGACCATATAAGTTGGAGTATCCCATTTTATTTTCTGGCGTACACTTAGAGAACAAAGATGAGCAGCAGTCTATGTTAACAAAAACCGACGCCAGTTTGAACAATTACTATGGTGTACTAAAATTTATTGTTTTCGGTTTCTTAATAGATTTTCGAGAAAAATGTATTAAAATACGTGTACTCCGGATTTTAGTTCTATAAATTTGGTTTTGTAGCAATGTTAGGTAAGTATTTTGCATTTTTATCGATAGTGGGAATTTTTTAAAGTTATATCTAATATATCTTTTATTTGCAATTTTTTTAAATTAAAACTGTAATCAGTTTGTTGAATAACTAAAAAAATACGACTTCGCTTTTAGTAATAACTTTTATAGTTATGTAAACCCAAACATAACAATTCTATTTTGCCTAACTCACATATGAATATATAAAACTTTTATTTCTACCTAGTTTATCGTTCGGAGGGAAATAAAAATGTGATTTAAAAATGACAAAAGACAAACCCTCCACATCGTATTGTTTAAGCACTTACATAATAGACGGCTCCAATAAAAAATCCATCTCGGGGGTACATAACTCATTTTTATCTTTTTTAAATGATGTCCTCTAAATATTATTTCGGAGTCGGGAGCAATAAAATATTCAAACCCTTCCCTTCTTCAGCGCCATTTTCTTAACGTTGTCTATAGCTTCCCCTCTTTTTCAAGAATAACATAACCAGATTATAAATTACATCTCGGACAGAATGTCAGACGAGCAGAAAGATAAGTCATAAACGGTATCTTTATATTTGATTTTAGAGTCTTAAATACAGTCCGGAAGCCACTAAACTAAATTATCTTTATCGTTTTACATAAAATAAAACATTTTTTTAATTGTTGACAAAAATAGAGCTTGAAATTTTAATTATCCAAACTATAAAAAAGCATAAACAGCTGTCTTGGGGAAAAGTAAATGATTCAAATAAAGCAAAAACAGGCTGTGATCTTCCTGACTAATATTCGATTCCCGATCCCTTCCTAGGAAACATAATGGTTTATTGGGAAAAATGTCACCACACAATGGGGGATTTTCATAAGGGTAACGATATTTCTAATAATAAGTCTTTTATAGACCACAATCAAACGTGGAATAGGGAAGCAAATAATGCAGTCAAAAAAGAAAATAAAATAAGATTTTCATATACAATTTAAGACTTGTTACTTAGGAATTTTGGAAAGTAAAAATGGATAGAAGAGAAGAAATTTCATGATTATGATTGAAAGAAAGGGAAGTTAGTTATAGTTAGCCTTAGACAAGGTTTATCTTAGAGATACTGAGTTGCTGTACTTGTTGAAGCTGCCTGACTAAATTCAATTTAGCAGCTATACGTTGGTTTCTTAAATTGGTATTATTTTACTAATATCTGTAATTTTTCCTAGTAGTGAAAATATATTAATACGAAATGATTTAATAGAATTAAAAGGAGAAAGTTTGTTAAAGGGTTGAATTATAATTAAGTAGGTTTATGTTTATTCACCTGACAGAATGCATCAACAAAATTCCGGTTAGATTTCTTTTTTTTTAAGATCCTCCAATGTGTATTATTGCAGTCAATGCATTAAACTTCAGGGTAGTCTATATTTTGCATATTCCTCGTTAATATGGTTAACAGTGAATAAACAATCCATTATGACCATAAATTTCCTAAAAAAATTTATAAAGGTTAATTTTCTACAAAACTAAGTAAGTATGTTTCAAAGCGAAATAAAAAAAAGGCACATTTATTAAAGAAAGATTAACATCAATATTATATGGAATAAAAGTAGATAAATCTGAAATATAAATAGTATTTAAGAAATGTAAATAAGTGAAAGGATCATTAAATAAGTTTTATTTTCAAAGTGTTAATTTAATTGTAAAAAAGATCATGGCAATATCTAATTTAGTCTATTAAAAAGAATTTTCCATGGTTGCTACGTGATTAAAAAAAATGAAAGGTTTGTTTAGAGGTTAAAAAAAAACTGGGGAATAAAATAGTATATTATATACCAAGGGACATCTTTTAATTCCTGAGGGATTAAAAGACACTTTAGTCCTGTGGTATATATACTCTATTTTTTACACCGCGGTGGCCAAGCCCTCTTAAAATTCAAATAATTATTTACCTGTTAATTTTGTAAATATTTCAACATAACAATTAATTCTATTATTTGTAAGTTTCCTACTTCTGATTAGGTAATTATTGTTGCTATTAAATTATGTTTTTTTTTTATAAAATACCGGCTCTTAAAAAAATTATAAAAAAAACGGGGTTTCCGATGGGGCTCGAACTCAGACCAATTTCGATCCGCATTCAAATCAATGATGACAGAAGATTGCGACTCATTTAAGATATATTAGAATAAAACCGCAAAAAATATATAATAAATCTTACGACGGTCTCGTAAAATGGTGTTGGAGAAAAGAAAATTGAAGACTGTACTACCAAAAATTGTTTCCTATACTCCATTGTGGAAGTATTTGACAGTTCTGAATAAACAAGGTGGCTTCTTTCAATTCTTTTTTTTTTGCGGGACTTAAATATTTTAGTCCCAAGGGAGTAAAAGTGGCACTTAAGTCCCGAAAATGCGGGACTAAAGTACTAGTTTCACTCCCCGCGGTGTAAAAAAATTAGTTCGGTACGAGTGATAATTTAAATAAAATACTAAAGAAATTTAACAGAAAATCAGCCTAAACCATATCCAGACCGTAGGGTAAGAAATTTCCTACAAATTAAGATAATTTTCTCTGAAGGAGAAGGTTTTAAAAGTTCATAAAATATAGTTAAAGTTTTTGACAATTTAATTTAATATTGACGCTGGAAGGAAAGTTTTTTTTATTTTTGCGGCAAAAGAACTGAGACTGAGAATTGTCAAGAATTCAAGGTCAATTGGTCAACTGGACTGCGCCAAATGCAAATCAGTCACTATTGTTTATCAAAAAAAAGGACTGAACTGCACCGTAAGCAAGTCACTATTTTTTTAAACTATACTACCCCAAAGGCAAACCACTATCTTTTAGTTGTTTAAAAAGGACCAAATACAAACCAGTAACTATTTTTTTGTTATATAAAAAAGGGACTGCTGGACTGCGCCAAATGGATTCAGTATCAGTATTAATTAACTGGACTTTTTCAAGGAGGTTAGTCAGTCAATTCACAACAGCAAAGATTAACATTATAAAAAACGTACTTAGGGCGGGGGCGACTGGTAAAATCTTACCACGGGCGTTTACAACCTACTGTAAAATTTTCTACTTGGAAAAAGTTAAAGGATTTATGCTTTTTTTTCATTAATATATAACGGACAATGAGTTACAATGTTGACCTATATTCTAAATGAAGTGGAACCAAGACCGGAATATTTAGTCATTTTGAATAAAGATAATTATTATCAAATTTAATTCATTTTATTTTTTTTTATTCTTTTTCGTTTAATTTTCAAGACTTTAAACATTAACAAGAATATACTGGCGCTCAATTTGCACTCTAATTTTCATTTATCTTCCTCAAATTAAGTTTATTATTTCACAGTTTTCTATTATTAATTTCGTAATTCTTAATATTTTATTTAACAACTACGTATTGCTTTTATTGTTACAAGATATGTTGATTTAAATTTTTCACAATAAGTAAGAAACATAAAAATAGGTCAAAGAATTACGGGAGAAAGTTATTTTAGCTTCAATATATTTATTAAAAAGATTCATTATTAAAGAAAATATACCGCATAAAAAAACGATCAAAATTGCAACAGTTCAGCATTATTTAACAAAAAGCTTATTAAAGTCGCAGAATAAATCATTATAAATCATAAATTAAAACAAAACAAATCCCTATACACCATAAATTACATCTGTAAATTTGGCATTACTTCCAAAGCATTAACCTCAAATTTCCATTAGTCCTTTCAGAAACTGACACCGTATAATTTATACGAAAACATCATCTGTAGGAAGGGGTCCATAACGCCATTGTGATAATGATCAACATCTGATCGAAAGTAACCTAAATGACAAACCCTTTACCATATGCGTGAAACGTTGTCACCCTTCCCCTATACAAGATACACTAACATAAATAGTTTCTTTAACAAGATCTTCTTTTTATTTCATTCGAATGCTTTAATAATTTATTTCTCTGCGTGTAGGAATATATAAAGGGGTGTTCCTCGGCACATGCATATTTCATTCTTCCCCTTTCACTTTGGGCTAGGCCGCAATTATACAATTAAAACTATATATTTTTAGATGTGGGTTAGGTAGAACGTGATGTCTTACTAAGGGTTGAATCTATTTTGACGCTGTCATGAGATATTTACATACTAGGGGTTGTAATAAATGTAACACAATTAGAGGGTGAAACGTTGTGTCAGAAGTCAAACTAAAAGAATATATTATGTATTAATGCAAATTATTATTTAAATTTCAATGTTCCTAAATAAAAAAAATCTATAAATACTAAGTAGGTAAGTCAATACCTTCCGTCATATAACACTTGTAGTGTAGTGACAAGTAAAGATTGGCCAATCAATCTTGGGATTTTTTCCCATTTCATTTCCAAAGTGAAAGGACGGAAAAGCGTTCAAGATGAGGTTTTGCATTTCCGTCGTCTATGGGCCCGTTGAACGACTCCCTTGATGGATGCCCTAACTGACACGGATCCGTTTAACGACCCAAATGACTTTTAATGTCTCAAACTACCACTCTGAGATTAACGGAAAATTACATGAGACGATGAGAATATTACTTTATTTTTATTAAACTCATTCCAGTTTTTAAAAATCTCCGTTTATTTGTCTTAGGATTGTGCTTATACAGGATGATTTTGTTTTGTTTGTCATATATGGAACTCCATTGGTTACCTCTTTTCTTATTTTTTTTTCAAATGACCTCGTACTATTTACATTGAAATCTGGTCTACGGTGAAATGTTGTGAAAATTTAGAAAAAGTTATAAGCTCTTGAAGCCTAACGAGATAACCCCTACCAGAATAGAAGAAATTCTAGAGGGGCTTTGTACCTATAGGTTATGATTGTATGTGTCAATGTAAAAATTGTTAACCATAAAAAATTTGATTTCTGTTGGATATTTGAGTCGTCTTTAGTGGTTTTAGTTTCTTTTTGAAAGTTTTAGTGACTTCTCAGCGCATTTTAGTTATCTTAACGGGTTCAATTCGGCAATGTAACTAAAAAATCTGATGTAGGCAGCACATGACCTCTCACCTTTTTTGAATCAAAAATTTACACGTTAACACAAAAAGTATGAAAAAGATGGACTTTTTTGTAAATCTGGCAACAAAGGTAAAATTATTGAAAATTTTAATAATACGAAAATAAACTATAGTGTATAAAAAATATATGTGTAAAACTGTATTGCCATTTTGTTTGGTAATGACGTAACCACTCATAGCAACCTGCCACTTCCGGTTGTCCGATGGACACCAAAATCTAATCAGGTCTAATCTAGGGTATCAGAATCCGGTTCGCAAAATTTCAAATTTTTTTATTTAGTAGTTTTTGAGTTATCGTTACTACAACATCCATCCTAACAAACACACACAAAGACATCATCGCGAAAATATCAAAATCGTTTTCTAGGGACCCTAAAACGTGTTTATCCATTGAAAACTCACTACCCAATTTTTAGCATGATTACTATACCTCTCTTATCTGAAGGGCGGGAGGTAAAAAATAATTTTCGAATCGCGTTATCTTTGGGTGGCAAGGATTGTTGAGGGCGGTGATCATCGGATTATATTTTGGTACTCACATGGGTCCTTCTGCCCATGGACCTCGAGCACCTCCAGAAATTCACATCTAGCGTGATTTTTGCATTCATTGCAAGGTTACTCAAATATTCAACAAAAATCAGTTTTTTTATGGTTAACAATTTTTACACTCACACATACAATCATATCCTACAAAGCTCATCCAGAATTTCTTCTGTTCTGGTATGTTATCTCGGCTTATAACTTTTTTTAACGAGCATGACGGGCCTTGTACCAGCAAGATTTAATCTATCTAACCTAAATTTTTATTACATTTCACTGTAGACAATATTTCAATGGTACGGGGTCATTTACTTTCCTGATTTTGATGAAACAGTTTAAAGTTTAGATGCACCAGTAATAATTTCACTTGAAAAATCTCTGGAAATATGGAAGTGGATTACATTGTAGCGGATACACTAGTGGTGGCAACACATTACAGTACCTGATACCGTAATGTTCCATTTACCGGTCGCAAATGGTAGATTTACTGACAGGATGATATAAAAATATATACAGGGTCCGGCAAACCTCTGTCGTAGTTCTATAACTCTTGTGTAAAACTTCCATATTTATGTGAAAGGTATCTATTAATAGTGGTTAAAAGAAAATATTTTAAAATTATTTTCATGTATACATGTTGGTCCATTAGTAATCTGGGTAATGGGGGGGAGTTCAACAAAAATATAACCTCACGTTTTTTCTTTATTAACAGTTAGAATTGATCAAATAGAACCCATTGAGTTTAATTATTTACCGTAATTTGAGCTAGATTGTTGAATAAATTAATTTAAAATTCAAATTTCCAATTATTTGAATATGCCGCCATTACGATCGTGACGTCACTTATGTGCAATGAAGTTACCATCAATCCATTAACTGCAAATGTGTAAAGAAGAGAATACGAATGAATAACAGATGCTAAATCTCACTTAAACAGACAAAGATGGAGAAAACCATTATATGAAAATTGGATAAAGATGAAAACTTGGACCTATCCACTGTGAATTCGAATTCAAAATCGAGAGTGATAAATAGATATTAGATTCCGCTGTTAGATAAAGAAAACGACTATTTTATCGAGATCAGGTAATAATTTGCTGTTTGGTACATAAGTGCTGGGCACAAATGTTCCTGATTAAAGAAAAAACGATTTTTTCATAAAAAGAAATTCATTTTTTTCTCAAATAATGCAAAAAAAGATGGAATAATATTTCAAGTTAAGAACTTAATTTTTTTCAAATGGAATGCCATACTTTTTTTACATTTTTAGAACCGGCATAGTTAGTACTACACACTCCCAAATTTTTTTCCCAGCCATCTCGGAGAAAACAACCTTTTTACCAAAAATATTTGAATTGCACAACCCCTTTTAAAATATCACAACTTTTTCAAATTTAACGGTAAAGCTTTAAAATTACCAATTTACAAAGATAATAGGCTGAAAATTTTATTAGATTCAGTTTGAGATTTTTATTTTGTACAGGGTGGTCTAAAATAAATTTGTACATTCCAAAAACTTACATTATAGTTTTTTCACTTTTTTCAAATTAGACACCCTGCATAATTATTGATGGATACTAAATTTTATGCCCTTCAACTTTGCTATTTAGTCTCCATATCTATTTTTCTTCGTTTAAAAGTTATGGTAAAAATCTAAGTTTGGATTAAAAGTAGATATATTGTTTGAATGATACCAATTTTACATTTTTTTAATAAAATAATAGTATGATTAACAGTTTTAATTTATTTGAAGTTTCGTTTCATTTTATAAAAGATGCTCAAAATGTCTGCCGATGCCGAAACGTTTCTTAGGATCTGAGGTGTAATAGATATAAATGCTTGTACTATTTTCTCCTTCATATCTTCTGGCGTTTGATAAACAAGATTATCAACATAACCCCACTTAAAAAAATCAGGTTTAGTCAAGTCCGGTGATCGAGATGGCCATTTTTTTGGAGCATTTCTGCCAATCCATCTATTAGGAAACTATCATGTTGGTGCCACATTATTTTTCTTACAATTAGGGGAACGTTTAGAAGTAAAAGAGGAAGATAATTAGCCAAAAAATATATCAGGCCATTTAAATTGCCTTCGATAAAATGCGGCTCAATCACATGTTCCCCAATTATACCTCCCCAAACATTTATACTCCATCGACCTTGGCTGTGTGTTTCTCTGATGATATGGGGATTTTCAGTGATATAATAATGAAAATTGTGCCTATTAACGAATCCATTGTTATGGAATGAAGCTTCATCAGAAAATAATATTTTTTGAAAAAATGCTGGAGATTGTCGAAGTATTGATTTTGCCCTCAATAGTTTCTCAAAATCCGTCTCTTTCAGCTCTTGATGCATTTGTATTTTGTACGGATGGTAATTATGCTGTTTTAATATTCGTCCAACAGACCTTTCACTAATACCTACCAATTCAGAAATATTTTGTTGACATTGTATTTGGATTTCCTGTTACTGCCAAAATAACTGATAATTGATTGTCATCATGGATAGCACGTTTGGGGATTACTTTTGGTTTATACACTACATTTCCAGTTTCGTTAAATCAGGTATAGTAAGCAATTTATCAAAATTCTTTTTATCTGGAACGCGTCGCTCAGGATATCGTTGATTATAAATTATTTTTGCTAATATACAGTTTCTGCCGGATTCTCCCAAAACAAAAATCACATCAATTAATTCATTTGTAGTAAAATTCATTGTTACTCAACACACAAAGCTTAAAAACACAATGAAAACAGCAAAATATGAACCTACTTAGATTTTTACCAAAAATACGTTTTTTTTTTTTAATAACTTTTAAACGACGAAAAATAGGTACGAAGATTACATGGCAAAGTTGAAGGACATAAAATTCAGTACCCGTTGATGAATTCCCATTTGAAAAAACTGAAAAAACACAACCCCACAAAAAAAAAGTTCATACACAAGAGAGTGACATATGTATTCCCATGTATTTTTCGACGCTGAATCCGATCCCGAGCTCAGAAACGGGCCTACACGTCTGAAAATGGCCTGAAATGCGGGATAAGGCGAAGTCGACGCTGAATTTTGGAGATAAAGCCGGATTTGTGGTCGAAAAGTTTATGGCCAACTGAAATTCCAGGTTGGGGTCCGGGAAAATGACCCCTTGGGGCGGACAAATTATGTTTTGAACGTCCCAGTCGCGACTGTCGTATTTTCATGGACTTTCCAATTCTGGAGCTGAGACTGGGTGTGAAAAGTGTTTGGTCATTTGAAATTCCCAGTTTGGGTCCGGGAAAATGGCCTGGTCCTTAGAGTATGCTCAAAAAGCTTTGGACAGCTAAAATTCCCAGTTTGGGTCCGGGAAAATAGCCCATTAGGGCCGGAAAATCATATTTCGGACATACCAGTCGCAACAGTGGTATTTTCGTGTGTTTTTCAATTCTGGACCTGAGGGACCCGAACAGGGAATTTCACATGGCCATAAACCTGTCAAGCACAGTCTAAGCTACAGGAATTAGTACATAAAAATCCCACTGTTGCGATTGGTACGTCCGAAATAAGATTTTCCGGGCTATTTTCCCGGACCCAAACTGGAAGTTTCAGCTGACCAAACACTTTTCACACCCAGTCTTAGCTCCAGAATTGGAAAGTCCATGAAAATACCACAGTCGCGACCGGGATGTCAAAAACAGGATTTTCCCGCCCCAAGGGGTCATTTTCCCGGAACCAAACCCGGAATTTCAGTTGGCCATAAACTTTTCGAGCACAAATCCGGTTTTAGCTCCAAAATTCATCGTCGACTTCGCCTAATCCCGGGAACCGCATTTCGGGCCATTTTAGGCCCCTGGGACCAATTCCAGACGTGTAGGCCCAATTTTGAGCGCGGGATCGGATTCAGCGTCGAAAAATACATGGGAATACATATGTCACTCTCTTTTTTTTTTTCTTCTAAAAGGCCAGAAAGTGCAAAAATCACTGAAAATATCCAGTATTACTCTATAAATGCGATTACATGTTTAGGTATCAGGTTATTTTTCTAAATTATTACATTAAAAATAAAATACAATATATAGAGATGTTATTTCATTTAACCAGCCTTAAACCAAACGGTAAAATTATTCCAGGATGAGGTAAGTAGTTTTATTAATATATTTTTTCGCATTCATCCTTTTACTGCTTAAAAAAATCCGTATTCTGGATAATGTTTTTACTTATCCGAATTCTGTATAGATACTTTGTGTATCCACATAATCATGTACCGCTTCCATCAATATTATTTATACCCTCTCCGGTAGTCTGTATGTAATGAGCATACAAGGGTTGTTTAATATTTTATATAGAGCTTGAGGGAGACTTCCTTTTCCCCCTATATCCCGTGGGACAGCCGCGATAAGAATACGAAAATGTACTCGTAAATTTTATCGAACGCTCGGGCATCTCCATGCAGACTTTAAAAACTTCATTTTGGTAAGAGTTTTCAAGTGCAGACGTCTTTTATTTTCTAACGGTTTAACTGGGATGTATGTTGCTGGGGTCTTAAATTGTTTGTGAGGAAAATCCAGACTCCTTTTTAAGAAAAAAGCTAACGGAAAATTGAGATACGCATAAATTTCAACTAAAAAAGATTAATCAGGTTAAAATCGTGCACAGTGCAGTACCCGAATAATATTTTATTAGCGTGTGTGGTACGACTGACTTTTTTTATTTATTTCTGTATTAATTTCTTGTGTAATAAATTTTAATTAAGATGTGAAGTTACCCGTATTTAAATTCATTCTGGACCGTGATAAAGCACATTAGAGCATTACTTTTAATTGCCATTAATAAATGTAATTAGTTATTCTGTCCAGTGATATAAATGGTCTCTTAATGCGTCTGATTAAAATTACGGGTTTATTCACTCAATTTTCAATTTCCAGACGCTATTTTTTTAAGAAAAATATATATTAACGAAAAAATTATTTCATTCAAATAAGATATGATATTCATTACAATTTTCTACGATAAGAAGATAAGCAATTTTTATTTTAATACCGGTTTTAAGATTATTCAGATGATTTAGAATTCAACAAAATTATGTAATAATAAATCCAGTAAGCTCACAGTATTCAAGTAGGTCAGCTACGTACAGACGGACAGACAGACCGTTACTTAAGCCCGGTTGCACCAACGTATTGAACTAAATGATACAGATATGTTACACCAAAATTATAGAACGTTATTTTACATAGGATGAATTTTATCTGAATTTATAATGGCAACATTGCAATATTGTCGAACTATTGTACAATAGATGGCGCTGATTGGCAATATCGGTAAAGCAGATCGTGTAATTATTGGTTGAAATACAAACATCTGTCGAATGTTTCTTTTTCTCAGTTTTATAACCAAGGATGTTATATACCGGGTGTAAATGGGTCATGGGCCACCCCTATAACTTTTAAACCCGTTAATAGATTTAAACCAAATTTTGGTCGGTTATAATAAAGTAATTTTTGCATTTTTTTGCAAAGAAATCCAATATGGCCGACATCCGGTTCGATGGGCCACCCGGTATTAAAAAGTGTTCATTCAATTACCATTAAAATGATGTACATAACCATTCTTTTTTTTCTCAAACAAAGGAAGAATATTATTTTTTTAAATTGCGAAACACAATTCCCCTGGAAACAATCCTGTTAAAAAAATAAATGACATTAATATCATATTTTAAATAAAATAATTATTAAAAAACAAAAATAAATAATTTACGAAATTTAGAACTTTTAGATAATTTTTGTTTGATTATAATGAATTTAAACCAAATCATTTGCACCTAGGAAGGATAAAAAAAATCAAAAATAAAATAAAAATGTGACATTTGAAAGTCCATTTGTAAGTATTTGAAGTCGTAGAATCCAAATACGTAAAAATGTACGGGGTGTTTCATTTGAATTTTCAATTTTCATGTAATTTCCGGTTAAACCGGACGTCGGCCATATTGGATTTTTATTTTAAAAAATCTAAAAATAGCTCTATTATAATCTACCAAAATTTAATATAAATCTATTAAATCGTTTAAAACTTGACCCATTTACACCGGTATATATAATTCATGATTTTCGATATTTTATTTTTCAGCAAATTTCATTTTTATTCCTCAAATTTTTAATTTTTCAAAATTGTGAAATTTTTATTTATTTTTTATACTTTTTCAATTTTGGAAACGATAACGATGAATTATTTGAGGAAAAAAATTGAAATTTGGTAAAAAATAAAAAATTGAAAATTTATAATTCGACAAAGAGAAATTCAAGGAAAGACATTTTTAAAGTTGGAAATTTGGAATCTCAAATTTTTCATGTTTCTAAATTGCATACTTTTATTTTTTTTTTGTATTCTTTTTCAATTATGTAAATCCTAATGCTGAATAATTTGAGGAAAAAAATTGAAATTTGGTAAAAAATAAAAAATTGAAAATTTATAATTCGACAAAGAGAAATTCAGGAAAGGCATTTTCAAAGTTGGAAATTTGGAATCTCAAATTTTTCATGTTTCTAAATTGCATACTTTTAATTTTTTTTTTATTCTTTTTCAATTATGTAAATCCTAATGCTGAATAATTTGAGGAAAAAAATTGAAATTTGGTAAAAAATAAAAAATCGAAAATTTATAATTCGACAAAGAGAAAGACATTTTCAAAGTTGGAAATTTTGAATCTCAAATTTTTCATATTTCTAAATTGCATACTTTTAATTTTTTTTGTATTCTTTTTCATTTATGTAAATCCTAATGCTGAATTATTTGAAGAAAAAAATTGAAATTTGATAAAAAAAATGCTTTTTTTATTTAGGATATTTTCAAAAAATATTATTTCTGTTGTGTCTGTCATGCTATTTTTTTTCATTTATTGTGCTCGTGTGCTAATGGACTTTGGTAAGATATTTTATTTTTTATTTCATTATTTTTGATTTGATTTATTTTGAAATGAAATTATTTGATTTTAAGGAATACTTTATTTATTTCAACAATACAATTAATATTTGCATAATTTTTTTTTTATTCTACTGTGATCATAAATATGTAAGTAATGTAAAATAATCAAGAAACGAATATAATTATTATTATTTATAATTTTCTAAATTGAATACTAAATATATTTTAACATCATATTATATAAATTTATTATAAATTAAATATTTTTAATTAGTTGAAATATATTTTAACATCATATTATATAAATTTACTATAAATTAAATATTTTTAATTAGTTTTTAACAATATGTTTTTTATTATAGATTTGATTTATTGCGTTGTATTTTTAGTCTGTAATGCTAATTAACAGTACATTTTTTTGATTTTTTAAAGTTTTTATTTTTCATTTTTGATTTTTAATATTTCATAATTAAATGCGTCAAAAGGCAATATTTTTTAAAAGCTTGAAACATAATCAGTAAAAAAGTAGCGAAAAAATGAATAACCATTGGAAAAAAAATGAATAACAACTGCAAATGAAAAAGGAGGAAAAAAATCCAAAATTCATTAAGTAACTATTTACAAAATAACAAAAACTTTTCTGAACTCTTTTATTATTATTGAATATATGTTTTTTTATTGGAAATATTAAGTGTATTATAATTTTTAATTGTGAATTTAATTGGCGTTAATCAATCAGTATTAATTTGCTTATACTTAAATGCAAATTACAATTTATTATTCCTCATAAAATTTTTATTCATATTGATATGCAAATTAATTTAAAAAGTTGCACGCTAATAATAGTTATTTTCGGTCTTTCAGCAAAAAAATAATTTTGTGAAAAGGGTTTAAAACTTGATTTTAAGGGCTAACTCGGGGATCGAGATAGAACTCCAATTAAAGTGATTAAAACGGAACTTCCAACTCCGAAATTATGCTGATCAACAAATTGTTTCCACTTTTATTCAACGAGAAACTTTTATGGTTATAATTTCTTTTTAACCACTGACCAATATTTCAATCGAACTTTTTTAAAGTTTTGTTAATAGGAAATTCTCTTTATTTATCAAATTGTAAGAGCAAGAAATGGGAATGAAAAAGTAACACTTCTATCCTTGATTGGGTTAATTGAAACTAGAATGTTTCAATATAAGCTGATTGGACACCCCTAGTGGGAAATTAAAAGCCTTTTGAAAGTTAAGTCGTGTTTTATAAAATCGCCATTCTCCTCCATATGGCGCGGTCTTTTCCACCCCTCTGGTGTTTTTTTCTATTCGCTTCAAACTTTTATTCACCCTTCCAAACGTTATTAGGAAAGAGCAGAATCGGACTCCAGTCAAATTCTACTAAATTTATTTTCTCAAAACCAAAGTTAAATTATTTTAAATATGTTTACAAAAAATACCAGCTTAGTTAGGCCTGATGCCTAAAATGCCCAGTATTTTAGAACCTTTCAAATGCTGTTTTTCCTCAATTAAAAAAATTAAGGTACTATTGTCACCTGAAGAAGGATCACGCAAAGGGCGAAATATTTATGCCTATCCGAGTATTTTTTTCATGTTCTAACAGATTACTGGGAGGGGTAGCATTTATTTCAATTCACTGTATAAGTGCTTAATTTATTGATAAATTGGAAATACCTACGCAGTTACGTTCTGAAATTTTATTTTAATATAGTTTGGATTGGATGTTTTTCTTAATACAGATTGGAAAAAAGTTGGAAATTTAAACGTAAAGAAGGCAGTATAAAAGTAGGAGAAAAAGTGGAAAAATGTTGGAAAAAAAGTTTAAAACAAAGAAAACAATAAAAAAATTCCTGTCGGTTGGGCCGACAGATGAAGGTAGATTTCTGTAATCTAAATTTAAGGCTTTTTTATCCTTCCCCATCCCACGATATGGTCGGATCGAAAAAAGTCTCAAACAAATTAATTTTTAAATAATTAGGATATAACAAAAGTTTCATGAACTGTTTCAAAAATGGCGGAGATATGATTTTTGTTAAATTTCAACTCCCACCAGTTTGCATCTTTAGAGGTAGTATGCCCATTTGCAATACTCAACGAATTACTGCCCCAAAGAATTTTTATAAAAAATTCGGTGTCGATTGGACAAAAATTGCAACCTGTAATGTGCCGGAATGGAATATCTATACATACATACATACAGGGTGTCCCTAAATTTAGCTGCCAACGCTATAGGGCAAGTTCCTTGTGTCGTTTAAAAATACAGGTTAAAGTTTAAAAAATAAAATAGTTTATTATCAATAAATTTCAAATGGTGCGATCGATTGTAATGAAACTTTAGGAGGATTAACATGGTAAAGGAATTTGCCCTAGAGCGTTGGCAGTCGAATTTAGGGATACCCTGTATATACATATATAAATATACGGAAAAACTCTTAGTTTTGAGGATGTGGTCAACATAGACGTACACAAAAGAAAACTCTTTGCTTACAAAGTCAAGCTTTCGCTAATGTTTATTAGCTTCATCAGGACATCTACAAAAAATTTTTAAAAGTTAATACTCGATACAAAATATAAAATCAAAAGACTTACTAAACACGAGGTTGGTTGTGTATTGTTGAAAGATAGCTTCATAAAAACAAAATTGAAAAGACATCAATTCACAACAGGAATAACATAGTCTACAATGCTAATTAACAAAGTGTAGAAACATTGTTGAAATGAACGAGATTCAATAAAATTAATTTAAAATAAATAATTTAAAAACTTTAAAAAAAGACATTGTTATGTCGTACCGGGAACGACGACATGGCGGTGACATTAACCAAGATCTGTGTTTAGAAAAAGGAGAGACCTTGAAGTGGCCTAAACTGACAAAATGCTAACGAGTCGTCTCGAGTAGTAGAAAAGAAGAAGAGATTGACAGGTAGGCGGGAATTTTTGAAAATCAAGGGAACGATGAATGAAGAAATAAGAGGAGGAAATTGCAATTAGAGTGACACAAAGCAAAGAAGAAGGAAATCAAAAGGAGTCTACAACAAAAAAACTTTTTTTGTTTAATTATTTTATAAGAAGATATTTGAAAATCGATGTTGAAAATCGGTGTTGGGTGACCTATTCATCAAATGATTGTGAGGGAAACTCAATGGCATTTCTGTTATTAATAAGTGAGAAAACGAAATTGTAAATAACACTTAAGTTGCTTATATCAGTTCGTTTGTTCATGGAGTTTTCCTCTTTCATTATGTGGAACATTTCTAGGAATTGTCTTTTATAGGAGTTACGTTCAGTAGAAAGAATCTGGGCTTGATCGAAAGCTATTGGGTGATCTTTTGATATGACATGATCTGCTATAAATATATGTATTGAAATAGTAATTCTACATGACAAGCGAATCCCATTTCTTACCCTGTAGCACTCTTCCTCAATGGACTAATTTCAGGCCTTAAAAAAATGACAATATTATAAAAAATTCTATAAATATTATTCTAAATATTCCTCCAATCTCTTCTGTTTACTCCTCCAATTATTCAAATTTATGTCTTGATATTTTATCTTCTGTATCTAATTTCTTCTTATCAATTATCGATCCATACTCCCCTTCAGTCTCTGCTGTATGTTTGAATTTCTATCTTGTTAATTCTTCTTTTATCTTTATTT
This sequence comes from Neocrepidodera transversa, assembly GCA_963243735.1. Lineage (NCBI taxonomy): Eukaryota > Metazoa > Arthropoda > Insecta > Coleoptera > Chrysomelidae > Neocrepidodera > Neocrepidodera transversa. The sequence goes on from OY725345.1 coordinate 13,132,750, forward strand.
TAAATTTGTCATCTGATATTTCCAAAATTTATCTTAATTTATTAATAAAATCCTTTTTTTATGGGTATGTAATTTTTTTTTTATTTTACTCAACTCCACTAAACATTAACATTCAATAAACCTTTTCTTGTAAAAAATATCAAAATTATTTTTTTGACAACCTCTTTCATTTTTTTGCCCAAAAATGTTCATCTACTATTTTTTTTTATTTTTTTTAATAACTACAATTTTGATTGACAGCAATCCAATGACAAATCATTTCACCTGGGTCCAGATTCTCGACTTTATTAAAATGGGAAATACAAAAATTTCCTATAGGAATTTACGATTTGTATTCCTGACGGAATATTTTCCAACGAAACTTGTGGGAAAATATTCCTCTACTCTTTGGAATGAGAATTTAAGTTTCCAATAGTTTTAGAAGGTATTTTGTAATGAATGTATTAAACAAATGGCAACATAACCTAAAATTCGCAGTTTTTGTTTTACAGATTTTATTGTTGGATCCTTTTTTATTTTTCCTTTTTATGATCCTTTTAAACCAGTTAGAAATATTAGAAGCTGCTGAGAGACTGGCTCTTAATCCAGAACGAGACTTTTAGAGCAAATAACAATGATCCGTTTGAAAACTCATCAGATAGACTATTCCTAAAGTTGTTTCGTTTGACTAAAAACTTCATAATTGAGCTAACTGATGAATTAGATACATTTTTAACTGAACCAATTAGAAAATCATCCATTCCAAAACATTCCAAAGTAAGAAACGTTTTTTTTTTAATTATTTTTGATTTTAGGAAATTAAGATTACATTTTTGTTTAATTTTTAGGTTTTAATTGCTTTAATTTTTTATACCCCTGGAAGCTACCAGTCAAGTGTTGGCTTCAATAAATATATTGCAGTTAGCCAATCTAATGTGGCTGTTCTTTTTTAATTCATCCATTAATTAATTTAACCTTACAATAATTGTTTCCAAATTCTGACTAAATTTTTCTCTAATAACAACTGTATTTGAGGTTAAATTTGTTTTATCGAATGCAATTAAACGATTAAAAATCTTAAAATCTCTTGAGTGTTATTGGTCAATTTGTAAAATATATGTAAATAATAACAGACATACGCACAATTGCACTTCCTATAGGAAAATGAATTCCTAGCTTGATAGAGAATAGTAAACAGTAATGTCATGGGAGAAGTGCGTGGGAATATTTTCCTATGCGAAATATTTTGCAGCAAGTCGAGAATCGGGTCCCTGGTCCAAACTGTCACAAGGAATTTTATACTTCAAATGGCCTAACCCCTATTCATATTACCAAAATTAGTTTAAATTTTTCTTTTTTATGTAATAAACAAGGAAAACTATTAATTTTAATTCCAAATCCTAATCATTTTCTTTTATTTAAACCAACCCCTACTTACTATTATATTTTATAACAATTTAATTCTGTCCTATATAAGGTATAACAAATTTCATAACAGTATATAACGATAATTTTTTTTCTCTAGTTCACAAACGGCGGAGCGCCCCTATTCTCGGGTCTGAGTCCAGCCATTGAATCGATTACAATATTTAGATTTCGTATATAAAAATCTACCTATTACAAAAAAAAACATAAAGAAAACAGTAAAAAAGTAGAGAGAAAAAAGAGTAGAGACATAAGTAGAGAAAAGAAGTGGGAAACAAAAAGAATGAATCATAAAGAAATTAGTAAAAAAGTGAAGTAAAAAAATTCCAAAATCTACTAACATCGATTTCAATGTTGCCTTTTAATTTTTTAGTATAGTAATTATATTTATACTTTTTCCTTATCTCCTTATTTTTACGTTTGTGAATTTATTGAAATTTGGAACATATTTTCCTATGATTTCGGTCTAAATTTTTAAAAATGAAAAATTTTTTCAAAACAGAGTTTATCATTGTTTCTGTTAAACAAATTCGTACAAATTCTCCATATTCAATTTAGAATTTATTCCTTTACAAATTCCGGTAGTAAACATTAAGATTAGTAGTCACCGTTAACACTAGCAATGAGTTTAATCCAAAAGTCCATTAGGACTAGGTCAGGACATATATAGGTATCGCATTGAATCCCAAAATATGTAAGATTAAGGGCCGGTTGTACCAACGTGGTTCAACAATAGTTCAAGCGTGAACTCCGATCACGCCGAAAAAGAAGTTGTACCAGTTTCAATCAAGCCTGAACCTTAGATCAAAATCGGGTTCACGTGAACGGTCACTTTTGTTCGTTCAAGCCACGTTCAAGCACCTGAACTTAAGACATAACCTAGCTTGTTGTATTGTGTTTTAAAATAAATATATTGTTGAGTTATTTGCAAATATGGATTTTATACAAGAAATGACAGATGATGAGGATTTTTTAGAGCTAATTGCTCTGCATGAAAATCCTAGACGCCCGCAAACTTACAGAGAGAGGCCAAATCATTTTGATATTTGGAATAACCACGAATTTAAATGTAGGTTCCGATTTTCAAAGGAAACTGCCCAATTTATAATCGAAGAATTACATGAGGAGATCGTTTCAGAGACAAATAAGTATGTGGTATTTAGAATTTATTATTACAATGTTTCTATTAATTATATCTTTCAGAAATCATGCTCTTTCTCCAAGTGAAATGGTCTTATTAACTCTACGATTTTTGGCTACTGGTTCATTTTTGCAAGTGTTGGGCGACTTTTGTGGAGTAGATAAATCTACAGCGAGTAGAGCCGTTAACAAAGTAATACGAGCAATTGCAGATCTCAAAAATCAATTTATATCGATGCCACACACTGAGGAAGAAAAACAGATTGTGAGGGAAGGTTTTTACAATATATCAAGATTTCCCAGGTGTATAGGGGCTATTGATTGTACTCACATAAAAATAATTAGTACAGGAGGGCCACATGCAGAAATATATAGGAATAGGAAAAACTTCTTTTCCATTAATGTACAAATGATAGGAGATGCTAATTTAAATATCACAAATATTGTTTGTAGATGGCCAGGATCGGCCCATGATGCAAATATATTTCGAAACTCCAGAGTTAGGCATGAGTTTGAAAATGGGATATATGGTGAAGATTTGCTAGTTGGAGACAGTGGTTATGGTATAAAACCATACTTAATCACACCCTTGTCTAATCCAACAACGGCCCCTCAAAATCTTTTTAATGAGTCTCAAATTCGGACTAGAAACCCTATTGAAAGACTTTTTGGCGTTTTAAAAAGACGTTTTCCCATTTTAGCCTTGGGAATTCGTCTCCATTTGAGGAAAGTAGAGGCTATAGTAGTTGCATGCTCAGTTCTGCACAATATATGTATGATAAAAGGAGAAGATGAACTACCACGTGATGAAGAGGTTGAAGCAGCAATCGAATTAACAAATAATGTTAATAATTATATACAGGACCCAAATATCAGACATAATGAGTTTACTATAAACAATGCAACTAGGCAAGTTTTGATTGGTTACTTTCAGAATATCATGGGTGCAAGGAACTAATGAAAACATTAAAAAAAAATTATTATGTCCTATTTTTAAAAGTATAATGAATTATTTTTTAATTTTTTTAATTAAAATATATTTATAAACACACTATAATTCTTTATTTAATTTCCTTTGTAAAACTTCTTTTTCGAGTCTTAAAATTTGTAGTTTTTCTTTGTGCTCTTCAAATGCCCATTTCCTTTTTTCTTTAGACTCAGATTCCATTAGCTCTAAATCCTTTTCATGCCTCTGTTTCCGTTGTTTCAATTTAAGTTGATGTTCTTCAATAAAAGATTGTTTTTTTATTTCTTCGAGCACAACTTTGGATTGAGCCCACTCTTCAGCTTTGGGCCCAAAACCTGCACTTTTTATTAGTTTTCTTTTCAGTGTTGTTTTTTTTGTTGAAGTTTCTGTACTGTTATTTTTCAGTCCTGTTTTAGTAGGTGTTTCTATTGGATTTAATATTGAATTTTCAGTGGTCAAATTTGTTTCAGTAGCTTTTTTTATGGGGGTTAATATAGTGCTACTTGAACTTGCAGCTGTTGAGATATTACATCTAAAATTATCCAGTGGCCCAGGAGCACTTGTATTCAAATACTGCGATTTTTGGGTTTTCAGTAATTTCGCTGAATCAGCTGCTAGCCATTGAGTACCTGATATTTCCATTTCTTGGTATTCAACATTTTCCTCATTGTTCTCTTGGAAGCTCAAAACTATTGACTCTAGAAGAAAAAAGTAAACGTATTATTGATTCACAAATCCATTTAACTACATTTTTTACCTCCAACAGTATCATCGTCAAATTCAGAGTTGTTCCCTGTCATTTGAGTGCCAATAATATCCAGTATATTATTGTCTGTACTGGTTAAACAAATATCCTGTGATGGCCCACCTCCAGTACCTGTAAAATAGTTTTTTTGGTTGGCATATTTCTCCTTACTTCTTTTTTTAATGTTTTCGTATTTATTTTTTAAAGTTGTTTCATCCCTTGCCGTTTCTCCTGATATCATATTAAACTCTCTTGTCACTTTCATCCATGCCTGTTTTTTAATGAGTCTAATGTTCGAATCCGTACTTTTGCATTCAATTTCATTTTTATATTTTTTTATAATTGAAAGTAAAATGTTTTCTTCCTTTTGAGAAAAATTTATCGACCTCACAAACTTCTTTGCTGGTTTAGAACAAATGCTTTCCATTTCAAATCAAATATTTTAATAATAAAAAGACACAAATCAAGAGACAGCAATTTCACAATCAAACACAAACACGACAAACCTAACCTTAAAATTAAAATCTAACACTTTCTTCTTCTTCTTTCTTTTATTGGGCTATGATCTATAGATCAATTTACCCATAATCTCACAAATTATCCTCTTTTTTATGGCCTTGGTAATTCAGCTTTGGTTAAAAAACCAAAAAGTACTAGGTGACGGTAGGAATTTAAAACTTCATGTTAGCGAACCTACCCTAACCGTGAGATCACTTGAACTGGGGCTAGTACAACAGTATTTTCCTTGAACGACGTTCAACATTGATCATTGGTTCAAGTGAACTGTCTATGATCTGACTTTGGTACAACCGGCCCTAAGGCGAACTATTTTTTTTTGTTAACCTCAATAATTAAAAATCTCAAGTATAACTTGTCTCACTATAATTACTTAATCTAAATAGTCAAATAAAATAAAAGTACTAAAATCAAATGTATCATTTGCCTTAAGAATTCTTTAAATATGCCTCATTTTAGTTAATTAATGTGAAAATAAAATTTTTAATTTTGCATATATTGTTTTTTAACATTGAATGCATTATTAGTACAAACAACTTAAAAGTAATAACAGTAATAAAAAGTTCAGTGTAAACCAAGCTTTAACTAAATAATGAGATAAATAAAATATAAAAATTCTATCTTTTTTTGTCAATATGGTTCGCTGTCTTGATAAATTATTTTAACAGCGTTGCCAATCTTAATTTTACCATTTTGGGATCAAGTATCTGTATTGTCTTTGCCGTTAAAAGAAGTTTATATTTTGGTCCAGTTAGATCCTTATATAGAAATATTCATAGTCCTTTTAAACGAGTTTTAGCTTAATAAACTTTATATTGGTTTAAATTTGTCACTACATCTACTATGACAGTTCAGGATTTTTGTTGATTTTTATCAATTTTGTGAGGTCTGTATATATTTCTATTTCATTTCAATCAAAACTATTCTAATAGTTGGTTCAGTTAATCAATCCTAACAAACTAACACACTTACTAACGCACACACACACATCATTGCAAAAATATTAAAATCGTATTATATGAACCTTAAAACGTGTTTATCCATTGAAAACTCACTACCCAATTTTCAGCATGATTACTATACCTCTCTTATCTAAAGGTCGAGAGGTAAAAGTACAAACGTTTGGCTTTAAAAAGCGATATGACTGCGACGCAGAATTTTCAGTAAGAATGATGATTGAACAAATATGATTACGAATCGATTAATGTTTGGAAAAATTTTCTACGACAGTCGACGTGTTGACATCAACCAATTATCGAAGGACCAAAACAGCGGCAATTAAATTATTATTAACTTATAAAAATGAAATAGAAGTTAACAAATATATGGCATTTCGCCATAAAACTCCGTGGCGTCGGTCATGAATCAACCCGTATAAAACATTCATTTAATCCATACAATATTATTTCTTTTCGAACAATTATTTTCACTAGTAATCTCCCTAGAGCTTGAATTATTACAGGAAAAGTTTCCGGTTATTAATTCAAGATCGTGGGGGATTCGGTAAGAAAATTTCACACCTAAAACATTTAAAAGTAATTAATTATTTATTTGACATTAAGATTAGAAGGAAAGACTAGTTTTGGTCTAGTTAGTCATGTGTGTTTGTTGGTATGTTAAGAATTAAGTAGTAATTGTTTAATTTTGATTTGCACAAAAAGTAAACAAAAAGTCTTATATGAATCAAGCCCATTACAAGTGTCATTATTTTGACATAAAAATTTCCACTTATTAATTTCGTCCAGGGTACCCTGGAGGATAAACATTTCCGGAAATTTTTTGGGTTACCATGGTAACCAAACAAAAAAATAGACTTTGATTGGCTTAAAAATGACGGTGTGAAATTTTCAAATAAATAATTCGAATAATTGCTTTCGTATAACTGCCTTTGAACAATTTACCTGTAATTTTCTTTCTGTAATGAACTTGGCAACGTCGTTCGATTAAGTTCTTCCACTCTTTTAAGAGGACTAGTGACTTTTTTGTTTGATTTAATTTTACATTTAAGCTAGATATAAATATTTGTGTCAGTTACTTATAAAGATAGGTAAGATTTTTTATTAAACATAAACACTTTCATTATTCTGATATTTTTAATTCGTTTGTTCAAACTTCTTATTTAAGCGAATCACATGTCACGTTTGGATGATACAAAATATTTTTTCTGCAATGAAACACTCGTCTTAAATATACCATAGATAGATAGCGATAAAATATAGTTTTAAATTAAAATCTGAAAAATCTACCGAATTTTACAGCGGACGTAAATATTAATATTTTGCGCTCTATTTTTTTTGATCGTTTTATAATAAAAAAATATATCGATTTCAGTTTAAAAAAATTTTGAACCTGTCTAATATCAATTCAACTAAAATTCTACCAACCATCCTCATTTTTCTTAAAAATACTAATTTAGTAGAAAATTTACTAAAAACGGTAACCCTGTAAAATGTGTGTGCACAGCGCAGCAGCGGGCCAGGGGTGAACCGTTCATGGCTACTGACGTCACCGGTCTAGTCTCGCGCACAGGTACCGTTTTCCAGCCTCTCGCTGATCGTTGATTTTAAAATGATTATAGACGTAAATATTAATATTTTGCGCTCAATTTTTTTTTGATCGTTTTTAAATAACAAAATATCTCGATTTCAGTTAAAAAACAAAAATGTCGAACCTGCCTATTGAGAGGGACTTTTTTTCTTGCACATTCTTGCTCAGCTCGTTGTCGCGAGCATTTTGACATATGATTCTGTTCGAAACTCGAAAATCTCATAAAACTCCCATTTGTACAAAGGGATTTTATGAGATTTCACATTTTGCGCCATAAATTTTTATAGATTTGAGAGCGACTTTTTACCTCTCGCCCTTCAGATAAGAGAGGTATAGGAATCATGCTAAAAATTGGGTAGTGTGTTTTCAATGGATAAACACGTTTTGGGGTCCCTAGAATACGATTTTAATAGTTTCGCGATGATGTCTGTGTGTGTGTGTGTTAGTGTGTGTGTCTGTGTGTTAGTGTGTGTGTGTGTGTGTTAGTGTGTGTGTGTGTGTGTTAGTGTGTGTGTTTGGATGGATGTTGTAGTAACGATAACTCAAAAACTACTGAATAAAAAAATTTGAAATTTTGCATACAGGATTCTGATACCCTAGATTAGATCTGATTAGATTTTGGTGCCAATCGCACAACCGGAAGTGGCAGTTGCTATGGGTGATGACGCCATTATTATACAAAACGGCAATAAAGTTTTACACATATATTTTGTATACCCTATAGTTTATTTTCATCGCATTAAAATTTTCGAAACTTTTTCCATTGTTGCCAGATTTACAAAAAAGTAAATTTTTTTCATACTTTTTTGTGCCACCGTGTAAATTTTTGATTCAAACATGGCGAGAGGTCATGTGGTGGCCACATCAGATTTTTTCTTGTATATTCTTGCTCAGTTCGTTGTCGCGAGCATTTTGACATATGGTTCGGTTCGAAACTCGAAAATCTCAGCCAAGAAAGTCTAAATTTAAAATTAAGAAAAAAAGTGTTAAATGTTGGTTGCGGCAATTTATTTTTCTTGAAAAGTGGCATTTATACGTTCTAGATGATTTTTGCAATTTTTTGTGAAAATCGGCGTATTTCGAAAGTGTTCAACTTTTTCCTAAAATCTAATATATAAAAATGTATAGTAGGTGTGAGAAAATGTATTTCTTAATAATTAATATATACTGCATGATAATGTTGATGATGGCTGTATATCTAAAGATAAAGACACACCTGTATTTGTTATAACATTAGTCCATCTAGTCAAATTCTGATATGTATTTAAAAAGATTATTTCCCTAAACGTCGTTTAATCGCGATTAAACGACGTCTGGCCTTGACAAATATGCATGTTAATAAACAATAAAGATAAAATGTAAATACTACATTCCCAATTTGGGAAATAATCTTAACATATACCCCTCGATCTGTAAATTTAACCCCATAAACTGCGGCTAGTCATTTTTTTTCAAAATTTCGCTTTGAAGCAAATGTTTTCGACTGAATAATCCACCTAAAAAGCCCTCGACCTTCGGTCTCGGATTTTTAATGGTGGATTATTCAGTCTCAAACATGTTCTAAGCTAAGCCGCAGTTTATCCGGTTAAATTTTCAATTCTCTGGATATAACCTGCGAATATTTTTTGACTTACCGTTGTTCGAGAAAACAATAAACTTTGAATAGAAAGACACTCACAAACGTTTTATAAGGGAATCGCTGTCACAATGACAAAAACTATATCAGACAGTCAGTAATAAGTACCAGTACAGCAAACTTTTATCTAAGATGTCTAAAAACTCTGGTGTATTCACTGATTAGATTTTGTTTCGAACTTTTTGGGAGTACAATAGAACTTACTAGAATTTTGGTAGATGGCGCGGTTCAGAATTGTTCGTGTCCTAGCTTAGTTTGTCATAGATCACTTAAACCAGATGAGATGTCAAATAAATTATTTTCTGTCAATCTCAATGCGGATTTTTTTATGTATGTGGTATTAGTATTAGTTCATAAGGAATAGTTTTAAATGGTGTATAAGTATGGATACTTTTCGTCAAATGGGGCCGTACTGTATTTTATGTGGAAAGTGTAAAGCTGCAGATTCGAGCATTCATCTGTATTCAGTACCAGATTATAAATACACCCTGTGTGATCTGTGATTACAGTTTACTATGTGCGATGTATGCGCCATCTAAAATTTTTAATCTGAAACTTTAGTAATCTCTCAAAAATCAGTCAAAATCAAGTAGGTAGAGATCTCCCAGTTTTGACCCAAACTGTCACAGGTATAAGTGGAAACACCATGATATTTAGACATCTTACTTTTATCTAATAAAAACAATATAGCCTTGAGCCATTTACGTGAAAAGTCTATAGTAGTCTTAGCTGTCAAGACATCTGTCACCTTGATATAAACGTTTGCAGAATCTGTACACTGATTTATAATATATTTACAATTTTAAGGTAAATCTAACATGGCATATATCAAAAGTCCAATATCAATACTACAAGAAGTACTTATACAAGAAAAAAAGGTACCGATTTATCAAGAACAACCCTCAGATTTACCCCAATTTCTACATAAATGTACAGTAACATTTGACTCCATAACAGCCTCTGGTTATGCACATACAAAAAAACAAGCCAAACAAAATTGTGCTCAAGAGGCTCTACTTAAAATTGGAGTTGAATCATCAACTTCATTTAAAATTAATAATAATTCTAATAAATGTGTTGTTTCTCCTAAAATTATTAATTATATTGGAAAGTTAAATGAGTTTGCTGCTGGTAAACAAGTTACTCCTGCTGTATATTCTGGGAAATTACAGAAAAATGGAGAATTTTTGATGGAATGTAGTTTTCAAGGACTAACAACAGAAGGACTTGGACCGATCAAGAAGATGGCAAAACAAGAGGCGTCCAAATTAATGTTAGAAAGGTAACTATTAGTTAATTTTAAATAGATTCAGGAACATATTTTCTATCTGTAAACACTCTAAATTTTGAAAATGAAATTTTAAAGCTAGGCAATTTATAAATATAAATTTTATAATAATCATAAATTACAGATAATAATACAAATGTAAAAAATTTTAATTTTTAAACATCTTAAATTTGAATTTTCATAAAATACCATTTTTCGAATAATAGTCAACATATAGAAAAAGAAATACAAAATGCAGTTCCCTACGTTATTTTTTCAATTCTAAATGTGTTTAATATATCTCTCGCCCTCTCCTTGTTTTTCTGTTGCCTATTTCCTATTTGTCGCTGTTTGTCATTATTTTTCCCTACTTTTTCCTATTTTTCCCTATTTTTCCCTATTTTTTCTATTATTTCCTATTGATCCCTATTTTTCCTATATTTCCCTATTTTTGCATCTTTTCTCTATTTTTTCTATTTCCCTTATTTTTCCGTATTTGTAACTATTTTTCACTGTTTGCCACATTTTTACATACTTTTTCCTATCATTCCTTTTTTTCCTATCTGTCCCTATTTTTCCTAATTTCTCCCTATAAGGGATGACACATGGGTATGAATCACCCCTTTAACTTTTTATTTATTAGCCGATTTTTATAAAATTTTAACTGGGTATAGTAAGAGTAATTTTCTGGCGTATACATTCAAGATGACTTCCAGTTTCACCAGAAATAGACCCAAATTATGATTTCTAAACGGAACACCCTGTATATTTTTTATACGTATACATTCAAGATGACTTCCGGTTTCGCCAGAAATGGACCAAATTTTGATTTTTAAACGGAACACCCTGTATATTTTGTATACGTATACATTCAAGATGACTTCCGGTTTCGCCAGAAATGGACCAAATTTTGATTTTTAAACGGAACACCCTGTATATTTTGTATACGTATACATTCAAGATGACTTCCGGTTTCGCCAGAAATAGACCCAAATTATGATTTTTAAACGGAACACCATGTATATTTTGTATACGTATACATTCAAGATGACTTCCGGTTTCGCCAGAAATAGACCCAAATTATGATTTTTAAACGGAACACCATGTATATTTTGTATACGTATACATTCAAGATGACTTCCGGTTTCGCCAGAAATAGACCCAAATTATGATTTTTAAACGGAACACCCTGTATATTTTGTATACGTATACATTCAAGATGACTTCCCGTTTCGCCAGAAATAGAACCAAATTATGATTTTTAAACGGAACACCCTGTACATTTTGTATACGTATACATTCAAGATGACTTCCGGTTTCGCCAGAAATAGACCCAAATTATGATTTTCAAACGGAACACCCTGTATATTTGGTATATGTATACATTCAAGATGACTTCCGGTTTCGCCAGAAATAGACTCAAATTATGATTTTTAAACATAACACCCTGTATATTTTGATAAATTTGGATTTTACGGATCAAAATATATGCAATCCACTAATAAAATGCCAATTTGACAGAACTTTGATTCTTTTTTCAGCTTGTAAGTTTTTTTTTATCAAAAAAAAAATGAATAATGTACTACATATCATTTTAATCGTATTTAAATGGGCTTCAAAAAATCCCAGGTGAAAAAATTGTAATAAATCAGACAAAAAATGGTTTTTAAATTTTAATTGATATTGTGAAATTTTAGGAAAAGTAGACTGAGAAAAATATTTTATTTCTCAAAAAATAAAAATTGACGTTTGACTGGTGTATGGCATGTTTTTCCCTATTTTTCCTATTTTGCACTACTCTTTCCTATTATCCCCTATTTTTTCGTATTTGTCCCTATTTTTTCTATATATCCGAATTTTTCTCTTTTTTTACCAATATTTTCTCTATTTCTACCTATTTTTCTCTGTCTTTTCTTATTTTCCCCCACTTGTCCCTATTTTTGCATTTTTCCCAATCTTTACTATTTTTACCAATTTTTTCGGATTTTTACCTATTTTACTTTATTACTTTCCCGACCCACCTCCGAGAAGGGAAAGTAGTGTGAACGATCTAAAAAAAAATTTCGAGATAAAGATGGAAATATTCATTTATTAATGTATTTTGATCCAGAAAACCTAAAAAAAGGTCTGTTTCCCATTTTGAATAAAATTGAATGAGATATTAATTATTTATTGATTTTAAAATTATTCAAAAAAGGTTTTATTTCTTAAGGTTAATATTAATATTAAAAATTTAAAAAAAATACTATTAAATTTGTAGTAAAAAACTCTATAGTTGTGATTTTTTTTAAAATTTTATTCAAAAAATTGTAATTCATAAATTTTTTTTGAAATTTATTTTAAGTTTAAAAATAAATTAATAACTTCTAAAATATTAAAGATATTAAAATGGGATTTATATAATTTTAAAATAATACTTGTAGAAATTATACAAAATTATAAAAAGTTAAAAAAAAATTTACAAAAAATTGTTTTTTTTTTAATTTTTGTAAACTAATTTTATTAATGTATTTTGATGCAGAAAAACTAAAATAATCGATTAAACAATTACTTTACTAGGAGTGTTCGGAAAATTGGGTGGGATTACCCCCTCATTTTTTTATTTTATAATTCTTTCAGATTAGAACAAGAACCTATTACTATATCGAAAAAGGAGTTGATCAGTGTTCCAGAAAATATAAAACTAATTATTGATAAATATGATGAAATGTCTATAAATAATAACGAAAATATATCCCCGCCTTTACCAGACCTTCTGCTTCCAAAATTTCAGGTAATTACTGAAAATTAAGAATTTATACAAATTATCTGTAAATAATTTTTTTTTAGGATAAAATCAAAATTTTAAGTATAGATGAGTTATTAGAAAAATTAAAGCAAATTGGACATAATTGCAAATTGGAAGTTTTTCAAGAAAATCCATATATAATGGTGCTAAAAAGTGAAACAACATTTTGTGTTATGGGCCATGGACCTACTAAAAAAGAAGCCATTGATAACCTTCTCGTAAATTGCAATATAATTTTATTTTGTTAAATGTTTCTTGTTACCTTAAAGTTCACTATTTTCTTAAAATTGTTATTTATTTGTTAAATTCTAGCTATGTTTTTTAATTTTAAAATAAATAAAATTATATTGCAATTTACAATAAGGTTATCAGTTGCTTTATCAAAAGCAACTGATAACCCTATTGTAAATTACAATATATTTATATTTTGTTTAATTTATTACAAATATAATATTTTTTTAAGCCGTTGTTCTTTATTTATTGACTATATTTATATTACATATTATATTTATTTATATTTTTAATTTTTATACAAAAGACTGTTTTTTTTTATTTTAATTTTCTGTATTAACTTAATTCAAATAAAAAAGGTTTGCCCCAGTGAGTAACGAAAAAATACCGAAAAAGGTGCGCTGCGATATTTTTTAATATAAAATTCACAATTTTTAAAATGGGTCTTTGATTTTTTTATACTAAAAGTGTGTTTTAAGTACTACCTGACCTGATAACATTAAAATATAAACAAATAACCTCAACCTGGTCAAGAAAAAAAAATTATTTGGTTTGAAAAATGATGATTTTGCAAATTTTATTTTAAACGCAATGTACTTATTGTTCAATGAATTTAAAATTTTCTTTTTTTATTTTTTAAATAATACATGCTTCTACAATTTATATTACAAACATTTAGCAAAAATTAAAGTAAATTTGTTTAAAATTAGGTTTCTCCTATTTTTCTATTTTTTTTTTAAATTCTCAATATATATTGGAAATAAAATTTTTTTCAATAGAAATTCATGTGATAGAAATTATCTACACATTGCTTGATCTTTCTTTTTATTAGACTAATAGTAGACTCACAATACAAATTAATTTTTTTTCTGGATCATATTGAGTTTTTTTGTTTATATTTTAATGTCAGGTAATCCTTAAAACTCACTTTTGGCATAAAAAAATTCAATAACCTATTTTGAAAATTATAAATTTTATATAAAAAATACGTTTTCTTATATTTCCAGCCGACTCGCTACGGCAATAGTTCTTAAAACATTTAAATAAAATTTGTATACGTATACGTGGATTGTCAAAAATAAGAAATTGGTTTTAAAAAGTTTCAGCGGTCGTGGGACCCCCGTCAGGAACTAAATTCCTTACGATATTTTTTCAGCTCTAAACATGTTTTAATAGGTCTCCTCTTTTCATTTTTTTTCTATTTATATTTTTCCTATTTTTCGGAAATTTTTCCTATTTTTCTTAATTTGTCCCTGTTTTTTCCTACTTTTTTATTTTTTCTCCCATTTTTTTTATATTAATCCTTTTTCCTATTTTTTCTTGTTTTTCATTATTTTTTCTTATTTTCATCTTTTTCCCAATTTGTCCCTATTTTTCCCTGCTTTTTCCTTTTTTTCCCCATTTTTTTTCCATTATTCACATATGTTCCTATTTTTCGTATATTTCCCCATTTATCTTCATTTTTGCCCATTTCCTCGTTTTTTCATTTTTTTTTGTTTTTCATTATCTTTTCCTATTTTCCTCCATCTTTCCCTATTTGTCCCTATTTTTTCCCATGTTTTCCTCTTTTTCCCCATTTTTATTTTCCCGACCCACCTCCCAGAAGGGAAAGTATTGTGAACGAGCTAAAAAAAATTCGAGATAAAAACGGACATATCCATTTTCGGATCTCCTGAGACGATTAAGACCATTTCCAGATGGAAGTCTGTCTGTCTGTCTGTGTGTATGTGTGTGTATTCATCCACGATAGAGGCCACACGTTTAAGCCGATTGAGCTAAATTTGTTATAGGGGTTTGGGTTACCCGTCGGAAGAACCCATTAGTTTTTGTACGACATCTATCAAACGGAAGTGTCACTATCAAAAAATGACAGATCCAATATCTTACGGAATTTGACTTGTGATATGTCATTTGAAAGACCTTGAAAAACTCTATTCAGAACAGTTAAAATTATTTCTCCATCTGTTACCTGTCAAAAAAAAAATGTCAAAATTTGAAACTTCAGCATTAAATATCTGAAGAAGTATTTATCCGATTCAGCTGAAATTTGGTATGTAGGTTTGGGTTATCTTTCGGAAGAACCCATTACTTTTTATACGAGATCTGTCAAACGAAAGTATCACTATCAAAAAATGACAGATGCAATATGTCACGAAATTGGACATGTAATATGTCGTTTGAAAGCCCTTGAAAAACTCTATTCAAAACAGTCAAAATTATTTCTCTAACTGTCACCTGTCAAAAATTAAAAAAATTGAAACTTTGACATTAAATATCTGAAAAAGTGTTCGTGGATACTCGTCGGGAAAGTTTTGGGGCGACCGATTTTTCATATTTGTCCCTATTTTGCTTTATTTTTCGTATATGACTTCCATTTCTTTTCCCTATTTTCTTTATTTTGCCCTATTTTTCTCTATTGTTTCATATCTGTCCCTATTTTTCTATTTTTAACAATTTTTTCCTATGTTTCCATGTTTTTTCCTATTTTTCCCAATTGTTTCCTATTTTTTATTATTTTTCCCTATTTTACTTTATTTTCTCCTCTTTTTACATTCCCCCCTTTTTGCCGTTTTTCCTATTTTTACCCCGTTTTTCAATATTTATAATTTATTTTTTATTATTTTTCCAATTTTTTCATTATCTTTTATTATTTTTGCTTTTTTTTCATTAAATTTTTCTATTTTTTCTCTATTTTCTTTATTTTGCCCCATTTTTCTTTATTTTCTCTAGTGTTTCATATTTGTCCTTACTTTGCTTTATTTTTTCCATTTGAATCCTATTTTTTTCTATTTTCTTTATTTTGCCCCATTTTTCTTTATTTTCTTAATTTGTTCATATTTGTCCCTATTTTGCTTAATTTTTCTTATTTGACTTTATTTTTCCCTATTTTAGTTTATCATTCCAAATTTTTCACAATTTTTTTCCTATTTTATTTATTTTCCTTTTTTTACTCTATTTGTTATTATTTTTGTTTAAAAATTAGTAAAAATATATACAATTTTGACAACCTCTTTATTGATCCTTTCTTGAATTCAAAAAAAGAGGTTTGTACATAAAAAATTGTAACTTTTGCACGTTTTTATATCACTTACAGTTTGTGTATTTATATATGATTTACTATATATTACTGTTTATAAGAAAGTAAAAAATTTTCTTCTAAACTTTATTTCCAAACAGTTCATAACTTTCGAAAATATCAAAACGTCAAAAATAAATTCCACCCTATTCGAATATCTTGATAAGCATCCTCACCACCAAAAGTTAAATTGGTTTAGTATAGACTTTCAGTAGAAGTTAAATTTGAATGGGAAATGAGATAGGAGATAGCGCAGGAAAAACAAAAAAAAAGCGAAAAAAAAGTTGAATAACGATGACTATATCTATCACTGAATTATGGGCCAAACATTTATCAATCAATTCGTTGAGTCTCGTTTACTCATCCAACGTCGATTCATCAGCTTCAAAACAATCGAAATCGGAAATGGATTGATGACGACAAGAAGGATTCGTTTGTGAATTCTCCCAAATAATATACCAGGGTTAACAAGAAAATGACAATAGAGAATTTTTGGGTAGCGTATTGGATAAAGACAGGTTGGGAAATTTTTCGAATTAATTAACTATAGTTTGTACAGTGACCTATAACCCCTACGTCACAAAATAACCTAATATCAAACAATTGGGGTATGTCGGAAATAAGTTCAGTCAGATTGACATTCTATTGATAGTAGTTTTGCAAGGGTTTCAAAATAACATTTTTTTTAGTTAGATTTAAAAATTAAGAGGCGCCAATACCACATGTTATCTTGCCTGAAATCGTTTTTGGACGGGCGCTCCGTTAATATTAAATATAGGAAGCTGCGGTTTTCACCAATCGATTCTGTAGTTAATTATTTATAGCGCGTCTGTGTAAAATGATCTTTAGTAAAAGTAATACGACCATCAACTTTTTTCTCTAGATAAATTCGAAAAAAGTAGCACAGATGCACTCTTCTGATAAATATTTTAAATATCCTGAATAAAACCGCATATTTTTAGTTGACATATTAGGCGAGTTCTCGTCCAAAAACGAATAATTATGTTTTATGGCGTTCTACCCTCTTCTGCGCAGAAAAAGTTGGACTAGAGGGTAGGATTATTTAACATAAATCGGAAAATATCTATATATGTATATAAAATTGTCGTGTCGCTGACTGAATGACAATCAATGCACAGCCTGAACCAGAGGTGATAGAGACCTGAAATTTTCAGAGTAGTTTCCTTTAGTAGTCTAGGGGAGCACTAAGAAATAAATTTTGAAAATTCGCATTTTAAGGGGTTCAAAATTGAGATTAAACAAATATTGACCCGCTAGAGTAAGTGCGTCAACAAAAAACTCGGATGTGTCATCCCAGAACTTTCCCGGCTCAGGTGTGAAGAATGAGATTATTTTACTTACAAAATACAAAATTTCTGAATGGAAAAGTAAAATGTTGTAAAAATGACATAAATTGCTGGAAAAAATGGGTAATCGTTGCAAAAAATACACAAAAATTAATTAAAATGAAAAACGATAAAGATTACTTAAAATGGCACCTTGTTATTATAAATACCAACAAGATAATGAATTATTTCAAAAAATGGCAAAAAAATTGTTAAAAATGATAAGGAATTGCTAAATTTCAGCATAAATTAAAAACAAGAAAAAAAGGAAAAAATGCAAAAAAAAAACTGGACAAGGAAAAGGGAGAAAAAATAACAAAAAGTCCAAAAAAAAATGTCAAATAAGACAAATTAAAGAGAAAAAATGCAAAATACGCCAAAAAGTTAAAAAAAAAGTAAAAAAAAGCAAAACAAGTATTAAAAAAGGAAAAAAGTGGCAAAAAGGGATAAAAAAAGTAACAAAAAAGATAAAACAGCAACAACTACAAGCAAAACAAGGTCAAAAAAGCTCAAAAACTAAAAACAAAATACGCCAAAAAAGTTACAAAAAGAAAGGCAAAATCGAGGAAAAATAAAGGCAAAAATGGCAACAAAAAAGGGAAAAAGGAAAAATCAGCAAAAAGTTAAAAAAAGGCCAAATAAGACAAAGTAAAGGGAAAAATGAAAATACGCCAAAAAAGAAAAAAAAACATACAAAAAAGTTAAAAAAAAGCAGAATAGAGGAAATATAAAGGCAAAAAAAAGATTTAAAAAAGTCCAAATGATACAAAATAAAGGGAAATAACCAAAATACGCCAAAAAAGTAAAAAAAAGAAGCAAAATAGTATGAAAATAAAGGCAAAAAAAGACAAAAAAGGGGTAAAAAAGCAATAAAAAGGCAAAAAGTTCAAAAAGTTAATCAAAAAACAGTTTTAAAAATGCCAAAAATGTCAAGGAACGGAAAATGGAAAAAAAATTCAAAAATAGGCAAAAAAGGGGTAAAAAAGCGACAAAAAAGGTAGAAAAAGCAACAAAAAAGGCAAAAAGGACAAAAAAGTAAAAAAAAATTAAACCGGCCAAAAAGGCGTAAAAAGGCAAAAAAAGGAAAAAAAAATCAAAAAAAAAAAAAAAGCTAAATTAAAGCCAAAAATAAAGAGAGGTAAAAAAAGCACAAATGGTAAAAATGGCTAAAAAAAGTTTTAAAAAAGCAAAAAAAAGGTGTAAAAAAGAAACAAAAAAAGGCAAAAAAGGTTAGAGTAAATCAAAAAAAAAAATTAAAAAGGGCAAAAAGGTCAAAGAACGGAAAAAAGAGTAAAAACAAAATTAACAATGTCCAAAAAAGTCAAAATAGGGGTAAAAGTGCAAAAAACGTAAAAAAAAGCAAAATGATATGAAAATAAAAGCCAAATGGCAAAAAAAGGTAGAAAAAGCAATAACAAAGGCAAAAAGTACAAGAGGGAGTGCAAAAATATTTTTTCTCCGATTGACATCAAACATTGACATTTATCGATGATAGAAGTAACACTTTTACTGCCTAGGCAGTAAAAATGATTTTTAATGCCTAGGCATTAAAAATATAATTTTATATCTCTAAACACATTGACACTACTGAATTTTACAACGGACGTAAATATTAATATTTTGCGCTTAATGGGAGCGTTTAGCGTAAGCTATTTATAGGTGGCACCACCACTGCAAGCATCCTATTAGATTTGACAGCTGATTATTTCCTATAAGTTTGTTGGCGAAAATTTTCTTGCGTTTAATTATTAGTAAATTTTATAAAATGAGTTATAGTAATTGGAACTTAAAACATCTGAGAGATGAATTGAAACGTCGAGGAGCAATTTTGCTTGAAAAAAAGCTGAACTTATCGAGAGGTGTATATTAAATCATGATCTATTGTATTTTATAGGTTATATTTGGATTTACACATAATTATATGGATCAATATCGTCTATAATTTCCAATTTTTGATCATAACGAGCTTTAACATCACCCGTAAGTGATGAATAATACTCACAACCAAAACAGTATTAAAATTTTTGTAATATTTAACACTATAAAACTCAAAAAAAACACAAGAACGAACCGATCAAAACAGAATCAATAGGTAAAATGCATATGAACTGATGAACTGTTTGCCCACCAAAGAAGATGGCGGACCTGTCAAAGTCACGTGATCTGGAATGGTCTATAAACGTAAAACATATGACAAAATTTTAGGTTAAGTTTTTAAAGTTGCTGGAACATAAGCGCCTCTAGTGAGAAAATATTTCAGTAAACACTCCCATTCTACTAAACACCCTCATTTTTCTTAAAAATCTACTAATTTAGTAGGAAATTTACTAAAAACGATAACCCTGTCAAATGTGCTTGTATCGTGAATACAGCGCAGCAGCGGGCAAGGGGCGAACCGTTGATGGCTACTGACGTCACCGGTCTAGTCTCGCGCATAGGTACCGTTTTCCAGCCTTTCGCCGATCCTTGATTTTAAAATGCTTACAGCGGACGTAAATATTAATATTTTGCGCTCAAATTTTTTTGGATCGTTTTTAAATAACAAAATCCCCCGATTTAAGCCAAAATAAAAAAATAAGAAAAATGTCGAACCTGCCTATTCTTTAGCCGGCAACCACAAAAGTCACGTGGTGTGCGGGACTCTTAAGCAATAATGCATTTTCACTTGAATTTGAAAAAAACCAACCATGCATTTTTCCACATTCGAATTTGCAAATAATCCCATTTATAAAAAGTTTGATTATAATCAACATTTAGATATAAAGTGAATGCATTTTTACTTAAATTTAAAAAAAAATCAAAGATGCACTTTTCCAGTTATTAAAATTTTTAATAAAAGTAGGTAATAATAACATTTTACACTAGACTTTAAAAAGGCAGGAATGTAAAATAAGCAACAATGTGTTTTTCGACACTCAAATTTCGAATATAAGAAAAATGTATTTTTCCAAATTCTAAAATTTTCTAATATTTCAGCGAGGCTTATACATTTATTTACATATGTTTTTACAGATTTTACACGTACTATAAGTGAATACCCAAAAAATATATAGAATCTAAAAAAAAACAACAACTGTAAAAGACGCAGTATTTTTCTTAAGAATTTATCCATTATGCCTAAAGAGATTTTCATCCTATTATGATTTTTTTCTCATGTAATAATGTAAATATATTCTCCTATAGTTTGCTTTGCATTATTAGTGAATTTACAAAAAAAAAATATGTCACAGCTAAAATAACCCAGTATTTTCCCTTAAGAAAATTTCTATTATGCCTTGAGATATTTTCCTCCCTTTATAAATTTTCTCCTAAGGCACCAATAACGTAAATATCTTCTCTCATAGTTTGCTACGCACTATAAGCGAATTTAAGTGGTGTTAAATTACACTGGACGTAAATTTAGGCACTGACGAATTTCATGGTGGTTGGCCATCATGCCAGGGATCTAATTACTTCATTATGTTAAAACAGAAATACCTCTCTGTAGCTTAAGAGGTTGGAGTATTGACATGAGAGGTATGTGATCTTACATCCAAAGGATTTCGGTCGAAGTTACCAAGTAACTTGTTAATACTTGGATTTAGGTCAGATTAACGCCGGGTCTAACCTATGCTTTGGGATGGCGTTAGATGTGAGAAATGAGAATTCAGTAATTTCAACTGAATCAGTCAAGTTGTAATAGAAATGATTTAATTTGATTTACGAGGGTAGTTGAAGATTTTCGTTTTTGCTTGTTAGCTAGATATATCTAATAATTGGTATATTTGGGAATAGTATGTAATTTGTAAACAAAAAAATAACGCCTTTAGTAATCGTTTAAGTATATTATCAGAAAAATCTAGTTGTAATAAAATCCAAGCTCGATTTTACTAAAATTGGCTACTTCAAGGTCACGTGACATCGCTGCCTCCGTTCTGGTCTTCAAGTACTTCAAGTCTAGTATTTAGCTCTGTCAGGTTGTAATTTGTGATAAAATATATTTTATTATTATAAACATAATTAAAGAAAGAACCAGGTTAGAACATTATTTTTCATATTCGATTGTTTATTCAGCATTCTAATAATTAAATCCAAAAGGTTATCTATATTCTAAAATGTAGTCCATCAATGAAGAAATAAAAATCAAAATCTAGTACCACAAAATTCTATAATATTTAAAGTTGGAAGAGAAACTGGCAATGAGTTTCAGCACACAAATGCCATCTTCAGGCATATAACACAAATGATACAATGAATTAAGAGAAAGAGGATAGTATAAATGAGAGTTACCAACTAATATTACATAAAATACTTGTAAGCTTTCTCAAAACTTACAAGTATTTTAAAACTTATTTGGGGTTTCATTACCCTTAAGAGATGTGGGCCCTCTGTCGGTTCCAGTTTGTATTGGTGCTTATTACATAGGTGGAACCTTTTTGCAAGTAATAAGTGATACTGTGTCTCATTGGTAGATGGCGTAAGCTTTCTGCCTGCGTACAACAAACCTTTTAATAGGTATTTTCGCGGAGCTAATCCAGAACTAGTTCAGACCTACTAGGCATGCGCAATTACAAATTTGGCGTTCGCGTTGCAAAAATTATTAGTTCGGAACAAAATAGACGGCGTTCGCGATGAAGATTGAATACATTTAGGATACGTTCAGAACACGTCCAATAATAATATTAATCAAATATAGGACATTTCCTAAGAATACACATAACTTTGATGTGCCACTATTTTTAGAACACACTATATATTTGAAAATTATTTCAATTAATTCGGATACACTTCTAGATTTTTACTTTCCCGGTCCCATCAACGAGCAACAAAAAATTCGAGATATCGATGGAAATATCTCATTTTGAGGTCCTCCAAGAAGATTGAAACCATTTCCAGAGTATGGTCTGTCCGTGTGTCTATGTGTAATCTCAAGCTGAAATTTGGTATGAAGGGTTGGTGTGCTCCTCGAATGCGATAATTAGTTTTTGGTTTAAATTTGTAGAGTAGAAGGTCCTCAAAACCGACATTGATTGAATACAGATGTAAGATTTTTTGCCTTTTTTTAAATTTTAAAGACAAACAATACACTTTAGTGCAAAATGTTGTATTGCAAAGTTTTAGAGCATACAATTTTCTACAATTTTGGATCATACGTTTTCCAGAATTTCCAATAGTTGCGTCACTAGATGGCGTGCAAAAAATGTTCATATAGGCTTTCCATAGTTTTTCCTAATTTTGAGGACAAATAATGCACTTTAGTGCAAAATTTTCTTATGCAAAGTTGTAGAGCACCAAATTGTGCGCATGCGCCTGATTATTTCATATAAACAGTGCAATATCAATTCGGAAGAGGTATTCACCATTGGCTTGCTATTTAAAATTTGTTCCATAAATTAATGTAATGCTTGGTATTTTGTAATTAAATAATCCTATTCTCTGCAGCAGAGCCGGGAAAGTTCTGGGGTGACATAGCCGATTTTTTAAAAATGTATTTGTCATTTAGATGCTAGAAAATAGTAGATAGTCTACCAGAATACGATCATCACTATACAGAATTCGACGTGTTAGAGTAAGAGGTACAAGAAATTCAGCTTGTCGGAAAGAGAGAGCGCGACGTTTTTTAACATTCGCTATTTTGAAGCGTTAAAAATCGTTAGAAACGTCACATTTTACAACGTTTTTAACGCATTTTTTCGAATCATACAACATAACGTGAAAGAACGTTCGAAACGTCACATTTTACGTTTAGAATTTTGATTCGAAAAAATACGTCAATCAGCGATGAGAACGATAAAAAACTTCGCACTCTCTCTTTCTGACACGCTGAATTTCCTATACCTCTCACTCTAACACGTTGATGGTCGTATTCCCATAGATTATCTACTGAGGATAGTAAGGACCATGCAGATAGACTTTGTCTGACATTTAGTAACAACTGTGTAAATATTTATCAGAATGTAAGCTACATTTTTTTATGAACGTAGGATAGCATTTCCTATATAAATTATTATGTATTTATTCATCGAATTCTACATCGAAATACGAGAATTTTAGTTAAAGATGCTACAATTATGACTGGGAGTCGAATAAAAGGTAATTAAAAAGATAAACTTAAATGACATTTGCATATTTTATCTCTCGCGAGTCCTAAATTACGAGCTTGCAGTTAATTTAGTGAAACAGGGAGTGTGGCGGGGAAAGTATCATCCGAGAAGCGTAACATAACTAATTTTATGTGCTTAATACAAATCACATGCTATGTAACCCGGCATTTTCCAGTCACTGTCAGGTGTTCTAATTATTTCTGCTTTCCGCATATAATTAGCGCCTAAGAGAAAATTGTTAATAAGTTTATTTAAACATACATTAAGTATTATCCAAAAACAGAAAATTATCCATAGCTCAAAAGTGGTAAAATATTCAACAATAAATTTATTGTTATGTTAAAAGAGATTAACTTGGCGGCCATAACAATTTTTTTTTTGTAGTCGAAACATGTTGCCGCCAAGTTTAACATGACAATAAATTTATGTGGTATAACTTAAGATTTTTTATTATTCATTAAGTATTATATTTTGCTTAGTCTGTCTACAAAAATATTTTTATCAAATCGATTTATTTATTTCAACCCTGCCGATGTCGTAAACCCGAGTCGATTCCTCAATTACATCGACATTTTATGTATGCTCTTGACGTTTATTAATAGATCTCCCGGTATGTTCCATTAGGTGTGTTTCTGATAGACCGCCGAAATGTCTATAGTAATTTTTCTTCTTCTTTTTCTTCATCTTTTCCGTCTTGTAATGTTTGAGTAGGTAATTAATTACGTGGAAATGTCACCGTGAGCTCAAGAGTAGACAAATTATTGTGAATGATAGTATGATAGAGACGAATTTTTTGTTATATTGTAATTAAGTATTTTTTTAAGAGAGTTTTTGTCGTCCTGGATATGGGTCAAAAGGATGAAGCTTTAGCAAAAAGAGAAAGAGGTTTTTATTGCGAAATAACGCGATAAATTATAAGAAACGGGAGTGTATTGTTTAAATTTAGGATTATGAAGGGAATTATAGCTGAAATTCTGTATTTAAGAGAAAAGGACTGAATTCAATTACGAGGATTTTGGACAGCGTCGTACTTATTATTTTTAATATTTGCTTTATATTAACAAAAATATAATTCCATTCAATTAATCTTAAATATTACCATTATAAATTAATGTAATCGTAAATGAAAACCCAAAATCATGTACCACAATAACATTTATTAAAAAATTCGAAAGGCAACTAGTTTTGGTTAAAAAACCATCTTCAGACCAAAATAACAATCGAAAGGAACTAAATATTAAATAATTTTATTTTAGCATATTGCTAAAGTGCCGCTACTAAGTAAGGGAGGGGGAAGGAAAATTATAATGAGAGAATTGGGTACATGAAAAAATTACAAATGAACCCAAGTGGGTAAAAATACACTTATTTAAATTAAGTTAAAAAAATTTTTTGGTAAGATATGTGAACTAAGTCATAGTGAGTCACTTTATATGGCGTTCAGAATGAACCGGATAAAATATAAATGAGGAGGGTTCATTCTGAGCGCCCTATAAGGCTGTGTACTTATGTAACTTAGTTCACATATCTTCCCAAATTTTTTATTAAAATTCAAACTTAATTTTTAACTAAGTGTTTTTTTACCCACTTGGGTTCATTTGTAATTTTTTCATGTACCCCTTCTCTCCTTATAACTTTCCTCTCCTCTCCCTGACTTAGTAGCGGCACTTTAGCAATATGCTAAAATAAAATTATTTAATATTTAATTCCTTTCGATTGTTATTATGGCCTGAAGATGGTTTTTTAACCGAAACTAGTTGCCTTTCGATTTTTTTAATAAATGTTATTGTGGTACATGATTTTTTGTTTTCATTTATGATTAACACTTGACCACATTTGAGATATGGATAACTTATTATATACAGTGTGTAATTGAAAAAAATTTACATATTAAAACTGACAAAAGTGTAGAATAATCAGAAACAAATGACACCAATCAATTTTACTATTAAATTCCTAAATTGCCCCAATCCGGACATTATTCTGTGCTCAGTAACATTAATGAGAGAATTTATACTTCATATAAAGTTTGTAACAAATATTTTTTTATTAAAAATGCTCAATAGTAAGAAATCCAATTTGTAGAACAAAAAACCGGAACAAACGTATTTTAGTACATTGTTCTCCAAAATAAAACTCTTAAATATTGGACAATTGCTGCATTTTTTTATGTCCAAGAAAATCTTAAAGTAGGCGAGACTAACTGCAAAAAATTACAAAATTTCAAAAATTCTAATTATTTCAACTGGTATTAAATGTTTTTTGAAAAATTTAGTGAAATATTGAGTAAAAAGGATGTAGAAACGATAATAGACAGGTAACGCCATCTACCAATGGGACATGGTGTCACTTCTTACTTAATGGATGATAAGTTGTCCGGTATACGGTATGGATAAATAAAAATCCAATTCTCATAACTTAATAGTATTGAATACTTGTTTAGGGCTTTATATTCTTTGGAGATGGGCCTTCTGTCAGTTCCAGTTAGTACTGGTGCGTATTACACAGGTGGAATCGTTTCCCTAAGTAATAAGTGACATCATGTTCCATTAATAGATGGCGTTAGCTGTCTACAATCGTTTTACCCAATATTGCACTATTGTGTTTCGACGTGACATTCGAATTCTATGTATCTGGGCATATTGTCGTTAACGAGTCCTTAAGGGGTTAAACAGCTGTCCGGTATACGGTCTAGATGCGTAGAAATCAAATTCTCACAATCTACAAGTATTTATTTAAGTATGTATTTGTCTCCCACACATTTTTCATTCTCTTTTGGTTTTTACTTTATGCTTATCTTCTTTACAATTTTTCTTTCTTCAGTTATACAATTTTTTCATATAGTCATATATTATTTCCATTTTATTTTTCATTCTTTTTTTTTTGTTTTCTTCCCTTTATTAATATTTTATGTCTTTTATACTAATTTATATTTCCTCTAAATGTTTTTTCTTTTCTTTGTTTTGTATTTATATATTTCTTACTTTACTTTGCGACGACACTTCGGTCGTTGCGGGTCACTTTGGCGCCTTAGTCCAGGTTTCGGATTGCCTCGGGCGCCACCTTCCGTTTAGAGTGTGAAGGCCACTGCACGGGCAGCGTCAGTGGAGAAAGAAATACTCCAGGGGTCGTTATGGTATCGACCAAAATCACTGGCGGCCAGAAGGGCGGTCTTTACTTGCCCTACTTGGTTGAGTAACCTGGGTATTAGCTGCTAGGATGTTAAAACACAAACAAATAATAATAAATAAAACTTTTATTTATTACCCATAAAATCCGGCGGAGAAAAGATGTGTAACGGACGATTGGCTTGGCGGCGTGGTGTAGTCGGACTGACGGTTCTAGACTCCGGTACAACTTGAACTTGGCTTCAGCTTGACCTATCTCTAAAGGTCGACGGACTGCACTGCTGTTCCAATTGGGACGGCCACAGCAAGTCTGGCGTCTCGCTGCCTCTGCAGCTGCCGACAACGGTTTGAATTGCCCTACTCGATACGAACTTCGGCATCTAAGAAGCATAGACGAGAGTGTCTCCATCTGCCTGGCGACGGTTCAACTGGTACGACTGGTCTTTTATTCACAAATTTAAGTAAATTTTACTTCAGTGCCGTGCGCGATTTAATTTATATATTTTAAATAATACGGAAAAAAGTAACTTTGTTACAACTTTATTATACTACTAGCTGAATATCCGTTTTGTATTTATATATTTCTTACTTTACTTTATTATACTACTAGCTAAATATTCGTGCTTTGCTACTTAGTAACTGGACGATCAAGCTTTGTTCATTTTTTCCAATTTTCCCCTGTTTTTTCCCTGTTTTCCCTTATTTATTTTTCACTATGATTTCATATTTTTCTCTAATTTCCCCATTTCTTCCTATTTTTCATTATTTTTTCGTGTTTTCCGTATTTGTCCGTATTTTCATTATTATTATCTACTTTGTTTCTTCTCTTTACCATTTTTACTTTTTTAGATTATTTTACCATATTTTCCGTATTTCTTATCTCTAATTTTCCTATTTTGTTTATCTCTTCTACTTTTTCCCACTTTCTATATTCTTTCATATTTTTCATTATTTTTCCAGATTTTTCGCAGTTTCCTATATTTCACCTATTTACTATATATATTCGCAATTTTCGCCCATTTTTTCCGTTTTTCCTATTTAAGTTTTCCATTATTTTATCCTATTTTGCTCATTTTTTTTTCTTTACAATTCTTTCTACAGTTATACACATTTTTAATATAGTCATATATTATTACCATTTTATGTTGTTTTTTTCTTGCCTTCCCTTTAATAATATTTTCTTAAAAGTTTAATGTTTTATTTATATCGTTGTTTTGTACTTATATATTTTTTCCATTTTTCATATCTCTTTATATTTTTCTCATTTTTTTCAATTTGTCCCTATTTATACTTATTTTTCCCTATTTTTTCCAATTTTTCCTATTTCTATTACTTCCTATTTTCCTTTTTTTTTGTTTTTCCCAAATTTCTCTATTTTCACTAATTTTTCAGAATTTCCTTATTTTGCCCTATTTGTTCCTATTATTCCCAATTTTTAACTATTTGTCCCTATATTTCTTTATTATTTTCCATAGTTTCCCCTATTTTTTCCTATTTTCCCCTATGTATCCCTATTTTACTATTTTTTTATTATTTTCCTTGTTATTCCTATTTTTCTCTATTTTCCATGTTTCTACTTATTTTTCACTATTTTTCCCCATTTTGTATAATTTCTCCTTATTTTTCAATATTTTTTTCCATTTTCAATATTTTTTTTTGTTTTACCTTTTTGTTTTCAAATTTCCCTATTTTTCCCTGTGTTTTCGTATTTCTCTATTTTTCTACGTTTTCCCCATTTTACCATTTTTTCTATTTTTCCCTATTTTTTTATTTATCCTATTTTTTCCTTTTTCTTTCATTTTTATGCTGGTTTACATTGTTTTTTTACCTTTTTTTTTCATTGTTTTCACTATTTTTTTATATTTTTCCCTATTTTTCCATTTTTTGTTTTTTTTTGCTATTTTTAACTATTTTTCACAATCGCTATTTTTTCACTATTTTTGCTATTTTCCTCTCTTTTTCCCCATTTTTGATGTTTTCCCTTTTTTTTCAGTATTTTTCCTACTTTCTTCTATTTTTCCGTATTTTTGCTATGTTCCCCATTGTTCTATATTTGTCCATGTTTTTTTATATTATTTTCTAGTTTTTATAGTTTTCCCTTTTCCACTATTTTTTCCATTTTTCCTTGTTTTTCTTTTTTAACTATTATCTTCATACATTTTCTATATATCTACTTTTACTGAAAATCCTATTTTTTTCTCGTTTGAGAAAAAAATAGTTATTTATGCAACAATTGTGTAAAGTGATACTTTTATCACGAATGTGAATATTGTCGCACGAGCAAAAGGCGAGTGCGACAATCACATGAGTGAAAAAAGACACTTTACACACTAGTTGCATACAATATTTTTTTCTACTACCATAATTTTTTTGTACAAAAATAGATTTCGCAATGCAAGAGGTTAACAAGCTATTTTCCAAAATCTTGAAGTTAACCAGTTGATTTCTGGAAAATAGAACTTTGGCAAGATAATACAAAAAATGTGTTGCACATGTAAAAAAGTTATTTTGAAAATTTTTTTTTACTTTACGCACTAGTGAAAAAAAGTTAAATTTTACGCGGTAGTAGAAAAAATTCTTTTTACATCTATAATATTACTTTCTATAATTTTTTTTTGAATTATATTTAAATTATACTAATTTCTTACATTATTTCTATTTATCTTCAAACGTCAGGAATTTTCAACTCTTACATCGCTTCCTTTATATAAAATGCGGGACTAAAGTACTAGTTTCACTCCCCGCGGTGTATTAGAATTCAAACAGAATTTAATTTAATCATCATTTAAAACTTCTTCAATTGTCACAAAATAATCGTAGAATAGGTTAAAATTTGTTTTAAAGAAATAGCTTGATCACTCAATAAATGAATATTTGAATAATCAATACAAATAAAAATAATAATGACAATAACAATAATATTTTTGATACATAACAATAATAGTACAATGAAATAAAAATATTTCCCAATCTCAATTCAATTAAAAAAAAAAATCATACATCAAAATCGATTTTGGGAATCAGTGAGTCCAAAAGTTTATCCATTATTTCAAATGTGATCAAATAATGTACCATATAGTAT
Organism: Neocrepidodera transversa; assembly: GCA_963243735.1. NCBI lineage: Eukaryota > Metazoa > Arthropoda > Insecta > Coleoptera > Chrysomelidae > Neocrepidodera > Neocrepidodera transversa. The sequence continues at coordinate 13,162,706 of OY725345.1, forward strand.
ATTATTATTATTAAATAATAATGGTACATGATTTAGATTTTTATTACCGCTCTATAAAAATTTGGTTTAAATGGGCTAGTCCATGTCTGATCCTCATCCCCTATAAGAGTGATACCCAATAATTAAAAAAGAACTCGGTATTCATATAATATTTAGCAAATAAGGGAGCGAATCGGGGGGATCTTATAGTAGAACCCTAAGGGCCCGATTTTCACTTTGGCGAATATTGGAAGTTATTATTGCCTACTTACTTTCGTTTTGCGGGTAGGGCGGTCCATTATATCATCTGAAACAAGGGAAGGGGCGAATTATTAATCGCAAATCCGGCGGAATACAAATGAAATATAGTTTTAGGTAATTGCGTGTCACATGAGGGTATCATAATAACCCCCGGGCGACGATTTCGAACCAATTAATTTTAAATAAAATTTATCGATCTCTAAACTATCTCTATTAAAGTGGGAATTTCGGTTAGTTAAAATTAAATAATTAGATGCATAAACTAAATGCTGTATATTTGTAAAGTGCACGCGTCAATTTTGCAAATGGCAGGGAAAATCTCTGACTGATAAATTTTCCTGAAGTGGATTTATCTCGAAAACAAATTCGTTGTAATTTTTAGAGGTTTTCGATTTGCCGTTAGCGCAGTAGATGAATTGCCGTAATCCATAACTCACAAAAGTTGTATAATTAGATCATTTTTTACTGATATGGGTAGCGAGATAAGGTTTCTTTTGTGGCTCTGCGTTTTGATCAATTGCGCTATCGATCTTGTCGAAAAGAAATTTAACAGGGAATTTATTTTTTATTATAAAATGCCAGTAAGAACCCCCAATGTAATTGATTTATTTTTGGAACCAAGTTAGTTAACGCGGCTTGCGGTAGGGTCTAACAATCAAAAATTGTAACGTAACGAAAAATAGAGATGTCGAAAAAGTAACAAATAATACATGTAAACAGGGAAAAATAAGGAAAAGTGAAATCGGGAAAAAAATAAAAATAGTGAAAAATAAATTGAGGACAATAAATAAAAATGGGGAAAAATAAAGACAATGGGGAAAATTATTTTGAAACGTGGTACATCCTGATTTTCAACAATTTAAAAAAAAATTATCCAATTATGAGCGTTTTGTGTACCGAAAAAATCAAATTTTGTGCTCGATCGCAACGATATTTTTAAAAAAATTAAAATTACAGGGTGTAGCACGATATCGATCTTGACCCCGCACGAACATAGAATCGCAAAAATTCTGAGATAATAGCGTCATAATTATGTGCTTTTTATGGGCTTTTATGTACCGAAAAATCAGATATTTTTATTTTTTTTATGTTTTTTCTTGTCCAAGTCAGCATATTGAATTTTAGATATTAAAAATACAATATTCATGTTCGAAAAGATATGCCTCACTTCCATCTAATTTTTCTCAAAAATTATTAATTTTATCAAAATTTGATTTTTCGGTACACAAAAAGCACATAAAAAGTACATAATTGAACAAATTCTATTTTAAAATTTTTGAAAATCGGGTTGTAGTACGTTTCACCTAAAAAAATATGAAAAAATAGAGGAAAAAATAGGCAAAAATACGGAAAACTGAAGAATAATACTGAAAACAGGGAAAAATAGAGAAAAATAAAGAAAACCCGTCAAAATCTAGAAAAAAAATAATGAAAAATAGGAAAAATTTGTGAAAAATTGGGAAAAACAGATACAAATTGAGAATGAAAATTAGGAAAAAATCAGAAGAAATAGGTAAAAATAGATACAAATTGGTACAAATAGAGAAAAATGTAGAAAATATTAAAAAATAGGGGAAAATAGGAAAAATAGAAAAAAATAAGGAAAACTGGAAAAATATAAGAAAAAATAGTGAAAAATATAAATAGGCACAAATAGGGAAAAATAGGTACAAATAAGGGAACATAGGAAAAATAATGGAAACAAGGGAAAAATAGATAAAAGGCAAAAATGTGGAAATATATAGGAAAAATAGGGATACATAGTGAATAATATGAAAAAATAGGGAATAATATAAAAAAAAGGATAAAGTAGGAAAAATAGGGAAAAAATATGAAAAACAGGGAAAAATAGAAAGAAATAGTAATAAAAGGAAAAAAATGAAAGGTGATATAGATAGAGGGACATTAAAAATATATTAAGAATCTTTTTTCTTGATTTTTTCTCGTTTTTCTCTCATTTTTCAAATTTGTTGTTTTTTCTATTTTTCTTTTCTTTCTAACTTTTCCTTATTTTTCTCCGTTTGTTCCGTTGTTTTCTATTTGTTTCTTTTATTTTCTGATTTTGTCTTAGTCGTCCGGTTTTTTGTGATATTTTTACCATTTTTTTTTTTTTTGGAATTATGTTGCGATTTTTTTTTCGATTTTTTGTGATTTAATTCAATTACGTATTTCGAATTTTTTTATTTAAACAAAATTTTGTATATAAACAAATTTTTTTATGGTTAAAATTATTTCCGGTTTTTGCCTGTTCTTTGTATTCCCGTGTTTTTTTGCAATTTTTGAGATTTTTTGCGATGTTTTTCGTTTTTTGCGACCTCCTTTTCGTTTCATGCGATTTTTATGGGTTTTTTGCGTGTTTTCGGTTTTTTTTACAATGTTTTTGATTTTTTCGTCTTTTCCGTACTGGACAATTTTGTTTTTCATTTTTTTTCCAATATTTTATGGTTTCTTTTTCAACATTTTCTTTTTTCTTATTTTTAACGATTTTTAAGATTTTTTTCTCATTTTTCTGATTTTTTGTTTTTTTTACTGATTATTTCGATTTCTTTTAATTTTTCATTTTTCATTTTTTCAATTTCCTTCGATTCCTTTTGATTATTTCCGGTTTTTCCAATTTTTTATCTCATTTTGAAAAGTGAAAAAATAACTTCGTTCTCGACGAGGGTCTCCCGACCGCACAATTTTTTTTTATAAATGACATGACAATTATTCCACATATTTTTCTCTGACAATATTTTAAAATTATTCTTTTTTAATAGAAAATGAAAATAATAATAAATAATTTTGGTCAGATCAATAAATTATTGAAATTAAAAATCATAAATCACGATTATAACATGTGACGTCACATTCCATAACAAAAAGCCCAGCGTCGTGCTCAAACTTCGGCCGCGTGCGATATGGCCATCATATTCACACTTGTTACACAAACTACTATATTGCGTTCATAATTTTCATTTATATTAAAATTTCTTGACCTCTCTTTTCAATTAAATTAATTAAAAATAAAATATAAAATATCTAAAAAATTCAGTCCGTTATTATTGAATAAAATTTGTCCATTTTAATAATAGAAAATTATATTTATAAAATATAAGAATTATGTGATTATAAACCAGAATGGAGTGATAAGAGTCTTGGCAAACTAAAAATATATTCTGACGGTTGATGGCGATGTCTGTCACATTACTTTATTTCAACTTCACTGGTTTTTGATTGGACGAGAATCATCCGAAGGTGAAATTGCTTGATGCATTTAAGAGTTTAGAGTGTGTGCCAAGAGCGAAATAGAAATCGGGAAAATTTTTACCTCGAGTGAATAAAAACGACGAACTTAAATCGATTGGAATATGATGAAAAATAGATTGTTCTAAGTAAAAATTTTTAAGTATATTTTAATGAAATTTTGTGATTATTACAAAAAAACGAAATATTAACAATATAAATCGGAATTATATAAAATATGGATAAATGTTACAAAATATTAGAAAAAACTTAAATGTATGTAAAAGAAAGCGATTGACAATATGAAAAAAAAAATGCAGAGAATAACGTAAAAAGATGTGTCAAAAAAATTGACTAAAAAATAGAAATTAAAACTAAATAGTCAATTATCTGTACGTAGTGGAAAAATAATAAATAAACTATTTTTTTACGATCATTTATTTCTATTGAATTGAATGCTCTGTGAAATCTTTTTTGAAGTTGCATCTAAAAATCCATTTCTCGATCTTTTCACTAGAACGATTTCCACTTTAATTTAAATTCATATTGGGGTGAATGGAAGGGTAGTTTTTGCGAATTTTCTCTTTAACTTGAGTATTAGACATTCGAAAATAACCTTCATTAAATTTTGACGCAGATGTTTCGCTTCATTTGTATATTTAAATTAAAATTTCTAGAGAGCAAATATAAAAATCTATCGAATAATTTAATAAAAAAAATAGTTTTTTTGTTATTAAAAATTGTAGATGTAAAATGATTAATAAGAAAATTACTGTTTGTTGATTTAAAAAATATATTAAATTTATTTTTACAACAATGTGATAATAATAATTTAAAAAATTGAAATGTATCATATAAACAAACAAGCATAGATACGTGAGTACCTAAAAAGGGAGCGAGCCGTAGAAAAAAAATTAAAATAAATATATTTAAAATTTAATGATCCTGAAGAATTGAAGTGCAATTATCGAAACGAAAAAATATCGCAAAAATCTAAAATTATGTTAGAAAAATCATGAGGACAAAATTATTATTTAAAAAACACACGACGAATAATGCTAAAAAAATAAGGACGATTAATTATCCTGTAAAAAGAACGAATTAACATGCTAAAAAGAGGACAAACTGACATTATCCTGAAAATGGACAAATGGAGATCAATTATTCTGAAAAAACAAATTATGGTTTGAACAGGATTAAGTGCAATTATCCAAACGGACGAAGAGAAAAAAAATATCGCGAATATACACAATTGTAAAATTATTTTAGAAAAATCACGAGAGTAACATTAACCAGAAAAATATATGACTGGAAATTATCCTTTAAAAAAGACACATGTAATTATCTTGTAGAAAGGACGACTTGACATATTCCTGGAAAAAGAACGAATTGACATTATTCTGGAAGAAGACGAACTGTCATTATCCTGAAAAAAGGACAAACTGACATTATTCTGAAAAAAAGGGCAAACTGACATTAACACGAAAAAAAGACGAATGGAGATCAATTGCCCTGGAAAAAAATAGGAAGTTTAATTATGCTTTGAAAAGGATAAGTGCAATTATTTTAGAGAAATGACAAATCAAGATAGAAATTGTGAAATCATAAAAAAAATTGTGAAATAATGAAAGAAATTGAAAAAAAAAAATAGGAAAATAAAAAAGAAGTTGAGAAATCAAAGAGAAAATTAAAAAAAAAAGAATGAAATTGGAAAATCAAGAAAAATATTGAGAAATAAAGAAATAAATTGGGAAACCATGAAAGAAATTGAGAAATCAAAATGAAGTTGAGAAATCAAAAAAGAAAAAAAAGGAAGAAGTTGGAAAATCAAGAAAGAAATTAAGAAAAAAGGAAAGAAATTGAGAAATCTAGAAAGAAATTGAGAAATCAATAAAGAAACTGGGAAATCATAAGAGAAATTATGAAATTATGAAAGAAATTACCAAATCATAAAAGATATTCTGAAATCATGAAAGAAATTGAGTAAAAAAGAAATTGAGAAAACAAAATGAAGTTGAGAAAGCAAAAATTAAGAAAAAAGAAGGAAATTGGGAAATCAATAAAGAAATTGAGAAATGAATAAAAAAATTGGGAAACCATGAAAGAAATTGTGAAATCATGAAATAAATTGAGAAATTGAGAAATCATGAAAGAAATTACTAAATCATAAAAGAAATTCTGAAATCATGAAAGAAATTGAGTAAAAAAAATTGGGAAATAAAAAAAGAAATTAAGAAATCAAGAAAGAAATTAAGAAAAAAGAAAAAAATTAGGAATTCAAGAAAGAAATTGAGAAATGAAGAAAAAAATTGTGAAACCATGAAAGAAATTGTGAAATCAAGAAATAAATTGAGAAATCATGAAAGAAATTACTAAATCATAAAAGAAATTCTGAAATCATGAAAGAAATTGAGTAAAAAAAAATTGGGAAATAAAAAAGAAATTGAGAAATCAAGAAAGAAATTAAGAAAAGAGAAAAAAATTGGGAATTCAAGAAAGAAATTGAGAAATGAAGAAAAAAATTGGGAAACCATGAAAGAAATTGTGAAATCATGAAATAAATTGAGAAATCATAAAAGAAATTCTGAAATCATGAAAAAAATTGAGTAAAAAATAAATTGGAAAATAAAAAAGAAGTTGAGAAATCAAAAATTAAGAAAAAAGAAGGAAATTGGGAAATCAATAAAGAAATTGAGAAATGAAGAAAAAAATTGGGAAACCATGAAAGAAATTGTGAAATCATGAAATAAATTGAGAAATCATGAAAGAAATTACTAAATCATAAAAGAAATTCTGAAATCATGAAAGAAATTGAGTAAAAAATAAATTGGGAAATAAAGAAGTTGAGAAATCAAGAAAGAAATTAAGAAAAAAGAAGGAAATTGGGAAATCTAGAAAGAAATTGAGAAATAAAGAAAAAAATTGGGAAATCGAGAAAGAAATTGAGAAATGAAGAAAAAATTGGGAAACCATGAAAGAAATTGTGAAATCATGAAATAAATTGAAAAATTGAGAAATCATGAAAGAAATTACTAAATCATAAAAGAAATTCTGAAATCATGAAAGAAATTAAGTAGAAAATGAATTGGGAAATAAAAAAGAAGTTGAGAAATCAAAAATTATGAAAAAAGAAGGAAATTGGGAAATCAATAAAGAAATTGAGAAATGAAGAAAAAAATTGGGAAACCATGAAAGAAATTATGAAATCATGAAAGATGTTGAGTAAAAAAGAAATTGAGAAATCAAAATGAAGTCGAGACATCAAAAAAGAAAAAAAGGAAGAAATTGGAAAATCAAGAAAGAAATTAAGAAAAAAAGAAAGAAATTAGGAAATCGAGAAAGAAATTGAGAAATCAAGAAAGAAATTGGAAAATCATAAATGAAATTTTGAAATCATGAAAGAAATTACTAAATCATACAAAAATTCTGAAATCATGAAAGAAATTGAGTAAAAAATAAATTGGGAAATGAAAGAGAAGTTGAGAAATCAAGAAATTTAGAAAAAAGAAAGAAATTGGGAAACCATGAAAGAAATTGTGAAATCATGAAATAAATTGAGAAATTATGAAAGAAATTACTAAATCATAAAAGAAATTCTGAAATCATGAAAGAAATTGAGTAAAAAATAAATTGGGAAATAAAAAAGGAGTTGAGAAATCAAAAAATTAAGAAAAAAGAAATTGGGAATCAAGAAAGAAATTGAGAAACGAAGAAAAGAATTGGGAAACCATGAAAGAAATTGTGAAGTCATGAAAGAAATTGAGTAAAAGAAATTGAGAAATCAAAAAAGACGAAAAAAGGAAAAAAATTGGAAAATCAAGATAAAATTAAGAAAACAAGAAAGAAATTGGAAAATCGCGAAAGAAATTGAGAAATCAAGAAAGAAATTGGGAATTAATAAAAGAAATTTTGAAATCATGAAAGAAATTACTAAAGCATAAAAGAAATTCTGAAATCATGAAAGAAATTGAGTAAAAAATAAATTAGGAAATAAAAGAGAAGTTGAGAAATCAAGAAATTAAGAAAAAAGAAAGAAATTGGGAAATAAAGAAAGAAATTGAGAAATGAAGAAAAAATTTGGGAAACCATGAATGAAATTGAGTAAAAAAGAAATTGAGAAATTAAAATGAAGTCGAAAAATCAAAAAAGAAAAAAAAGTAAGAAATTGGAAAATTGAGAAAGAAATTAAGAAAAAAGAAAGAACTTGGGAAATCGAGAAAAAAATTGGGAAATCATAAAAGAAATTCTGAAATCATGAAATGAATTGAGGAAAAAAGAAATTGGGAAATAATGAGAAATCAAGAAAGAAATTAAGAAATGTTGAAAGAAATTGGGAAATCATGAAAGAAATTGTGAAATCAGGAAATAAATTGAGTAAAAAAGAAATTGATAAATCAAAATGAAGTTGAGAAATCAAAAAAGAAAAAAAGGAAGAAATTGAAAAGTCAAAAAAGGAATTAAGAAAAAAAGAAAGAAATTATGAGTAAAAAAAGAAATAAATTGAGAAAAAATGGAGAAAATTTATTTAATTAATTAAATACTTTTTTTAAAACAATTGTTTAATCGGTTTGCATTGAGTTGTAAATCTTATTTTTGTTATTTTATTTGGTCCGAAAGATATTAGGATTTTTTTCTATAAAAATTTAAATGTTGGTAACTGGTTCAATTAAAAATTTTCCCTAAACCAATATTTTAAAAAAACGACCTTTCAAAAAGACAAACTCTTTAAATTTTCGTATGAATTTTAATCTAGGAAGCATCGGCATTCTAATGTAGCTCGCGCATAATATAAAATTTACGATTCGGTATTAAAATTTAAACCCAGTCTAGATCCATAAATCTATCACGACTACCACTAAAGTAATAAATAGCAAATTTTCAACATAAAACTCTGTATACTTAATATAATGGCCTGGTTAGGGAAAAATGCATTTCTGCTCGAAAATTGAATTTAGATAAAGAGGATTCCCGAATAAATATCTATTTAAAGGTGAGCCCGGGAGTAGAAAAGGAATAAATAAGGTTAATGCGAACACAGACACTGTGTATTGCGTTCGAAGTAGGTAATAGAGAAAAGCGCCTTCAAAATCGAATCAGGATTATATTGACCCAATTTTAGAAAATACTTTCGCATCATTTTTATTTTCCCTAACAATGTTAGAAACAAATTAAAACGGTTTATAAACTTTGACATGGAAAGTTATGATAAAATCTACAAAGTTTAAAATTTATCGAAGATGCTGGATAAAATCAATAATGAAAAAAGTTGTTTGAAATTTATGGTTTTATGGAAAATATGAAAGTTTTCTTTCCAATTTCTCCACAAATTAAAACTTTCGTTATTTGATCGAGATTTATCTAAGAACAAACATAATAGCTCTAATTGTCCGAATTAATGTTTTCTGGGCGTATAGTAATTCGGTAGAAAGCTGCGACATCGCAGAAAATGTGACGTTGATCCAAATTATTCGCGATATCGTGAGCATTTTGAGGTTACAAATTTGAAAATGTCCTGCAAAGTCTTCATGGAACTTTAACCAACAAGCTGTCAAAGGTTCTTGGGAACATCCTTAAGTAATTATAATACTTGCTCTGGTCATTCAACCTCATTTCCTTTATTAAGGTGTTATAAGCACCATATTGGCTTCTTCGTTGGAATTTGTCCCTTACCCAAAATTTACATTTCCTTTTAGCACTTTTCTTCATTTGGTTTCGAATGTATATTAAAAATACAACATCCTTCTGCCAGTTCATGTACAGAACGTAACCCTCGTGATAAAGAATGCCAGTAATATCAATTATTATTATAAAATAAGCGTAGAGAAATCAAAATGATGAAAACACGAAAAAAGTTTGACAAAAACAAAAGAGCTGAAGAACGCACTAAAAAATACTAAAATCCCTAGTTACATTTAGTAACATTATCGCCCATTTCCGCGATTTTATGGAAACGGGTTTAGCGATATCGCAACATTCGCGCATGCTCAGATTAAAATCGCCAAATCCTGCTATGGCAAATCGCGGAGTGGAAATTCACCTTAACCCTTTAAAGAAAATAGTTCTTTCATCTTTCTACTTAATTGTATCACTTCTGAATCGGTCCAAACTTTGTGATTACTTTTTATTATAGTTTGACATTTCGGGAAATGTAGTTCAAAGTAATACAAAAATGTTTTATAAAAGTAGTCAAAGGACACATCGAAATTATGAATTTTATACATATCTCTCTGAACGAAAAAGCTGGTTCGTGCTCTCGCTGTGTTGAAGAGTCTTAGATTTACAAACAGAATTAGGGACAAGGGTTGTCTTGAGGAGTTAAATACTCAACTTATATAAGTCCCTGTAAATTTAATGCCTTGTAAATTCTTGCCAGAGGTTTTTTCTATATTTTGCTATTTTTCTGTTCCCTCTTTATATTTTAGTTTTCCACTATAATTATGCCTTTGGACGGGAAAATCAAAACCAGGCAAATGAAAATTTACAGCATTTATTAGAAAAAAAAAACTAATAAACATAAATTAACGTTACAGATTTTCACTAAGAAAATACTTATGTATAACAGAACCTAACCGACATTGAGGTTGTGACAACTACACAAAAAACTATACAAAAAATCTGATGTGGCCAGCACATGACCTCTCGCCATTTTTAAATTAAAAATTTACAAAAAAGTATTAAAAAAATTATTTTTTGTTAATCTGGCAACAATGACAAAAGTTTTGAAAATTTTAATGAAACGAAAATAAACTATAGTGTATACGAAATATATGTGTAAAACCTTATTGCCATTTTGTTTAGTAATGGCGTCATCACTCATAGCAACTGCCGTTTCGGTCTTCCGATTGACACCAAAATCTAATCAGATCTAATCTAGGGTATCAGAATCTTGTATGCAAAATTTCTATTTTTTTAAACCAGTAGTTTTTGAGTTATCGTTAGTACAACATCCATCCTAACACACTAACACATACACACACACACACACACTAACACACACACACACACAGACATCATCACGGAAATATCAAAATCATATTCTAGAGACCCTAAAACGTGGTGTTTATCTATTGAAAACTCACTACCCAATTTTTAGCATGATTACTATACATCTCTTAATTGAAGGGCGAGATGTAAAAACTGAATGGGTAACCAAAAGCAACTTTAACAAACAAAAAATGTTGTGGTTCTTGCTGATAATATATATAAATAAAATATAATGTCAAATTTTCCCGGTTATCCCTCGGATTCTAAAATACCCAAAATTTGGCTACGGCTGCAGCCAAGATAATATGTATTTAAATGAAAATTATAATGGGTTGTAAAATAACACCAGAACTACTTCCTAAGAAAGTAAAGTCTCGAGTGATTCTAGCTTAAAATCAGCCCTATGCCTCCCTGTCCTTCGTGACCACGTCGCGACATCAAGTGACGCCCATTGGTGTCGTAGTTAGGGCTTCACACGAGAACGATACTCTTTTCGTCTCGTCTCGTAAAACCGAGACGAGACTTTTTTGAAAATTATTTAGGCGATACCGAGAGCACATACGGCGAGATACAATATTCTGGAATATACGTCACTGACGGAAACTAACAAATGAATAACTCGTTAACGAAAAAATTCGGTACCTTTACAGACTTCCACCTCTGGTCCCGTTCATATTCATTTAGAATTTTTTTCTGAATTTTCGAGAAAAATAAACTAGCTAGCAGTATAAACATTTTTTTTTGTTAAATTAAAAAAGGTCTGCATAGGTTACGATACATTTATGAAATATAAAATCTGGTAACCATCTGTAAAATATGTTATTTTATAATTTTGGACTTCAGCAAAAATGTAGTAATGGGCAGAATCGAATCCTTGGTATTCGAATACATTTCAGATTCTAATACTGATTCGATTCCGCGTACTTGAGTACTTTAGAAGAATAGAAGAAGCGATGAAATCCATAAACTTTAAAACATGTGCAAAACAAATGGACCTACAAAAAAGAGAATCTATTTTATTTCTTATGGCACGGTCATGATTTATTTTTTATATTATTTTATTTAGTAGAGCTTAATTTTTAGACCGTGGATAAACTTCCGACAGTCGGACGTTTATCTCAATTACTAAACGTCAGACAGTCCTAAAATCTAAAATTAAAAAAATATTTATTTTATTAAAAAAAGTCTAAATCTAACCTGTGTTAAAAAAAATTGGGCCATGTGGGATTCGATCCCCTGACCCACGCACCACTAGCGAGCACTATACCACGCAGCTACTGAAGCTCTTCCTTACATATGTTAAAACTTAATATTGAAGAACTCCAACTGTCGGACGTTTAGTAATTAAGATAAACGTCCGACTGTCGGACATTTATCCACAGCCTAATTTTTACTTGGATTCGGATTTCAGTTCTCAGTTTTCGGCTTTTCGGAGTTTTCGGTAACGAAAACTTTCAAGTATAAATTTTAAAGTTATTGAATGTTATTAACAATTATTTTTAATTTTTCGATTATAAAAAACTCTTTTGGTTCGGATATTTTCTACGTTTTTTTGTCAATCATGAAACCTGGAGTAGTTAAATCACAAGTATTTAAATATCATGGAATTACTATCTTAGAAATAAGTTCTAGCAATAACGAGATTTGACGAGACGAGACGAGACCAAGACTGAAACAAGACTTATTTTTTCTCAACTAACGAGACCGAGATAAGATTTTTTAAATTCTCGCCTTATCTCGTCTCGTGTGAAGCCCTACCTACCAGAAGAGGAAATCCGCGAACTTGAAATTTGGGCACTACTGGTTTGCCAATCTATGTTGCCATATCTAGTGAATTTCTCATAAAGTAAAATTTTTTTATAACATAGGAGCATTTATTTTATAATTTAAAATCTGTATTATAAATTAAACGTAAAAGTTATTGTTTTTATTTTTTATATATAATATACTAGGGATAATTTGTTAGTTATTCCTAATAATATTTAGGTATGCAAGTAGAACTTTCTAATAAATTATTATTTAATTTAAACTGCTTATCTATTTCTTTATGGTTTTTAAGAATTAAAGCTGCACAAAAATTTAAAGATATATTGTATACTACGGATGGTTAAAGAAAAAATTACGAATGTTAAACAGAACAGAGCAGAAATAAATAGTCGCACAATCTGGCAACACCCCAATATTCAATAGTTAGGTTGCTGCCACTAGATCCAAGTCTAGGACTTTTAGAATCTTTTAGAATAATTTAATTTAAATCCAATATTTTACAAAATAGAGATAAAAATATTCTATTTCTAAAATAACAAGGAGTGGATACTTTTATCGTCATTTTTACAAAAAATAAAAATAAACTACTTTATTGGAAATAAACGGTTACATGTTTAGGTTTCATTCATTATGGATATAACCACAATGTTTATTAAAAAAAAATATGTATTGTTGACAATTTTTTTAACTTGCGGTATTCACGTAATAACTGCTCAGTTTAGATAATAAATAAGGCAAAACTTGATTTTCTAAAGCTCGACATATAATCAAAACTAAGTAGGAGACTTAGGTTTTAAAGAGAAAATAGGTCGTTGTTCGTAATCACATAGCTAGTTTGTGTGCGTCAGATGGTCTGGTTCCCACGACAGTGTAGTAATCATCTAAATTCCACATATTAAAGCAAACTTTTATTATAGTTTATGAAAATTTCTTATATTGAAATTTTCAGTAAATTTAGAAAATATAATTTTCAATTGTGTCTTCATTTCCCTGTTCAGTATCCTTTTAGTAAAAAATATTATTTACGATCGGATTCCATTTGCTAGAGCCCATACAAAAAGCGTAAATCTATGAGCCGCCCGTGTGACATCAACCAAATGAACATTTTTTACGGCCTGCCAACTCTTTTATCGGTCTATTCGAGACCCGCTGGATCATTTTGGTATGGTTACTTTCGTATTTAAAGCTAATAGTAGTGACAATAGGGTGGTTTTGTCCGATTTTATTGGGTGCAACGGGCGCCAAACGCTATATAATACATGCCGGTATCTAATTTTAAAATAAATTTGAAACGTTCTATATGTAAAACAATATCTATATTCTAATTTATCTTTCAAACATTTTCCAATTGTTCTTGGCGACGCACAGTGTGAGAAAATAAAAAAAAGCGGTCGAAGGTCGAAAAATAGAGTTTAAGTTGCGGTAATTTTTAGTCGTGGGTTAGGGCGGTATCAAACTCGGCACATTATAATCTTTTAATCCTTATTTATTTTAAATTAGATATATGAAACGACAATCTCGGCACAAAGTTGTTAAGTCCGTTGCAAATTATAAAAAAATATCCATCTTAGAACAATTGTCACTTCAAAATTGATTATATCCTTATTGTAATTCTTAGTGGGTTAACAGCCAAGATTTATAACTTGTTACTATCAAATTTGCGTTGGAAGATAATTTTTGTCGAAGAACCACTCAGTTGTTTGCAGAACTGAGACCCCCCCAATAAATGAATAATCTATTGGGGGGGGGGGGGGGATTTCAACGTATTGACTGCGGACTTCAATGAAAACCATTAGCCTAACCGTGTTTTTCTTTTATATCTGCTATCTATTATGGGTTTTAAATTAAATGTTAGTTCATACAAATTATTATTGGTTTACATATATTTTGTTAGTGTGTTTTATTAATTTAATTCTGAAGAGCTCTATGCTCATTTATTCGTATCAAAACAAATATACCGAATTCACTTTTATTTTATGGCACTATATATGTTATATGGAGTTATTTAAACAATTTTTTTAATTTTAAGTTGTTGTTTTTATATTAATTTTTAACCAATGTAATATATATTTTCATACCAATGTAATAATCGTTGATTCTACGTTTTGGATCCAGTTTGTTATTAGTGAGTTTTAACTTTCAATTAATTTTTAATTTCTCTTCATAATGTGCTTTTTATTATAGGCCTGATGATGGTCGTGTAGACCGAAACATGTCACATTTCAGACTGTTTGTCTTTTATTAAAAATTTTGTGGTATGACTTCGAGTTGTTTCATTCTTTATTTAAAATAAAATTTTAAAACTTGGAATTCGTATAGAATTTCAGCTGACAACCAACGTTAAATTGCCTTTTTACTTTTCCGACCCACCTCCGAAAAGGCAAAAAAAATTTTCGAAATAAAGATGGAAATATCCATTTTGAGGTCACCTGAGATAATTAAGACCATTTCCAGATAGAAGTCTATCTGTCTGTCTGTGTGTATTCTTCCACGATAGAGACCACACGTTTAATCCGATTAAGCTGAAATTTTGTATATGGGTTTGGATTACCCGCCGAAAGTTTTTGTACCACATCTGTCAAACGGAAGTGTAACTATCAAAAAATGACAGATGAAATATGCCACGGAATTTGACTTGCAATATATCATTTAAAAGCCCTTGAAAAACTCTATTCAGAACAGTCAAAATTATTTCTCCAACTGTCACCTGTTAAAAATAAATAAATTTCAAAATTTGAAACTTTTGCATTAAATTTTTGCGACTTTCTCCGATTTTTTCCCATTGTATTTGACTTCTTCTGTTTTTTTTCGGTTTTTTTTTTTAATTTTATGTCGTTTCGATTATATTTGACTTTTTCGATGTTTTTCGATTTTTTATCCATTTTTTTTCAACTTTTGTCGATTTTTTCAGTTTTTCCTTTTTTCCGATTTTATCCGATTTTCTGAGATCGTATTTGATTTTTTCGATGTTTTTTAATTTCATCCCATTTTTTTTCAGTTTGTTCTAGTTTTTTCCAATTTTATCCGATATTTTCGATTATATTTAATTTGCTCAATTTTTTTTATAATTTTCACTTTTTTTATTTTTTTTTTCAATGCTTTTTAATTTTATCCAATTCTTATTTTTCAATTTATCCATTTTTGTCGATTTTATTTGGTTTTTTTTCATCGTATTTGATTTTTATCGATTTTGTTAGAATTTATGTGGGTTTTATATTTGATTTTTTCAATTTTTCTCGATTTTAATTTGGTTTTTTTTATTTTTATCGATTTTGTCGATTTTATTTGGTTTTTACGATTTTGGTCGATTGTATTTGATTTTTTCGATTTTGTTTAGATTTTTTTTTCGATTTTTTTCGATTTTTTCGATTTATTTCAAATTTTTTCGGTTTTATTCGATTTTTTTGTATTGTATTTGACTTTTTTCAGTTTTTTTTCGGTTTTTCTCGTAATTATTTTTTGTCGATTTTTAGATTTTTATCGGTTTTTTACGATTTTGGTCTATTGTATTTGATTTATTTCGATTTTTTCGATTTTGTTTAGATTCTTTTTTTCGATTTTTTCGATTTCATTTTTTTTCGATATTATATGATTTTATTCGGTTTTTATTAATTTTGTCGCTTTTATTTGGGTTTTTAAGATTTTTGTCAATTTTATTCGATTTTTTCGTATTGTATTTGACTTTTTTCAGATTTTTTCGGGTTTTCTCGTATTTATTTTTTGTCGATTTTTAGATTTTTATCGATTTTATTTGGTTTTTTACCATTTTTGTCGATTATAATTAATTTTTTCGATTTTTATCGATTTTAATCGATTTTGTCGCTATTATTTGGGTTTTTAAAATATTTGTCAATTTTATTCGATTGTTTTAGATTATATTACTTTGTCAATTTGTTCCGAATTTTTTATTATATTTTTCCAGTTTTTCGTTTTTTTTCTTCGTATTTGTTTTTTATCGATTAATTTTATCTCATATTTTCTTTCAATTTGTTCTAATTTAATTCAACTTTTTTTATTTTTTTCAACTTTTTTCGATTTTTTTCAACTTTTTTCGATTTTTTCAAAAATCCATTTTTGTCGATTTTTTTTGGTTTTACTTTCCCTACCCACCTCCGAGAAGGGAAAGTATTGTGAAGAGATTAAAAAATTTTCAAGAAAAAGATGGAATTTGTCTGTATTCTTCCACGATAGATTTGAATGTGGATAATATTTTGTTTTTATTTTATTATTTAAATTTTCAAACACAAAACTACCTTAATTTTGAGAATTGGTTTTTTTCACAATTTTTTAGCTGATATTGTATGAGTTTTAGAAGTTTCAAATTTTTGGCCTTTTTTTTGGTTTTGGTCCCACTTATAAAAATACAAAATGTATGAAATATTTAAAAATGTCTAAAAAAAACTATTTTCTAAGAGAAATATTTCTTTTTCGATTAAATTTGTTTGACGTGAACGAAATTTAATTTGGTTTGGCGCATCGACTATCCGGACCAATTTCTAACGGCTTGCCGGTACAAAGATGTCTGGTGCAGTGAAAAGGTATGGAAGTACAAATAGAATTATGAGGTGAAAAGTTTGTTTTATTTCAAGGAATTTGTCGGTTGCAATCTCTTTTGTGTGACTAGGATGACAAGCCTTCGCGCCGTTGGTGGTAGAACTTAAGATAAAATCTCAATTATGTTGCACGAAACTGGTTTTTTTGCAGGTACTCAGATTTCAAAAATTAAATTAGGTTTCACTATATTTTTGATTATAAAGAAAAATATGGAAAATTTGTTATTTATAAATCATGTTATATATTAATTAAAAACGGATAATTATTTTGTCAATATTTCATTGCAACATATAATTACTTTGTTAACTAAAATGTATTTCAACAATTATAACGTTTATATGTTTATTTGTTCGATTCTAGGAACTTTTAAAATGTATTAAAATTAAATTCTAATAATATGCAATATTATTTATTTCCAACAAATATTTTTTTTCTTTAATCAAACATTAGATATTTCATCATTTTAATTGATATGAAAAAAATCGGTTAATGCAGTATTTTATTTAAATAACAATTTACATTTTCTCATCCCACTATCCAATGAGGAGGGAAAGTATTGTGAACGCGACAAAAAAAAATATATAAAGAAATGTCATCTCAAATTCGACATAAAATTGTCACTAGTAATCTCCCTAGAGCTTGAATTAAAAAAATTAAAAAATCGTGTATGAGGAAAAGTTTCCGGTTAATAATTCAAGATCGTGGGGGATTCGGTAAGAAAATTTCACACCTAAAAAATTTAAAAGTAATTAATTATTTATTTGACATTAAGTTTAGAAGGAAAGACTAGTTTTGGTCTAGTTAGTCATGAGTGTTTGTTGGTATGTTAAAAGTTAAGTAGTAATTGTTTAATTTTGATTGGCACAAAAAGTAAACAAATAGTAGATTCTGTAACAAGGTTAGAATGAAAAATTCGACAAGAGTGGAAAATTCCGAACGCGAGCGAAAGCGAGTGTGAGGAACCACGAGTGTCGAATTTTTTCATTCTGACCGAGTAACAGACTATATTTTCTCCACGATCAAAAAGTATAAATCAAAATTAAATTAAATCTGAACACAAGTTATTTGTTGACATATTTGTATTACATTGTATTAATATTTATAGTGCTGTGGTACACTTACCGATATTAAAATCTGGTGCATTGGTGTTTTTTCATAATTTGCAATTTCAGATATTATTAAATTCTATATCTACTTCACTTGATTTTTCACTCATTATTTTGTTTACATTAAAACTTGTTTGAAAATAATTATTACCGTCGCCATTTTATATCTGACAGTGACACTTTTGAAATCCAGGGCAATCCCATATCGTTTATTTCGATTACAGAAAATCCATTCTTTACCTTGATAAAGAATGAAAATACATGCAAAATGCATAAGAGGCAAGTATTATAGAATAAATATTCAGACTCTAGAGGGTGAATGTTTACATTCTATTATTAAAAATGATTTCAGAATTCATACATTCAGTAATGGTCGTGGAGAAAAGTCTTATATGAATCAAGCCCATTACAAGTGTCATTATTTTGACATAAAAATTTCCACATATTAATTTCGTCCAGGGTACCCTGGAGGATGAAAATTTCCGGAAATTTTTTGGGTTACCATGGTAACCAAACAAAAAATAGACTCTGATTGGCTATCGAAAATTGTCGAATGCGACATTTGAGAATGAGTTGGGCTTCACACGAGAACGATAATTTTCTCGTCTCGTCTCGTCTCGTAAGACAGAGACGAAACCATTTTGAACATTATTTAGGCGATACCGAGGCCACATACGGCGAGACCCGAAAGTCTCGTTCATATTTCTTCCGAGAAAAATAAACTAGCAAGCAGTATAAACATTTAATTTTTTTTATAATAAAAGAAAGGTCTGTATAGGTTACGATAAATTTACGAAATCTAAAATCTGGTAACCCTCTGTGAAATAATTTATTTTATATAAAATGTCACTCTCAATGTGTTTCCAATTTTTTAGGATTTCCAAACAGTTTGAGGGTAATAAAATTTTATGACCCAGTTAAGTCTTAGGTACCCAAAGGGTACGTAGAAAATACATTTGTTGTTGAAGGTTGAAGGTATGTGATGTGTGCAGAATAACATATTTTAAATAAAATTTTCAATTCTATTAAAAATAGGTTTAACGAAATCAACATTAACATGCTTTCCAGTTCAATTTCGACAATTGAAATTTTTTAAAACCTTGTCTGGTTAGACGTTCAGTTATCTCCCATATAAAAAATAATTTATAATAAAATAATATTTTTAAACTAATTAACATTTATCATCGACGAAATGTAAAATGTATGTTTGCGAAAATATTGTAACGTGTATGAATGAAAAAAAAATCGGTTGTGTCACCCCAAAACTTTCCCAACGAGTATTCACGAATAATTTTTCAGATATTTAATGTTAAAGTTTCAAATTTTGACATTTTTTTATTTTTGACAGGTAATAGTTGGAGAAATAATTTTGACTGTTCTGAATAGAGATTTTCAATGGCTTTCAAATGACATATTGCAAGTCAAATTCCGTGACATATTGCATCTGTCATTTTTTGATAGTTATACTTCCGTTTGACAGATATCGTACAAAAACAAATGGGTTCTTCCGACGGGTAACAGAAATCCATATACGAAATTTCAACTTAATCGGATTAAACGTGTGGCCTCTATCGTTGAAGAATACATAGACAGACAGACAGACTTCCATCAGGAAATGGTCTTAATCATCTCAGGTGACCACAAAATGGATATTTCCATCTTTATCTCGAAATTTTTTTTTAACTCGTTCACAATACTTTCCCCTCTCGGAGGTGAGTCGGGAAAGTAAAAGTTGTATTTTATTATATAACAATATGTTTACAATTATAATTTGTATAGATAATGATTTAGTAACTTCAAATAAAAAACAAAAATAAATAAATAAATAATATCGCATTTATAAATTACAATAGAATTAATAATTTCCTTGTTTTAGAGATAAGTTTTAGCAATAACGAGATTTGTCAAGACGAGATCGAGACTGAAACGAGACTTATTTTTTCTCAACTTATCTCGTCTCGTGTGAAGCCCTATAATGTTCTATAATTTAAAATTCTAGCACCTGACATAATATGTCACTGTTTGAGAGTAGACCGTCAGAACCTTCAAATGTTCGTTGGTACACAGATCAAAGTTCATATCAAAAAAGTGATAGTGCTGTTATGCCATTAATCCTTAGCCTTCCTACATAATTATTGGAAAATTAACCAATAACTGTTTCTAATTCTGAAGGCATACATCATATGCGAGTACACCCATATGTTTGCTCAGATTTTAAATCAAGTTATTTTACTCCAATTTGTCCAGCACCAACTTGTCCTGGTAGCGAGTCTGGCGCCGATTTGTCCCAGTACCGAATTGCCCCGGCGCCGACTTGTCCTGCGCCGACTTGGAAGTGCCAGCTTCTCATGTACCCTCTGGATACTTGTCCGGAAAGTTTTTGGTGCAACACAACCGATTTTTGTTGATGTTCTATCGCCGCTAGGAATATTATTACAAAATTTTGAAACACCTTATATATTACATTACTTTTACCACAAAATCTACACTGAGAAACCAACTTCTAAAAAAAAGTTAAACTCCAAAATGCTCAAGATTCTTCTCTAACTCGAAATCCATTTTCACGGACTAATTAAAATAATTACGTATAACGGAATTTCAATCTTCCAACAGATTTCCAAACAAAGTAACGCGGAAGGTTGCAAACCATACTTTATCAACTGTCACTCGTTTTCGGTGTGGAATTTTCGAAGCCGAACAAAAAGACATTTCTAAAGTTACCGGGAAATGCCATCAATTTCATTACAACCTTATACTACCCCGTTCGTCAATTTTTTAGTTCCCTAATCCCCGAAATCCTAAAATCAGATTAACCCTTTGCGCCCGATACTTGAAAGTTTGTTATAACTAGATTTTATATACCGTATACATAATTGAGACAACGTTCGTCACAAAGAGAGACTAGAGGGCGCTCTTTGTTTTGGTAACTTAATAAAGAGGAATAAGTTCCGGCGTTCCTCCTCATTACCAATGGCCAGAAATGTAATTGAGGATGACTGTAACATTCGAAATGGGCTAACTAAGCGAGATGGGACAGTTGAAGTTTTGATATCTGCAAATGGAGAAGTTCGACCGAAGACTGGCCTGCTATTAAAACCATCAAACTCGATTTATTTCTATCATACAATGTTATAATCACTGTTAATGTCAATTAAAACATAATACTAAGGATAATAAGGGTTTGTATGTGACCAAATAAAGAATTTACTTCGCTTAATTTAATTTTGAAGTTGAAGCAAATATAGAAATCTCGTATTTCGAAATTAAGTACGAATCTGAGGTCCATAATCTACAGTATGATGAAAAATAAATACGACAAGTTTAAGATCATTTTTATAAAATAAAGAATGTTACCAACAAATTCGAATAGTTAAAAAAAGGGTATATTAGTCAGCTGAAAAAAAGTTCTTATCAAATAAAGACGTACATACGTTATTGGAAATGTTGAGTTAAAAACATGGAAAGAATCTAAAAATATATATTCGGAATAATCTATATCTGAACTGAAATAAACTATTTAATATTAGAAAAGATTAGGTATAATAAGATGAAACAGTCAGACGAAGACAACAAATAATGAGAGAGAAAGGTATTGTCAAATATTATTTCGTCGGTGTAATTTCCGAATCCCGAACCATTGACGTAGATAAAACGGAGGGATTTCTGATGAAATAATTTGGGCTCTTACAGTCACAAAACATATATGTATTGTTTGGTTGTACGATTATTCGCCCGACAACAGTTTTGAATGAACAGTCTTAAGTGTACACCTATGTTTCGGTCAAAAATTGGTACATGGTACTCGTGCAATAAAATAATAAAAATATATTTCAACCTACGATAGATGTCGTGACAATCATTTTTAATGACTATTAAATATGAAAAAAAATTACTTCACTGACAGACAGACATACAGATTCCAAAAATAACAGTTTGTGCGGTATATGCTGGAATAATACGAAGTCGTTACTTTGTAGAGAGTAAACTTTGTTTTTGGGATAAAGTTTCGTTTAAAGATAGGAGGTACCCATAATTGCCTTCTGTGATATTTCCTTCTAAAATAGGAGATAACATAGGTTGTGAGTAGCGCATCTCTTTCTTTCACAACGGTCAAACTGAAAATACTGGACATTGCCAAAGTGTGTGAAATTAGACAACTGATCGACGGCTCCGGTTTTTACCGTTTTGTGTGAAAATGCCATAATAGTCAGTCAAAGATAGCAACATATTTTTTAAAGGTACCAATTGAATAACGATATAAGAAATAGAAAAAATAGTGTTATATAAAAGGAAACAGTCTATCTGCATGGTCTAGTAGCGAAACACCTGCTCTCACTTAATTAAAAGACACTTACAAACGTCAATAAATGAAATTGATGAGAACATAATTCTAATTTTTTCCACTAGGCTGAATCTTCAACTTTTGGTACGAAGTGAGAATTGGTACACAGATGGTACTTTTAAAACAGTTCCACACTAATTTTATCAAATATTTACCCTTTATGGATTTAAAAATAACCTTTCGATGCCCTTAGTCAACGCTTTGCTGCCAAATAGACGCGAAGAAACTTACGCTATTTTCTTTAGAAAAATAAAGGAATTGGAACCATCTGTGTCACCTACTACTATAACAACAGACTTCGATAATAAACGCCGTTAAAGCAGAATTTCCACGGATTAGGCATCAATGTTGCTTCTTCCATTTTTGCCAGATTATTTTCCGAAATATTCAAAGCAACGGTTTAAAACAACGGTACGAAACGGAAGCAGATTTCGCTTTAAATCTTCGTTTGTTATCTGCCTTGGCATTTGTTCCAATCGGCTCCATTGTTGACGTTTTCGAAGAAATGATTGACAATAATATATTTCCACCCGAAGCAAAAGGCGTCGTCGATTATTTTGAAGACACGTGGATATGACGCTCGGGCAGACGTCAGCAACGAAGACCACAATTTTTTCATGATGAGTGGAATTGTTACCAAGAAGTTTTGCAAGGATTGCCTAAAACAAATAATTCTGTCGAAGGATGGCATATGGTATTTGAGCAACAAGTATCTGCAAATCATCCAAATATTTGGAAATTTATCAAGGCCATTAAAAGAGAACAAAGTTTAAACGAACTATGCATAGAGCAGTGTTTAAGTGGAGAAGAACCTCCAAGGCCTAAGAAAAAATACCGTGGCAGTGCTAGACGTTTACAAAGAGTAGTAGGTACATACAATCCAGATATGAATATTCTTGACTACTTACGTGGAATAGCACATAACACCACGTTCTAAATATAGACTAATTTGATTAAATGTATAAGAATGAAAAAATGTATAGAAAAAATGTATAAAAATTAAAAAAAATGTATAAAAATTTTGTTCGAATCTGATGTCTTGATTAAATGTATAAGAATGAAAAAATGTATAAAAATAAAAAAAAATGTATAAAAATTTTGTTTGAATCTGATGTCTCTTTCATCTAAAAAAAATTAAAAAAAAATTTCGGCGGTGAATTGATTAGGCGGTGAATTAAGGGCGGTGAATTGATGAGGCGGTGAATTGATAGCGATAAACTGACGGCGATGAATTGATGGCGGTGAATTTTCCTAAAATCATTATCCATAATCAAATGTGGTAAATTATTCAACGAATAATAAAACTCTAACTCATACCACAAAATTTATTCAATGGTTAAAACTTGATTAACTTGGCGACATGTTTCGGCCAATGATAGCCGTCATCAGGCTTATAATACAAAACATGAACATTTGATTAACAATATAAACATAATCAAAAAGGTTGTTTACAAAAATAACGGAGTGCATCGTAGGATGCACTTTGATGTAATAATACATAACTCTGGTCCTCTAGTTTAGAGGTTCACATTGGTTGAAATTTGTTATTTTTAACAATTCCGGTTTTCACTTTACTAAGTTAGTTTTGTCCAAGGAAGAACCCAATTGAATTTGGGTAGAATCGGACCGGTCCTTCCGGTATCCACCATATAAATTAAGGTGGTTTCGCATGAGAAAACTTTTCCAATTCAAATTTTTAGGACTTTTTCCACTTCACATTATGTATAATATTCCCCTACATGTATGTGAAAAGTTTGGCTAGTATCGCACAAACCATTCCAGTACCCGCCCTACACTGATCCATAAAAATCAAGTTCTCAAGGGATAAACTTTTTTACACTGCAAATTAAAAAAAATACGTCAGATCATGTATAATAGTGTTCTACATATATTTCGCGTCATTGCTTCACAGCATAAAAAGTTATTATCTTTATATATTCAGTTATTATTATTTTTTGATCCAATATTATGTCATGTTATTAATATTTATTTATAGATCTGATTTCTTGTATGTTAAACATATTTATTATTCATTATATGTCTCATTAATTATTGTATACTTTTCCCTGATTAACAACTATTATTATTATAATAGATTGTGACAAGTGGTTTTATTAAGACTGATATCATGCTTCGTGATTTAAATATATATTATTTTTGACGCTGTTTTAAAACATACAATCATATACTTTGTGGTGAAAATTTAATGAACACTATTAGCAAATACTAGTATACTCTGTCCAATATTTCTTTTTTTCTTAAAATGACAGACGTCAGGCTGACTATTAACTTTGTGGCAAAATATATAGTGTGGCTAATCTGTTTGGATGTGTCTAATCGTCCATTAAGTATAAAGTTTAAAAAGTAGTGAATTATTGCAAAACAAATATAATTACAGGGAAAATAATTTAGCATTTTCTAATATATTATTAAATATTTATTATTCTAAAAAAAAGGTAGGAAAATTTAGAATATCTACATCCTTTATTCTAACTTAAATTAATTTCAATAGACACTATCACTTTTGACAGATTATAGATAGAATTTATGCAGATTTAGTGAGTTTTTTTTTCGCCAACTTAGCTGGGGATTGTCAAAAAGTTAAAAGAAATATTGGATGTATTAAAATTTAATTTTGTAAAAACACCCTCCGCCTCATTAACCTTGAGTGCTATTTATGATATACAAGGGGTACCAGTTTTGTTTACGGTATATATCCCCGAAAAAGACTGATATTACTTCAAGTCAAACATTCTAATATTGCTGTCATCGCAACAGAAACATATTCATTATTTTGTTGAACGAATAACACGTGCCAATCTCTGACCGAAACATAGGCGTACACTTAAGACTGTTCATTCAATACTGCTGGAGGGCGAACAATCGTAGTAAACAAATAACATACGTTTATATATTTTGTGACGGTAAGGGCCCAAATTATTTCATCAGAAATCCCTCCGTTTTATCTACGTCAATGGTTCTTGGATAAATTTTAGTGGATTATTATCCGGAATTTATAAACTAATTTCTATTTCTTTTAAAATTAATATGCTTCTCATTTCGGTTCATACTTTTGATCATTTTTTTTCCGAATCGGGCGGGGGAAGTCCCCGCCAGTTTTCACATCAGTCCAGTACTCTTGACAAAGTCAAGAATAGTCCTGATGTTAGCTTTCGCTATCTCTTCGGGTTCAGGATACTGTACCCAAAAGTGCCATTTCCTTTCCCTGTTCAGGTCCCGGCAATAAAACATGAAGAGGAGTTTCGTCCTCTTCCTCACATTTCCTACATAGGGAATCTTCCGATACATCTATGAGGTCCAGGTGTCTTCTGAACCCGCAGTATCCTGTCAGGACACCTAGTGCGGTTTTGAGTTCCTGTCTTTTAGGCATAGTAGCAGATTGTCTCTGCTTTTGGGTGGACCTTCGATAAGTGTTTTGGACTATCTTAGTCCCGGAAGTTCCAACCAGTATTCCCTGTGTTTGTCCCTTAATTGTTTTTCCAACATACCCTTTATATGTTGATAGGAAATACCACATGTGAGTTGCAGTCCAATTAAAGGTTTTTCGGCTCCTTTACCAGCCTCTTCATTTCCTTCTATGCCCTCATGCCCAAATATTTAACTTCTTTTGTCAGGTTTATTTGTTTTCCCCACATGGATAGTCCCTTTATGTTCAGGTTTCTTCTCCTTGTAAAGGCAACAAGTGTTGTTTTCGTCAGATTCGTGGATAATCCCTCTCTCTAGCACCATCTTTCTACCATGTTGAGTGACCGTTGCATCCTATCAGTTACAACGGCATCAAAATTTCCATTTATAATGATAATGATACCTACGTCGTCAGAAAATGCTTGTACGTAGATATTTTCTCTCTCTAGCTCTCTAAGAAGGTCATCAACCACCAGTCACCACATCAGTGGGGAGAGTTCTCCCCCTTGAGGTCACCCCTTGATGGCAACGACTTCCCTTCTTACGTTGTGGAGAGTGCTGTAAACATTCCTGTGCTGAAGCATGAAGTCCACCTATCGCATAATGCTCTGAGCGACTCCTCACCTCCTCATTGCTCCCACTATGGATTTATATGAAAACCGATTCAAAGGCCCCTTCTATGTCTAGAAATGCCGCTAGGGCGATTTCTTGACAATCCAATGCTTGATCCGCCTTGAGCGCCAGCGTGTGAATCGCAGCATTACAGATTGGTATGCGAATTGGTTTCAATTGTTCTACCAATACCTCGTCCCTTATATATCTGTCAATTATCTTTTCTAAAGTTTTTAGAAGGAATGATATCAGGCTAATAGGTCTATAAGATTTGACTTCTGCCTATCACGCTATACCCGGTTTGGGTATGAAGACAACTCTTGTAGACCTCCATTTTTCTGGTACTTACACCAGTGCCAGGCTGGCACGATATAGTTGGCAGTTTTGATCATTACTGTACAGTTTATCATTCTAAAATCTAAAAACAGATTCCAAATCAACATGTACCGCGTGATGTCAAAAGCTACAGCTATACCAAAATAATTATTTCTAGAAAAAACCGCTGAAACAAACACTCATCTCTTTCTATATATCATTCAAATAGAGAACGACGAGTGCAGTTGCCTCCGAATATGGAATATTCCATCACAAATTAAAATCCGTTACAACACCGCTTAAAAAGATTCGTATAGAGCGCAAAATGCGACTACAGATCATAATTATCATCTTCTAGATTGTTGATGAGAATAGACCGCACCCTAATATTGATAATATTCTGAGATTTCAAATTAGTAACAAGTGTTAATAATGTTTATTTAAGTTTAATGAAGTTAGAGCCATTCTCTACATATTGTGTTTTTAAAATTTTAAAATGTGTAAATGTAATTTATATTTTCATTCAATAAATGGGTGAGAAAATAACATTTAAAAATAAATCAAATCGATTCTTTTGTGTTAAATAATGTGTCTGAAATGCTAATCAGACACTCGTCCTTCGAACTCAAGAGGGTAGATGCAAAACGTCACCTAACCAGTAAATTCGAAATGGATATGAGTTCTTGATTCATTTTTATTCAGTTTGAGATTCGAAATAATCATCTTATTATACCTAATTTTTGCTATTAGGATAATTCCTTCAAAGACGAAACGTTCTTAAAAAAATGGATAACTTATATCTACTTATAAAAATTAAGGTGTTAATTAAATAAAACGAAAATCGTCAAGTTTTTCCAATATATCTTGGAAACCGGACCTAATATTTTAATTTTGAAGCAAACTAAATTCATCTTTTTTTTCATGTAACCAACTTTGTGTTTATGAAATCCCAATAGTGTTTTTTTAAATTTGCGCCACCCTGTATATACTGCTAACAATTCTAAATTATGGTCGAAATTTAAATTAAATAGGTAACTAATTTTAGAAAATAATATAATTACTTTCTTGTATTTATTCAACAAAAGCATGAATATTGGTGGTATAAAACCGCCTCCAGCTATCCTAATTTCCATTTTAAACATCAGATAATACGATGACGAAGCACCACCGATTCAAATTACCATTCCATCATCTATCCTAAGACATTTCCTCGATGGCATATCGACCAGATTCAGATCTAACCGTGTAGTTGCAGGCCCATGGGCTTATTGTAGTCTCGACACAGCGTCTACATGAGAGTTGAGTTGAAAGTCACAGACGAACTGGCAGGTGGTAGTGGCTGTTGGCGTGTCTGTGTCTCTTCTTTTCGTTTCGTTTCTTCTTGTTCAGTTTCATTTTCGAACAAGTCTGTATGTGACAGACGAGCAGGTGCATGGGACCTGTATTTTACGAGATATATAAAATCTGTTTTTTTTTGACGCATATTAAAATTTAATTGATTTTAACACTTTTTTATTCAGTAAAAGTTTTATCAACCTGATGTGAAATTTAAAAGATTTTATTATACAGGGTGTTTCATTGGGAAAGTGACATACGTTAACTACAGATAGGGGACATCAAGGCGATCTCAAAAACCCCATACTTAATGGGACCAACTACTTTAATATATAAGTTTTATGTTTTTGAAAATTTCTTGCATGGTTCATAACATAAATTTATAATAAAAGAAAACCAGGTCCGGATTAAGAAAAATATTATAAAATATTCCGACCCAAAAACAACACCCTGTATATTAGATTTTTCTAAAATAGATTCTGTATTTGCAAAGAGCACGAAAAAATGAATTTAGTGATATACTTTGCATTTTCGGCAAAATGTTTTTTCTTGTAAAATTTTAACTTTGAATTCTGAACACCCTGTATCTTGGTTATTAAAACCATATAAGTATGGGGTTTTTGAGATCGCCTAGGTGTCCCCCATCAGTAGTTAACGTATGTCACTTTCTCAATGTAACACCCTGTATTATTTGAGCTAAATAAACAATAATACCATTTAAATGACACTGATATATAAAAAAGAATTCTATTGTATATATTTTTTAACATATCATTCAAGAACATGTTAAGGATACAATATGCGCATCTACTAATCCCCATTAAAATCTGAAGAGTATTTTGATTTAATCCTGTATACATTTTGCGCCTCAGGCCTAATTTCCAGGTAACACTGAATTCAATAATAGTATTAGAGACCAATTATATAATTACTGATTGATTTTCTCTCTGCTGTAACACATGTATATACCCAGAATCTATAAGGGTTGGTTGCCGATTTCATCTCGGTCAAGCTTTTTATCGCAAAATTCAAAAATTTTATTTTATTTTTACTTTTTATTACAATACTCTACAGGTCAAACAAAATTACAGAGTAGGAATTGACAGTATATAGTGAATACATCATCGATTTTGAATATGAATATTAAAAGCACATAATAGTAATACAACGATACATAATAATTAAATTTTCCTAAGAAGCAACTAAATAATCAAGATAAAAAGTGGGATTTTATGTCCGACAGCTTACAGTAAAATATATCCAAATAATTGCTAACATAATTAGTCATTTTACATATGGTATGGAGCGCAGAATTGTCCAGAATATTTGTGCGAGATGTATTTACATAAAAAGTACTGGATGTATGGAAGCAATTCTGGGAATGCAGATATTAAATTTTTCCAATAAGGTTGGGCAGTCAATAATACTGTTAATAATTTTATAAGTCAGTACTACACTATAATAATCACGCCTTCGTTCGAGACTGAAAAAAATATGCCTTCGTAATAACTGCCTATTATTGGATAAATGCCTTCAGTTTTTAGGCTTCACACAACTGAAGCATATTTTAACTTTAAGGTCAAGTTTTCTTTGAAATCACTACAACTACGTGCAATTACTCCATACATGCGATACGAAGAGAATACAACATTATCGATATGTTTATTAAATGATAGTGCATTGTCAAAGGTGACGCCAAGATCTATAAATGTTTCCGGTCGCTCAAGGGCAACGTTTTCTATTGTATAATCAAAGAATATTACATAAGTTTTTAAGCTGTAAGACATAGCTTTACATTTATCCGGATTTAGTGGCAAGTTATTACGGTAACACCATTCAACTACACGCCTTAAATTTCCCGAGAGGTTTTCGCAATCACCTATATTCTCCACAAGGCAGTATAGTTTTAGATTATCGGTATACAAAAGAAAATATACATCTATAACTTCAGCAATATCATTTATAAAGATAATAAAAAGCAGTGGTCCCAGGTTCGACCCTTGTGGAACATCGGAAGAAGCGGTATATTCGGCAGACTTAAAACCATTGAGCTGTACATATTGCTTTCGATCCCATAGATAGGATTGAAAGAGTGCAATTAAAGATGGAGACAATCCAAATACAACAAGTTTGTTAAGAAAAATCCCATGATCAAGTCTGTCGAAGGCCTTAGAGAAGTCTGTGTAAATCACATCAGTTTGGGCTCTGTTGTCAAGCAATATATTGTGTAATGGTCAAAAGGTTAGTGACTGTTGAACGACTTTTCATAAAACCGTGTTGATTTATACTTATATTGCAACTTACATGTCGACTTATAACTCGCTCCATAAGGATTTCAAAAACCTTTGCAAAGTTGCTTATAATAGAGATAGGCCGATAATTTGATATATCTCGCCTATCTCCTTTCTTAAAAATGGGACAGACCTTTGAGGATTTCCATATCCTTGATATTGTAGCCAATTTTAAACAAATGTTAATTAATACCGATAGAGGACGAGCAAGTACAGAAGCACAATCTTTTAGAACGAAAGCTGGAATATCATCTGGTTCGGTAGTCTTCTTTGGCTTAAGTGATCAGTATAGGATTTTTTAAAAAGATTTGCAAAACCGTTTAGAATATCAGAAGAGTCCTCCAGTATTTGACCTTGGAACTACCTCGCTTATTATTTATAAATACCCAAAATCTGTTTGGGTTGCTATGTATTTCTTCCTCAGTTTTACATATAAATTTCTTATATGCGACATCAACGTCATGCTTTATTTTTGAACCGAAGTTGTTTAAAATCCTCAAATGCCTGTAAATCACTTTCTCGTTTATATTTGCGACAGATTCTGTTTTTAGCCTGTAAATCTCTAATAATGCTATCGTTATACTAAGGAGGATATCTGTTTTTTGGATTTAACTGTATACTTGGGACAACAACGATTAAAAACATTATAAAGCTTTCCATAGAAATATTTGGATCTTCTGAATTATCAAAAGCTTCCAAGAAGGTCCAGTCAATAATAGATATTTGATCATACATTTGTTGAAAGTTGGCTCTTTTGAAATTATAACTGTTCTGGAAGCAGGATTGCAATTTACTTTTGGAGTTAGCTTTTGACTCAACTATACAAGTAATATCCAAAGCAGGATAATAATAATAATAATAATAATAAACGACTTTATTGTTTCTACAAGAAAAAAATACAAAAAAAAAAATTTAATTTACAATGAATTTTCTGCATGACAGAAGCAAAAGGCGAAGTTCAATTTATAAAATGGTATAAAACCAACTTATAAATTGTTCTTCCACTTAACCTTTTAACATATATATCGCTGACAAAAAAAAAATATATATATACATAACTATCGTAGGTACATTACTACTTTAGGATTGCATTGCGAATAGTAGTCTCTTATATGCAGTTTTAAATCTTTGCAAGCTGTAAGTTTTAAATATGGTGGGAACCTCATTATAAATAGAACATATTTGATAGGTATAGCTACGTCTAAAAATTTCTAACCTAAAAGGTGGAGGTGAGATAGTTCCTTTATGGCGGACATTTACATTGTGCACATCGGAGCGGTAGGTAATCTTTTTGTGCAAATATGAAGGTGTTTTATTCATAATTATTTTGTGAAAAAGAACGGCTGCATGAAAAATCCTTCTATTGATCATACTTAACCAACCATTGTCCTTTAACTTATGGGAAATGCGTTCTCTTCTGCGTATACCAAATATAAGACGTAGACACGAATTTTGCACTTTTTGAATTTTATGTCGATACTGGCTAGATAAAAACGGGCCATATAGTACATCAGCGTAATTAAATCTTGAGAGTATTAATGATTCACACAGAATTGATTTTACATGTATTGGAAGAAATTGCCTGTTACCATATATTGTTTTAATTGTAATATAAGCAGATTTTATAAGCTGATTGATGTGTTTCTCAAATTTTAAATTAGAATCTAACAAT
Organism: Neocrepidodera transversa; assembly: GCA_963243735.1. NCBI lineage: Eukaryota > Metazoa > Arthropoda > Insecta > Coleoptera > Chrysomelidae > Neocrepidodera > Neocrepidodera transversa. Next base: position 13,194,575 of record OY725345.1, read on the forward strand.
ACACCTAAACTTTTAGCTTCGTTCACGTTTTCAAGACGTTCATTCTTTATTATGATATTTACACTATTAGAGATTTGATCTCGTTTATTTCTGTTACCAAAAAGTATAACACTAGATTTACTACAGTTAATATTCAGACAATGGTCTTCAGCAGCTTTGATGAAGATGTTTAATTCATCATTTATACGATTACATGACTCTACTATCGCATGGGGATAAAAACTGTAATAAAGTTGAGTGTCATCTGCATAGAGATGTACATTACAGAATTGAAAATCTTTTACAAGGTTGGAAGTGTAAATAGCGAAAAGCAACGGTCCCAGAATGGAACCCTGAGGAACTCCACTGGTTAAATTTAAGTAAGGAGACATGTTTCCATCTACTAAAACCGCTTGCTTGCGATCACGAAGGTAAGATGCTAAGAGATCTACGGCATTTTTAGAGAGACCTATATAATGTAGTATTGCTAGCATTAACTCGTAGTTAATTGTATCAAAAGCTCTGCTAAAATCTAACAAGACCAAAATTGTGCACTTACCCTCATCTATAGATTTGACAATATCATCAATAATATGGAGAAGAGCCGTTGTACAACTGTAATCTTCCCTGAATCCAGATTGTGTTAAAGGTAGCAGTGAATGCAGATCAATATGTTTTTTTAATTGTACTTCTATAGCTCTTTCGAGCACTTTAGATAAAGTGGGTAATATGCTAATTGGATGCAGATCTTTCAACTCAACTGGGTTTGATTTTTTCGGCAAAACTTTTACAACGGCTCTTTTCCATATTTCAGGAAAAGTATTATGATTTAAAGAAAAATTAATAATGTGTGTTATGTATGGAACTATATACGGACAACATAATTTTATAAGTCTTAAACTTAATTTATCCTCGCCAGTAGCATTAGTAGTTATAGCATTTATTACCTGATAAACAAATAGGTCATTGACTTCTTCGAACTGAAAATCTGATTCAATTATTTTTCTGTTTTTATATGATAAGAGTAGTTGCTCTGGAGGTTCACTCGTACGACATGCGTTAATAAAAAAATTATTTATTTCAGTGGGATTTTTTAAATTATCCGGTATTGTATTTCATTTATTAGTTACAACACTATATGTTTTTAAAGTTTTCCAGAGAGTTTTCGTATTTTTATTAGCGAGTTCAAATGCAAAAAATGCTTTCTTCTCTCTTTTAATGACAGAATTTGTGTAGTTCCTCATATCTTTATAAAATTGAAAGTGATATTCTGATTTAGTTCTCCTGTACTTGTTCAACGCTTTATCCCGTATTGCCACCATTTGTTTTATAGTTCCAGTTAACCATGGAGCTCTAGGCTTAGTAACACGTGATGTTATTAGAGGCACATGCCTATCAAATAGATTAATTAGGCAATTTGAATTCTTTTCCGAGGGAAATATTTTTAATATTTTACATTCCGAATCATTTGAAAATATTTCTGAGTTACCCTTTAAAAGATGTTTTTTAAGCTCATGTTCTGGATAATTCTCCGCCATTCCTACCACTCGTAGTCGAGGACGCACGCCATCAACTTCTTTAACATCATAAGAGTCAGCCATTTTTTCTTGAACCAGTTTTCTAATTTTCTCATTATAAGAGTGATTACTGCAGCCAATAAGAAGTCCTCCATCTTTGATCGTCTTAACCTTTGCTAATTGAAGATTCTCAGTCTTCATCTTTGATATTTCCTGGTTAGTTTTTGGACGAATAATTATAGCAGGGTTTGATTTATCTTTCAGTATCTCTGAATACTTTCGTGGTTGAAAGGTAGGCATGATTGTGGAAGCCTTTACAACATCACATTTCATAGACATAACATGATTTTTATTGTAAAAACAGCAGTATCTAGTTTAGATTCGATAACTTTATGTAGAGAATTTCCAGGACAGCCTCGGTACATCTTTCAAAATTTCTATTAAGTTGTCGATTTTGGTAATGCAGATAAGATGAAACAAGTTTTTACAACCATCATAAGAAATGCTCGGTCTTGTTCTGCTAATCGCTGAACAATACATAGCACAAATAACCATTATGAAAAAATCATATTAGAGAACTATTCATATATGCACTAAATACTCGAGAACTACGAGGTATGCTTTCATGAGAGTTTCACTATTAGATTCACTGATTTTATTTGCACAATTAGACAAAATTTCACTTTTTAATGTCACTTATTTCCCATAAAACTATTTGAAATATCGGAGAACGAGAGCGTGTACGTTACTTCTATTTCTGGCCATCTGGTATATTTCAAAATAAGGATTGTGATATTGGAAACTTTGGACTACATTTAATTAGATCCCAATGAAGTTGGTGATTGTCTAGCATTTGATTTATTTGAGAAGTTACCAAAAAACGAAAAATTACCAAAATACTAGTGATGACGCTTTTTCCCACCTTTTTCGTGGGCTGAAGCAAGTGAATAAATCGTTTATAGGAACAACCAATTTATTTAAAATATATGTGTTAAAACAATGTCAAATTGAAATTTATGTAAAAATTCAAAGTTTCGATATAAAGTAGTAACATAAAATAGGAAAAAACAACAGAATATAAAAAATTTAATAATTCAATATAAAAAAAATGTTATAAGTAGAATAATTTTAATTTGGTTACTTAATAAAACATTTTTAACTAATTATTATTGTATATTTTATTGTAATTAAAATTTTTTTCTTAAAATTATACTCTACTCCTATTTAATAAATAATAATTGAATTTTTTTGTAGTTTTTATTTATTCGTATATGGGCTACCTTTATACATGTTGTATATTCAAATGTTACATAGACATAAACATAGTGTCATTAAGAAGCGCAAAATATCACCCATATCTTTAGAACATATGGACAAATACAAATTATTTCAAGAGTCGCTGTTTTTAGTAAATTAATTTAACAAAAAAATGTGATTTTATTCAAAAAATCTGGTATTTAATTATAGAGTTTCCAACAGGATTAAATCAGTTTGAGTCAAATATCAAAAAGCTCACACTCAACACCCTGTAGGGTCCAAACCATTATATCACGTTGGTGAAATTCTCACTTTTTGATGTGCCCTCTCTCTTTAACACTTCATTGCTGCATTCTCTCTCTCTATCGCTCTCTCTCTATCTATCTCTCTCTATATAACATGTTGATTTCTCTATACTTGCATCAGCATACGCTTAACATATCTACTACTAATAATGTCGTTTTTGTATATAAATTTTTATTTTGTTAATGCAATATTTTAACGAATTTTTGTAACTATGAGACAAATCTTCTTTTATACGTCCTTAGAAATAATTAGCACTATTATCCACTTATTGTTAGTTTTAATTTTACGTATTTAAATAACAGCTAACTCAAAGTGAAGTAACTTTCCAATAAACCAGCAGGAAACACGTCTTTTAATTGTCGACAATAGATCTTAGCGGGGCATTGATGTATTAAACGTTTAATTTTTTGTTCGTTCTGCCAAGAGCCAGACAAAAGGACAAAACGAAAGCTCCTAGGCAACCACAACTAATTCAAGAGCAGCTCCGCATTCCTAACTTAGTTCTCTCTACTGTAATAAGTCGCAAGGGCGTAAATTAAGGGTGGACTGCTGTTTGAAGCAGGGTAACAGGCGAATATATCCCTAGCCAGTCTCAAACTTGGTCTAATTGCCACGCTTACATACGGAGAGATCGAGTGTTAGCTCATGCATAAACAACAAGATAAGTGGATACGCCACACTTCCAACCTCCTATTAGAGTTCAGCGTCTTAGTTTAGGGAAACACCAATACCAACATAAAAGTACAATAATATATAATAAATGAAAAAAAAAGTACCAATGATAAAAGTACTAATGTATTTACTAAGTCTGTAAAACTTTACATCGTAATAACTTCTGCATGAACGGAGACAAGAATAGCGATCGTAAAGATGTAGCGTTTAATATATGAGACTATTATAGATTCTTTTATGTCCGTTTTTAATCTAGTCGTTAAGTTTTATTCGAAACTGTTGATTGGATGTTACATTTCAAGTTACACTTACACAAAATCAAATCGATTCAAAAATAATGTCATTGGTTTTAGAGTTAAATAAGCAATTTAAATTATTAATAAAAATATAAGTTGGGGACAAAATAATACATTTTTTGCACATTTCGTAATGCAAATAGATCATGTGCCAGTAGAAAGAAAATATCAAAGGATAATTAAAAATGTTAAATTTTCTCAATGTGATATAAGTTTAGATCAGTCATTTATGAAAATTGATCGAAGCATTAAATAAAACGTAAAAAAAAACAAGAAAAATAGGAAAAGCAGTTCAATATATTTGAGATACAAAGATCAAAAATACAATAACTGAGATAACTACATATAATACCAAACAAAAAATAGAAAACAGAGACACAAACTAAAGAGAAGAAAGAGATAGATGCAGTTTTCACCAAAAATGTGATATCCCTAAAGTATATCTGCGAAGCAAAATCTGGTGGGATGAAGATTAAACAAGGATAAGAAATAAAGCGATCTATACACAATGTTGATAAAGATGCGTATGGAACACAGTAGAGCAAGGGCCAAAAAAAATCAATAGACAATAGAAAGTTATGGAAATGGAAAATTACTAATAGTGAAAAGAGAAAATTTTTACAGGGAAATCAAAAAGAAAAATAGAAGTAACCTAATTGATGTTAAATAAGAAAAGAGAGGTAGAAGACCAGAAAATGGTACCAAATATAAAAGATAATCAATCATAAAGACCAAGAAACAAAAAACAAAAATCCAGGACAAAATGGTATAAAATTAGATGTTCTAGTGGAAATACTAATCATACACTAACAACCTATTGCGATTACAAAATTCCAGTAGTAATGGACTTTATTAATTTTAATAAAGTGATGGTCTAATGGAAGTAATGGGAAAGTTTGAAGTACTATCGAAATTAACAGAGTTAATAATAATGGCAATAAATGAGAAATAAAAATTTTACAATCAAAATAGGGCTGAGAAAAAGATATCTCTTTACACTATTATTTAATATTATTTAGTTAAGCAGAGTAATAAGCAGATAGAATGGTGTTACAATTAAGCCAAAAAGGTATACATTAATGAGGATTCAAAAAACAATAAATTTTGATAAAAAGATTTCAAGAATTTTTGGTCAATAAATACACACAAATAATGACAGGCGCCTTTATATGTATTGAGCGAAAAATTACCACCCAATATCACAAAGTTTAAATTATGCAGAGGCGTAAAATATATGAGGAGAAAGGTGACATATTCTTCCAAATGCACACCGCTGGATCAAGAATTGAAATATGTTTTTTCACTAAAACATAAACATTAAAACAAACCTTCAAAATTTCAAATCAATATATTCATTAATTTTAAAGTTAATAAATAAAATCATTTAATTTTTTTTAGCTTTGTCTTTCATAAAGTAAATGTGTTGGACCCGTCATTCCTGATATCATTTTGTGTAATTTTATCTAGAGACAAACGTTGTAAGCGTCAATTGAAAACACCCTGTATAAAGCTGAATTCACTTAATCACTTTTTTAACTATTTTTCACAATCACCATTTTAATAAATCAGGACTTATAGTTTATACGTAGTCAATTTCAATGGCATAAAAGCATGGGCGGCGTGATGTAATTTATTTTCAAAATTAATTTTAATTTTTCATAGACCTACACGGATATTTTTTTTTATTAGTAATATAGCATGTCGTTTTTGGAGAATTTTATACCATTTTTAGAAACTTTAGGCCATTTTAGATTATTTTGAACAATTCTCTGATCAATTTAGCTAACTTTAGAACGGTTTACTAATATTTTAGACCGTCTTTGGACAATTTGAGACTATTTTGGACAATTTTAGACCATTTTAGATTGTATGATCAATTTAGGTAACTTTAGACCGTTTTATTATTATTTTAATCCATTTTTGGACAATTCTAGACCATTTTGGATAATTTTAGATTATTTTGAAAAATTCTCTGATCAATTTAGGTAACTTTAGATCGATTTTGGGGATTTTAGACCATTTCGGACAATTTTAGGCCATTTTAGATTATCTTGAACAATTATTCGATCAATTTAGATAACTGTACACCATTTTATTATCATTTTGGACCATTCTTGGACAATTTTGGACTATATTCCACAACTTTGGACTATTTTAGATTAAATTCAATAATTCTTAGATCAATTTAAGTCATTTTAGACCGTTTTATTATTATTTTAGACTATTTCTGGACAACTTTAGACCATTTTAGATTATTTTGAACTATTATTTGGTCAATTTAGGTAACTTTAGACCGTTTTATTATTATTTTGGATAATTTTAATTTTACACAATTTTAGACCATTGGAGGTTATTATGAACAATTCTTTGGTCAATTTAAGTAACCTCAGACAGTTTTATTATTAATTTAGACAATTTTGACAAAGATTTTGGGCAATTTTAGACCATTTTAGATTATTTAGAACTATTTTCAGATCAATTTAGGTAAATTTAGACCGTTTTATTATGAATTTAGAAAACTTTGGATCATTTTACATTATTTTGAAAAATACAATTGATTAATTTGAGTTTGAGTAACTTTAGACAGTTTTGTTATTATTTTAGACAATTTTTAAACCATTTTGGACACTTTTCGACAATTGTAGATTATTCTGAACAATCTCTGATCAATTTAAGTAACTTCAGACCGTTTTAGTCAATTTTCATGAGATGTTGGACAATTTTAGATTATTTTGAACAATTTACTGATCCATTTTAGGTAACTTTAGACCGTTTTATTACTAATTTAGACAATTTTTAGAAGATATTGGACAATTTAAGATTATTTTGAGCTTCGACAATTCACTCGAAACTGAAAACGCAGGTGTTCACCATGGACCCGACATTTTTTGACCCCTATTTTTTTTGCTTGTGTGTCCACGCAGTATTATTTGTTCGACTAGATGCAACCGGCGTCCGGCATGCAGAGTGAGTGATAGGAAATTTAAAGGAGAACGAATCAACAATTTTAAATGGGAGGTTCATATGGCTCACGACATAAAAGAAAAATTCCAAAAACTGAAATCCGAATCCTAGTAAAAATAAAATTTGTAAATAATAAAAAATAAATCATGACCATAAGCATTAAAATAGTTTCCCTTCTTTATTCTAGGCCCATTTGTTTCGCAAATGTTTTGAAAGTTTATGGAAATGTAGGTAGGCAAATAAAACTATAATAGTTCTTTTTTATTTTTCAAGATGGTTTAAAATATGGGTTTCATGACATCGTTTCTAATTTTTATATAATTCACCGCCAGTATTGATAGATAATTTATTGAACATTAAACCGACTTTAAATAGATAACTTTACAAAAGAATATTTTCACTTATTTTTCACAAAAATAATTTTGTAATTCACAGTATAAAAAATTAATTTTATAAACTAGACCTTAGAAATTTTTTTGGGGTTTTAAACTAAAGCCGGCAGAAATTCCGGAAAAAATTGCATGTTACTTGAAACACATGGACTCCTTGTTGAGTGAATCATAGTTGTGATCTAATTATTAAGGTCGTTAATCAAGAGTAGGACAGAAAATGTGCATCGGCCGTCCTATTTGATGTTCAAAAAGCTTTTGATCAAATCTGGCATGCCGGACTTATTCGGAAGCTTTCAAACCTCATCTACTCCTACCTCAAAACCAGAACCATACGTTAAAGTCGTAAACTCCATCTCTAATCCCTTCACTCCGCTCAGTTTTGTACCTCATATATACACATGACATCCCACACCTTCCCTCACCTTGTATGCTGACGACACCGCGATGTTTACAATACCCCCATCCACTAGAGCTCTAAACGACAAAATCCATCAACTTCGAAACCGCTTCTCTCAATGGTGAAGTAAATGGAGTGTTACTCTAAACCCCAAAAGAAGCAACTCATCATCTTCAAACATCCAAATCACACCCTAAAAACAAATCAATATCTCAATGACATCGAACTGAGATTCTGGGGAGAGAGACTCGTATCTTTGAACGAAGTTACCTATTTGGAAGTATGCCTCACGCGTACTCTAAACTGGGCGACTGAAGTCCAAAGAACTCTTGACAGAATTAGGAGACGAACATCCATCATCGAAGTCCTTGATGGTAAATTTGGAAGATGTAACCCCCAAACCTACTACACACCTACAAAACCTACATTCAACCAATTATGGACTATATAGCTCTACACTTCTCCACCCTCCCTTCTCCTCTCTTGCACACCGTCACGGTAACCGAGAGGAAGATCCTCAAAAAATGCTCCCACCTCTTCTGGGGATTTCCATCCAATGAAATCCAGGAACATCCTAATATGACTCTAATTACTTTCAGATTAAAGGACCTACAAGGAAGATACGTCTGGAGAAGACTGGACAGTTCCATCACCCACGCCCAGGAAACACAGGACAAAGTGCACAGTTGAGAGGAACAGAAGAGCACTACCAAAAAGAACAGTAAAGAAATTCACTCAACCTAATTTGAGGATTCTACATGAAGAAAAAGATCTTCCGGACGAACTCCTCCCTAAGCATCCACTCTCTCTGATCCGCCCCTTTTGGGAGACTCGTAATTATTAAAAAAATAATCTGAACAATCAAATATCTTAAGTTTTTGTAATATTTTTCATTTTCAGACCAACATCCACCCACTGTATACCTCAAAAGGTTCGATTCTACTCCTACAGCAGGGGAAGAGACACAGTAGCAGGACAAATAACCGGGGAGGGTTTGGCAGGTATAAATATTTTTTATCAAGGTAACGGTAGCAATAAAATGAGATGAAGAGAATTGGGTTACTTACGGTCTCAGTTTATACTTTTCTGAATACTTTTTAGACGCGTTGAAATATAAAAAAATAGATAATCCCAACCAGAATATTCGGAATTATAGAAAATGTTTTGTGAATATGAAATTTGTAAATGTAGTATTAAATGGAAACATTTTTGGATAAATTTATATGAAATTTGTCCAACCTCTAATATTTTTTATTTTATAATTAGTATAGAAATCGTCTACAAAGTGCTTTTTTGAACTCATTGGACTTTCGCTCCCGTCTAAGACACGTTACACAAAAATAAAAAAATTATAATTATCCCTAAAATATCTCCGTGTATGGCCAGTTATATCGAGTGCAAATTGCTTGTTTTCATCCAAATAAATAAAAAAATACAGCGCACTTCGTTAAAAGAGAAAAAGAATAAAAACCATACAGCAACATGACAACATATGACAAATATAAAAAGCCGCATTTACATATTATGTGTATACCTACAATAGCCGTGGTGTTTTTACAGCACCATAAATTTCCGTCAACTTAATGGCACACCATAAACTATTCGCTTTGCATAACAATAACAAACGAACGAACGCAAATATGGTCTCTCTCATTAGTCCATCGCTAAAATAACTTTATGTGCCTGGTAGCGGCTTACCCATTAACTCACGAAGCGAACAATATAATAAAAATTCACTACTGTTCCATTAGACGACAAAAAATCCGTCACGTGTAAAACTAGCTTTTAAACTGTACTAAGTAAACAAAAATCAAAAACGATATTGCTATTGGATCCAGCGATATAAACATTAGGATTGCGCAAGTTTCCATTACCAATACGAAAAAAGAGTGAGGCAGTATTTTATATATTTGAAATTTTAAAAAAAAATTCAAATCCCAAATTTAAATATTCTAAATATTTTGGATTTTGGCGGTCATTTTAACCATATTTATATTAAGATAAGATATTATTTTTTTTTTACTTTTTGAAAAGAATTTTTGAGTCACATTTTAACCAGGTTATAATAAACTTTATCATAAATTACATTAGTAGAAGCTAAAAATACTGTCACGTACGAAACAAGCTTTTAAACAAACTAAAAGTTAGGATTAGGATTAAAATTAGATTGAATTTAATTTAAATTAGGAATAAACTACTGGAGTTAACATTATGTGTATACAGAAAAAACCGTTAAGTGTGAAATTAGCTTTAAGACTATATTCTAAAAATAAGTAAAGCAAACAAAGGTGCAAAACACTGTCAATTTTTAGTAAACAAAAATAGACATATTTCGGAAACGGATGTGAGTAATAAAATCAAATTCTTTCCTGCACTTCATCAACTATATTCATATGGTACAATATTTTCATAATTGTAAACATTGTTCGTTATTTCATATGGCTAATAATATAATAAAGACAGTAGCGGTACAATGAAAATTGTATTGGAAATTTGTATGAGATGTCAATTATGTAACCTAAAATATATTAAAAAAAAGGAACAAATGATGTAATTTTTGTAATAATAGAAATAGATTTTATTCTAAAATAATTAATATAAGCAAAAAAATTAACTCTGTAGCTTAACCATAGAATACAAGATTAAAGAGAAAATCTAAGGCGGCACTTTGATCTTCAGGAGGCGATTTTTTTGCCAAGTATTACATATGTCATTTTTGAGCTACAAATTTAAATTAAATGAAATTTTGGTAGTTATGGGTGCACCTAATTTCAGCATATGTTTTAAGGAAATACAGCAATAAAGTCAGGTACCACAAATTTTAATTACAAAAGTACTAGCAGGCAACTAGTTTCGATCACTGACCATCATGAGGCCTAAAGATTCAAACGTTCACAACTAGTCATGGATACAATTAAAATTATAAACAAACTTAACCAATATTAAGTAGAAGAAAAAATTGTACACAAAATGTAGAAAAAAAAAACCATTAAAGGTAGAAAATTAATAAGTTAATTAAACATTAATGGTATTTAAAAAGTAATAAAATTTGTAAATAGTAAAAAAATTATACTAAAAACAGGTTGCTCCCTAAGGACAGCACCTACAGGGGATTAATATCGCGGAATAAATTGAAAATAAAAAATATACCCCCTATATGGGGGTTCGACGAAAAGGTCCACCATTTGGTCATTGTAGTTGAAAAAAGATTATTTGAAAAAAGCACCAACTTATCAAATTGGGGAGAAAGTCACCACTTGCCAATACAAAATATCACTGGTAATCGGCGAAATTTACATGACAAGTGACAGGTGACAGTGACAGAAAAGTACCAACCTTCACGCTGAAGTGTGGGGGTTAACAATAAATTTAAATAATAGTAAAACATAGTACAAAATAATGGCAATGATGGTTCCGAAGCATAAGATTACAAAAGTTAACATTTAGAATTTACAAAAATGGTTTATGTAAAAGAATATTGAATAATGTAAAAAGTTAATTAATTTTCATGTAGAAACTTGATAGAGACAAGGTAAAAAAAAGAGTAATACAAATGAGAAGATGTTGAATACAAATGAGAAGATGTTGACAGGTGACGGGTGACGGGTGGGAAGAAAAAGAAAGGTTAAATTCATGCGATAATATAAACACGAGGCGGTCAATCCAGAACGGCATGCGAAACACTAATTTACATTTATTTTATTATGAAACGTGATTCGCTTAAATAATAAATTTGAACATATTTAAACATGAGCTGTAGTAGCAGCGTAACATAGTGCCCGCTAATGGTACAGTGGGCCCGGGGATCGAATCTCACATAGCCTTTTAATTTTTTTTAAACACGCTGGATTTAGATAGTCAAGACTTCTTTTAATAAAATAAATATTTTTTTTAAATACACAGTCAAAATTATTGTTTAATATCTTTGTCACTTGGAGCGCTACAGTCGCGTGCCGTCCTGGATATAAACGTATATAAATAAAGGGAGCCGGAGATACAGGACCTGTAAAACTCAGATGAACAGGAAAACGGGGGTAAAAATGATAACCAAATGGGGAAACAATATAATACGTAATTTGGGAGGGCAGAGTGACAAAAGTAAGAAGGAACATTAAAAAAAGGCAATACAAAGTAATAATTAAATGAAATCTCTGAAACGGTCTAATAAGAAAATGTAGTTCTATTTAGGACGTAGTTGTTCATTAAGATAAATGTTTAGTTATTCTCTATTTTCCAAACACACATTTCCCCAAAACTGGAACAGAATAGATTGTAAATTAATTCAATAAATATCTTTTGGAGTTTTGAGACCTCCATTAATACTTTCCTTATTATCAAACGCTTTAAAATGAGTAAAGAATCCAAATCTTCAGAATCCTAGCACAGCAGAAAAATAATAAAAATGTGTTTAAATTGGAAATCTGGAAAAGATAAATTCTTAATAATTATCCCAGACGAATATCCTCTGAAAGCATAACCAGTTCCTTCTTTGGCCTATTCAACAAAAAATAATTAATAATTGATTTTACAACTTAAAATAAATTATTATACATATAACACAAGAATAATAAAAATTTCAAGTATATAAAGAGTTATTCGATTTATTTAACAATCACTGGCACCCTGAAAATGAGGGAATGGTAACGAAAAAATCATTTTTATGAATATATTGGTATTTGTTGGTAAAATATACGTAACAATAAACATTATCACCAAATTTCAAGTTCATAGGTCAATGGAAAGTTAAAAAATACTTCGGAACAAAATTTTGTAAAAAATACTGACTTTGGCGGCCTCTCATGCCTAAGTTTTGCAATATTTTTTAAAACAAAAAATATGGCTTTTATTTACTGAATGAGCTCTATTCAACGATACCTCACTTGATGTAGTAGGCGAAACGGTTTAGCTGCTAGACCGGTTTGACAGACGGACGGACGGACACGCGAGTGAGAGCAATAGAGTTACGTTTTGACCCTTTGGGGTACGGAACCCTAAAAACGAATAAAACTAGCGGGAAGTTTGAATTTGACGTTGACAATTGTAATACTTGCACATGCGCTCTCAAATAAAATTTGAGGCTGACTTTGTAGTCTAAAAACGAATAAAACTAGTGGGAAGTTTGAATTTGACTTTGACAATTGTAATACTTGCACATGCGCTCTCAAATAAAATTTGAGGCTGACTTTGTAGTGTAGTCGAGAAGTGAGTTTTCTGCGAAAAATAGTTAGAAGGGTAGGAAAAATATGAGCGATGGCTCATTCGACGACGATTGCAATTGTGAGAAATGTGTCATGTCGATTTTTTTCTGCAAATAAAAATTGTAATTATTAATAACAAAAAACGAAAAAGAAAAAATCCATTTTAGTTTTTGATGATAACTTAAAAACTATACAAGATAGGGGGAAATGCAAAAAGATCCTTAAAGAGGAGGAAATTTTCAAAAAAAAAACTTCCAAATCCCGAATCTCTAGCTCTAATATTTATAACTTTAATTTGTTGCTGAAAATAGGGTTCCGCGCGACCGTTTCGGGATAAGTACGCCGCCTCAATAGTGACTACCACATCTAAATTAATTTTTTTAAAGCACTAAATATTGATTTAAAAATTTGAAAAAATTATGGTGTCATTTCAACACTTGAAAAAAGAAAGTCCCGTAGAAAAACATGTTAAAATGCATTTTTAAAAAAGCTGGCCTTTTGTTAATTAACTATTTTTTTTCATACCTCTGTCTTCATTGAAAGCTGGATAATTGTTTAAATAATCTGGAGGCGGTGTAGTCATCCTGAAACGGCCGCGCGGAACCTATTTTCAGCAACAAATTAAAGGTATAAATATTTTAGCTAGAGATTCGAGAAATTTCCTCCTCTTTAAGATTTTTTTTTGCAAATCCCCCTATCTTGTATAGTTTTTAAGTTATCATCAAGAACTAAAAAGGCTTTTTTTCTCGTTCGTTTTTTGTTAATAACAATTACAATTTTTATTTGCAGGAAAAAATTGACATGACACATTCCTCAGAATTGCAATCCGCGTCGAATGAGCCATCGCTCATATTTTTCCTACCATTCTAACTATTTTTCGCAGAAAACTCACTTCTCGACTAGACTATTGGTTTCTGTGTATTTAAAGTATGTTGTGGCTTAACTACCTTTGAGATTTGTAACTTTTAGATCAAAGATGTAGTGATTAAATAATGACAGTATAAATTATTTAACGTCAATGTTATGAAAAAGTAGCCTCAAAGTCTAATCGCGGGATTGGGATTGGGAAACTTGGGGAAATACCATTTTTCTTTTAATTTTTTTTTTTTTTTGTATAACAATGAACCAAAAACCAAAAGTGAATTATCCCAAAACAAAGTTGAAGTTTAAAAGAAGTCAATTAAATTTAAAAGAACCAGTAAGAAAATCTATGTACGATCGTGTTGTGGAAAACCTCAAAATAGCGGGAAGAAAAACATTTCTTCATCGAATAGTATATGGTGGAATACATACATTTGATGCCCAAGAAAAAGTAACTGAATTTTTTCATAATACTGTTGTTGAAGGCAATAAAACTTCGATTTGTTTGGAAGAAGTAACCGGAATTTTACTTTTCTATGATAAATATTACATTCATTTTATTGAGGGAGACGAAGACGCTATTAATGGTCATGTTAAAATTTTTCTGAATGATCCACTCTATAAACAATATATAAGTAATAGAACAATTATTCAATCGGAAAGTTATTTTCTAATTTTTTATTATTTTAGAAAAATCTAAGTTATTAATTCACTCGCCTCACATACATAAAAGATTGGCACCGGTATGGAAATACTATTATGGAAAACCACCGAAACTACACAAAAATTTGAGCACATATTTAGATTATGACACTATATCTCGTTTAACTCTTGACTGTTTTGAAAAAATACACGATTTCGTATGCAAATTTTATGCAGATAAAGACAGGTAAGTAAAAAAAATCCTTTATCAAAATTACGCTTCATAAACTTTCCTTTCCTAACCAAAAAAAAAACAAAGAAATTAAATCATTGATTTACTTACATCTATATTTTGTTAATGGCTAAAGAACTTGTGAAATAAAAAGATTCACGGAACCGGATTTTTTCATTATAAACTGAAGTTTATTATTGACTCCTGATGATGCTAAACATAGTTAGCGAAACGTCCGTAGATTGGAATAAAATGTAATTTTGGTTAGTAGTGACGATATTCTTCAACACCTAAATACCGTTTTTTATTGAATGCCATATTTGGAACTCGACTATATTTTTTTATGCAGCATCCTTGTAATAATTTGTAACTTAATTACTACAAAACATATTAAGAACTAAGACATTTATATTTTCTTCATAGAAATAAAACTTAAGTCATGTGTCACAACATATTCAGTAAAAACAGCAGTTTTAAGGGGCAACTAGTTTCGGCTTATGAGCCATCTTCAGGCCTAGAACAAAGATGCCCAGTTCGACCAAAAGCTTTATGAATTTTTAAACTAACCATATAGCATTTTAATAAATGTTGAAACATAACATAAGATTTTATAAAAATTATTTAATACATTTTATAACATTGGGAAAAGAGGGACAAGAAAAATCGAAAGTAAAAATTTAATATTAATAATACTGTCTAAAAGACAGGAAAATATAGATTGTCCTTAAAAATAGGAGGCTTTTCTTTGATCCAGATAACCACATATGGGAAATCTATTTAAATTCTGAAGTAATAATTAAAAAAAAAAAATATTAAAAATAATACTGTCTAAAAGACAGGAAAACATAGATTTTCCTTAATCAGGAAATCCAGAACCAGAAAAAATATATGAAAGGCAAAATTGTTTGAAAAACAGAAGGGTTTTTTTTTATCCAGAAAACCACAGATAGGAAATCTATTTAAAAAGCTGAAGTCGTGTAAAACACGTATCCGTATTGGTTACACCGGTACGTCGAAAGTTACATAAGGATGAAATAGCCCGAATAGGGGCCACAAAATTGATACAAAAAAGAAAAACCAGGTGATTTACCAGAAATTGGGAGTTAATATTGTTAATTTGCAAGATTAGCACACTGCGACACCATGTATGTGAACCAGGTACAAGATATTTCGAGACTGACGACAAGTGACAGATGACAAATGATGGATGACAAGTGACGGATGACAAGTGACTAATAAATGGAAAGTAGCGGATGGGAGGGAATTTTAGAAAACGTTTTAAATATATATGACCCGATACATGACATTAGAAACGTTAACTAGTAATAATCTATCTATAAATATAAAATTGTTGTGTCGCTGACTGACTGACAATCAACGCACAGCCTAAACCAGATTTGATGGAGATGTGAATTTTTCAGGGTAGTTTCCTTTGGTAGTGTGGCGGAGCACTAAGAAAGGAATTTTGAAAATTCGCACTTCAAGGGGTTAAACAAATATTAAACCAAAAACCCGCTCGAGTAAGTGCGTCAACCAAAAACATACAGGGTGATTCTTTTAAAGGGGAGTGGCTCTCCCCTCTGAGGGAGTGCAAATATTTTACTTTCCCGACCCAATTCCGAGAAGGGAAAGTATTGTGAACGAGCTAAAAACAATTTTCGAGATAAAGATGGAAATATCCATTTTGAAGTCACCTGAGATGACTGATTAAGACCATTTCCAGATGGAAGTCCGTCTGTCTGTCTATGTGTATTCTTCCACGATAGAGGCCCCACGTTTAATCGGATTGAGCTGAAATTTGGTATATGGGTTTGGGTTACTATTTGGAAGAACCCATGAGTTTTTGTACGATATCTGTCAAACAGAAGTGTCACTATCAAAAAATGACAGATGCAATATCTCATGGAATTTGACATACCTTGAAAAACTATATTCAGGACAGTCAAAATTATTTCTCCAACTGTTACCTGTCAAAAATAAAAAATGTTGTCAAAATTTTAAACTTTATCATTAAATATCTGAAAAAGTATTAATCCGATTGAGCTGAAATTTGGTATGCAGGTTTGGGTTAGCCGTCGGAAGAACCCATTAGTTTTTGTACGAAATCTGTCAAACGGAAGTGTCACTATTAACAAATGACATTGGCATTTTTTGCACTTTTAGAATTTTTTAGCATTATTTCACTTTTTTCAGCACTTTTTAAACTTTTTTTAGATTTTTTTGGCATTTTTTAAACATTTTTTATAATTTCCTTTATCACTTTTTTTAACTTTTCAGTTTTTTCAGAACTTTTAACATTTTTTAGCTCATTTTTTGCTTTGCATGTGTTATTGTGTATTTCTTTGTATGTTTGTATTTTTTTTGCATTTTTTCCATTTTTTTTTGTTTGCTTTTTTTTCATTTTTTTTTATTTTTTGGGATTTTTTTGCAATTTTAGCGTTTTTAGCATTATTTTACTTTTTTCAGCATTTTTTTTGCTCTTTTTTATATATTTTTTGGCATTTTTTAATCATTTTTTACAATTTTTTAACACTTTTAAAACTTTTTTTGCTTTATTTTATAATTTTTATTATTTTTTAGCTCATTGTTTCTTTTTCATATATTATTGTGCGTTTCATTGTATATGTTTGTATTTTTTTTTGCATTTTTTCCATTTTTTGTTTTTTTTGCATATTTACCGTTTTTAGTATTATTTTACCTTTTTCAGCATTTTTTACTTTTTTTACTTTCCCGACCCACCTCCGAGAGGGGAAAGTATTGTGAACTGGAAATATCCATTTTGAGGTCACCTGAGATGATTAAAACCATTTCCAAATGAAAGTCTGTCTGTCTGTTTGTCTGTCTCTGTCTGTCTGTCTGTCTATGTGTATTCTTCCACGATAGACTCCACACGTTTAATCCGATTGAGCTGAAATTTGGTATATGGGTTTGGGTAACTCGTCGGAAGAACCCATTGGTTTTTGTACGACATCTGTCAAACGGAACTGTTACTATAAAAAAATTACAGATGCAATATGTCACAGAATTTAACTTGCAATATGTCATTTGAAAGCCCTTGAAAAATTCGATTCATAACAGTCAAAATTATTTCTCCGTATATTACCTATCAAAAATAAAAAAATGTCAAAATTTGAAACTTTAACATTAAAAATTTAAAAAAGTAATCGTGGATAATCGTAGGGAAAGTTTTGGGGCGACACAACCGATTTTTTTATTGTTTATCAAAGGAAATATACATACCAATTTTTAAGCTCATATTTTTTGTGTGGTTTTCTTGGACCTCTCCCCTTCATTTTTAAAAATACATTTCTTTAGGAGAATCTACGTATCAATTTTCAAGGGTCTATCACCAGTTATAGTTTTCGAGATATTCAATATTCTTCAATACAATATTTATCACAGAGTTTAAAAAGTAGGGCAAGGAAACAGATATAAGAAGGAAACTTTTATTTATTCCAACATCAACGCGGACGAAGTCGAGGGCAAAAGCTAGTTAATATATAAAATTTAAACATTAATTTGATAAAAGTGAAAGTAATTTACCAAATAATTAATGTACTACACAATATACCAAACAAATCAGTATTTAAAAATGCTTATAGTAAGATGGCGTTATCGCTTCCAACCGACAGTATGTACCAAGATGAAGACGAGGTTCTATCCCCACCAACATCTTTAGACCCATATAAATTAGCTGCTCCTACACCTAGTGCATTTCGATTGTCAACATTGCCAAGTTTTGTAAGGAGTTTGAAACTTATGAAAGACTATAAGTATAGAAGACTCTTGCCTGAAGTAGAGATATTAGATTTAGTTATGAGGTGAGTATAAGTATGTATCATTTAATTTGAAATGTTATTATTTCTTGTTGTAGAGATGATGGGCCAATAGATTTAATTACATACTCGAGTAAATATATGGACGTTAAGCCGATCGAAATTTATAAAGACAAAGTTTGGCCTATCGCTTCTGATTTCATTCCGTATGATATTTTTACTGGACCATACAATCCAATAATTGACTTTTCGGGGCATGAGAAATACTTACCCAGACCTTCGTGGATAGAAACGATGATGTCACACGAAATAATAAAATCTTTACAAGCAATAACTCCTGTGAGTGCAGAAAATGTACAAGATAAAATCAAAAATTAGGTTAATATTTCAGTATAATTAATAAATAAGTATAATGAACACAATTTATTAATTATAATGCATTAGGAGGTAAGGTAATTGTTTGTCAACAAATCGATGGACCGATGCCCACAAAACTCAATATGCAGTATTGCTGCGACTTACTGATACGAAATTCATATATTCTGAATAAATTACTTCCAAAGATACATATTCAGACATAATTTAATACAATCTCAATCAGCATCAAGTGTGCCATGCATAATCTAACTCTAAACCGAGTTAGCCGAGTATTTGGACATTATGCAAATTGAGATGCCCACTTCCTACACTCGCTGGCGGCAGATGGCGCTAGAGCGTTAAGTTAAACTATAATTATGGAAGGTTTTTTCTAAATGTAATAAAAAAAATGAAATCCTGTATTATAACTTTAAAATAATCTTTAATGTTTAATAATATTTAATGAAGAGGTGATTTTTAAAGGTTTAGTACCAATTCGGATGTTCCCATTTCGAGCGTTAAAAAAAACATTTCAGTCGGTCACCCTTTTTCGTATATTTAAATTAAGGTTACTTAAATAAACCGGCAGTTTGTTGTTACTTTTTTAATATAATATACAAACAGTTAAAAGAAAAACAAATTTAATTCATTCAAAATCATTATTAAAGTTTCACAGTATATAACGTTGTCAAAATAATACAATTTTACTCAAATTTAGTAATATACATGAATTTTTTTAATGCATTTTTTGAATCAATATTTTTGTCCCTTGAAACATTTAGTGTTTTTTTTTTAATTCCAATATCGATATCAACGTACTTCTTTTTGGAGTTGGTATATAAAGATTTGAACGCCACTGTGTTTTTGATGGCATTTTAACAAAATTCAGTCATAACCACACAACTTTTATTTAAAACGTTTTTGTATATCCGATAATAAGGATGATAGAAGGTGGGTAATTTACAGTAAATAACCCTGTACATTGACTGGCTGAAATGTTTTACCTGAATCGCACGAAAAGGACAAGCGGCCGAAATGGGACAAAAAGAGGTAGAAAAATACCATTTTTAAAATAATATATTAAATTATACGGATTTAACAAAATTCTATACTGTATAATACGTTATAATGGGGAAGGCTAAAATGGCTCTATAACGAATACAGGACTCACCATTCTATGAAGGAAATCATAGACTGGGACACACAAAATTAGATCATGTGGGAAGCAATATGCTTGGCCTGAGGTCAGATAACATGACTGCTAAATGCAGCTTCAATAAAGATCTAAAGATAATAATTAAGAATCGGAATGAGTTGAATACAAGCACAGATTCGGGACAAACCATAAAAGAATTACCTGATACTGTAACGCTCTTTGATACGTTATGCGATTGGTTTGGCGCTTTAGTCCCGGTACAGGTACGGTTGGTTTCTTTCAAACGATTCAACGTCGACACTATTGCAATAGTTTCTGCTTCTAATACTTCCTTTTTTTAAAAGTGGCCAACAGTCTTATTGCGTAGTATTTTTTGTTACAAGAAGATTAAATAGTACAGTTACTGTGTGTTGAATAGAACAATGAGAATATACATCTTCAGCAATTTCTTTCTAAGCATTATCTTTCACAATTTGGTCTTTGTACAGTTCATTTCCTATAAGGAAGAGTGCTACTCCACCAATTCCGCCAATATTTCGTCCTCCATTGCATTAAAGATTACCTTCGCAGTCATGTTTTTAACAGAAAACAACAAAGGAATCTTTGCGACTGCGGTTGCCACTGCTCCTACAGCGGCGCTGTCGTTGAAGTCGCAGCCGCACACAACAGCCGCGCGCAGCAACTGCGTGGAAGGAAACGCATGGAAGGAACCGTACCTTAACGATTTGCCTCGGGCGCCACCTTCCGTTTATACTGTGAAGGTCACTTGCTCCGGATAGCGTCAGTGAAGATATATTATTCTAGGGGGTCGTTATGGTACCGACAAATAGTGGCGGGCTTTACTTGTCGCGTTGGAATGTTAGTAACAAAAATACAAATACAAATCACCAAGTAGCAAATAATGGGCTTTATTCAATACCAAAGCATATACAAAAAAAAGATCCGGCTGGTATGGAGAAAAATTGTGGAACGTGTTTCAGAGCAAAACCAAAAGAAAATGCGTGAATGAGCTGGGTTCTTGTTTTGCTGGTAGTTTGGCGTGTTGGTTCGGCATGCGGCGCTGGCATAACTGACTTTATATTCTCCTTTGAGTATAGCAAGCTTTTAGACTCTTGCTTTTACTTTTGGATCTAGAAGGAGGCATGTTGCCGAAATCGCGGACTAAGTAATTTCACGGATATATTTTGCTTTTTCACCATCGATAGCGGTATTGAATCTCGATCGCCCGTCGCGATATAACGGTGTATAGAGGGAAAAACTCTGTGGCTTCATTAGTGGTATACTATTAAGGGTAAAAGAGGGTCGACACGTCAGAAAAATTTGAACTGATGGGTAGGATATATTAAAAGAATATTTTTGCAAAAGGATGGAGGTTGTACGACAATTATTAACGGAGATAGGATAAATAATGCTTTTCTAGTTATTAAAATTAGCCAGAATTAAGTAACTTCGTTACAATACAGGTACCAAGTAACAAGAGAGCTATTAGAATGTACGAGAAATAGTAATATGAGGGTTCAAAAACTAATCAATCAAGCAGCTTGTTACTAAATCGATACGAAAATTAAGTAAAACGCGTCATTAATTCGTGGCATTTGATATTTCTAACGACAGCGAAATATATTAACCTGCACAACTCAAAAAGAAAAAAATAAACTATTAATTTGGCTGACTGTAATTGTGCAAATCAACGATTTTATTAATTGAAATTTAAGTTGTGACGAGACCACCGTGTTCTAGAACAATATATTTTTTTAAAGTAACGTATAAGTGTTAAAGGGTAAAAAAAATAATTCAATGTATATCACCACCCTGCACAATCCAAAAAAAAATTGATATAAAACAAACGGTTAGCAAATAAGTCGACTCGGTATCTACCGGAACGCGTTATTACAGATGGACAGGTAGCTGGATATGAGGATGTATTTTCTACGATTCATACCATAGACTCACAATAGGGTCACTAGCTTTGATTTATACACTATAAAGATGTTGAAATTTCTTCTCCCGTTGCGGTTTACACTCCTGCAGTTCTAGCCACACCGTCTTTTCCTTTAAATATCTCCATAACCATACCTAACGGCCATTTGATTCGTTTATCCTCATTTTGGATTAAAACAATTTCCCCAACTTTCAAATTTCCATACTTATCTTAACCACATAATCCAGATTAGTGGTATACTCTTTTAGTCTTAACAGAAGATCCTCGCGTAACTTTTGAACATAACTTAGTCTGTTGTTAACTTTTGCCATCGATTAGGGCAATATCCACAGGTGTTAACGGTTGTAAAAAACATGCCGGAGTTAATGGTTGGAGATCTCTTGATCACTGTCGACATAAGTGAGCGGTCTGCTATTAAAATTGTCTGTAGTTCGTCGTAATTTATGCAAGATTTACCTAATACTCGACGTAATAATTCCTTTATTACCCGAACCAGTCGTTCCCAGAATTCGCCACACCAAGAAGGTGCTGGAGCATTGAACTTCCACTAAATTCGCTCTTCCCTTTAGATCCGTAAAGCACAAAGTTCGTGCCATTGTCGGAGTACATAACTTTCACTTCAGTAGAAAGTGACTTGGTAAATTATAAATGTACGGATATGTAAACGGCGCAGGTGTAGAGAACGATCCAGCATTTTTTCAATTTTTCAAGTAGAGCGAACCAGCAAGATCAGCGAGAGTGACTTTAAAGTGGGTTGAAACCTGTATTCTGTCAATAGGTAAATATGTGGTTGAACTGGCTTGGTTTCATATAATATGGTTTACAAATCTTGAACTAAGATACCACCGATTTCGCTGATCGATCGCCTTATATGACCCATAACTTTTACCTTATACATACACAATGAGAATACTAACTCCTGCGATGTGTCTACTACACCAGTTTACTTATGACTAAGTGCCTCGCTGGTATGACAATAGATTCTTGACTGCGGCAGGCAGCTCTGATAAGTTTTAAGTCTAAGAAAATTTTGCTCATACTTTCTATATTCCAGTTTTCGGTCTTGAATATGTGGATATTCGAGTTATACTATTTGCATTACCTTTAGCTCAGCTTCTTCATACTCACCATAAGTAAGTTCACCCGTAATTCTATCATTACGAACACGTTTTCCAATACAGTGTAGCATTTAAATTTCCAGAATATATCTTTGCGTTTATTTAGGCACACCTGTTTCTAGTTTGTAGTGTAAACGTTGTCTTTCTGTCATCACTTACATTGTTTCTCCGTTCGCGACTAATTAGTCAGATATTTCTTTTTTTCCTGTGGTCTTACGTTTCATAGCAAATTATTTTCTGTTGTTTTGATTGGCTCTGAGAAATGACGCAGTAGATGCGCGTATTTACTTTTTCCGTTTTGACTGTCAGAGGTCACTTGTTGGTGAATGCCCGTTGAGTCTACTCGCTACCATTTAAAATGGGATTTTAAGTTAGATTTTGGCAACGCCATAAGTCGATTTGTTGGTTGATCAAGGCAGAGGATTTCTTCTCGCGAGCCTGTAGCAACTTTGTTTGGTTGATTATGAAACAGATGTGAAAGCCCTTTTGTAAAAAGGTGAGTAATTCTGCATCGTTTTTACGACAATTTTTTATGAACGCATGGCGTAGTTTCTTAAAGCTAATGGATGTTTCCATTTATGGTTGTTCCTCCTGATACGAGCTGGTGCTTTGCAGAATAGAATCCATAACTCATTCTTGATAGTTGATAGAACTCTTATGGCTATCAAAAGACGGTGAGACCCTTTTTCTTACACCCGGCATTTTGGATTAGTTTGTATATTGACATCATGGATTGTGGTTCCCGGCTTTGTGGATCCTAGCAGTCTTCTAGTGCCCAGTTTCGTGATTTAAATTTTTGAGGAAATACTTACCAGTTTTGCCAAATACCAGCTACAACTATTTGTGACCACGACACTCAAGATAAATGAATTATAAAAGTCAGACGCTTTTTCCACCATCATTCCAGTCTATTTTGTTTCATTTGTCAGATTGTTGAATTATAAAAATTAATACAAATAACTATTTCAAAGGTTTTACAAACTTCCTTAGACGAAAATAACTTTCTGTAAAGTTTGTATGGCCCCCATATAACATCCTATTAAAATAAAACTTGTATCAGTTAATAACCCACGGGCTCTCGACTATAAAAGCCAGCCGTTCGCAAGGGTAACATCTACCGATTCTCAGGGAGAAGTTGACGTTACAACAGCTCTAAGGAGCCTAAAGGTGATATCTAGACTGATATGGGAATGCGGCGAAGAACTTATGGAATTTGCGACTCACATTAAGGTACTCTATCGTGGATACCAGGACATAAAGGCATCGCTTGAAACGAAAAGGCTGACGATCTCGCAAAAATCGATTCGGCAACCTCATTAATTGGTCCAGAACCAGCGATGGGAGTACCAAAGCGTACGTTTAGGAACCATATAAAAGATTGGATCAAGCGAGAACACAAATTGTACTGGGACGAAATATAATAAATGTATGAAAAATACTGATATTCAATTTGGTATTTTTTCATAAATTGTCATTGATTGATTTGTTAGAATCCTAAAAATGATTTTAATAAAATGTAAAATATAGTCAAACGAAGTCCTTTATAGTGGTGACATCTTGCAACCATCGGTGGAACTTACTCCATCTCCAATAAGAAAGCTGACCATCTGCCATTATGTAAACAAAGATATGCCATTATTAAAATTTTGATAAAAATGTGCAATTTTGAAGGAAACCAAGGGACTTAATTAATAAAAGTCAACCATCTCCAATAAGAAAGATGACCATCTGCCATTATGTAAACAAAGATATGCCATTATTAAAATTTTGATAAAAATGTGCAATTTTGAAGGAAACCAAGGGACTTAATTAATAAAAGTCAACGATTATCGACGTAGTTTTAATATTTATGCAGTTAAGTAAAGCATATCGCTTCGTTTTTGCTATTTTAAACCATTTTAAGCCTGTCAGTGTATCATTGTTGTCTCTCATGTATCATAAATACAAAAGGACATTCGCCACTTCGTCGCCATTTTTTTTTTTGGGAAAAAGTTTATAAAAGAAGTAGGAATCAATTACGAATTACCTCCAGGACATCTTCCCACCACAGAGCATTTAAACAAAATGGGGGTTATTCGCTGTGTGCTAGAGGGCGGAGCATTTTGAAAGCCGATGCTAGCGCTTGCCGTGATCAGCACCTGAACTTTTGTCTCGAACATTTTTCGACTTACCAAAATTTCAACAAGAATACGAAACGCTCGCCGAAGTCTAGTAGAAATATGTTGTATCGTGGGCTGTCAGAATAATAGTAAAACAATCCCAATACAAAATTTTAAATATCATACAAATCTGAACACAGAAAAAGCGAACCGTTGGTATATCAGCTTTGTCGTTACTTGGATTGAAAACTTTTTCCGCGAAATTAAACTCCTTCGAATAATTCTATGACAATGAACATTTTACTGCAGTTAGCTGACCACATAAACCGGGTTGTAACGAAGCCAAAATTTTAAAATTTGATTTAGTTTAACCGTTAAAAATTAAAATTATTATTAAAACATCGGTACGTCATTTATATTAAATTAAAGACTATATTTTTGAGTTGGTTTGATAGTTATGAGGTCTAAGACACGAGATTTGAAAGCAAAAGGTTGTAGGTTCGAGACACCCAAATGGTTGTTAATTTTTTTTTTTCAACAAATAACTTTTTCATTTTTTATTATTATAATTTTGGATATTTTTTATTCAGAATCACTCGAAGCAGTTTGGAAAGTTTTTAATCTGAGTCATGACAAACAAAGCTTTTACCTACGGTTCGTTTTAATTAATATTTCATTCAAAATCAAAAACAGATTTTTTTAGGTTTTCTGAATAAAAATTATCCAAAATTATAATAAAAAAAGTTACTTGTTGAAAAAAAAATAACAAGCAATTGGGGTACTCGAACCGACGCCCTTTTGCTTTCAAATCCCGTATCTTAAACCGCATAACTATCAAACCAACGCAAAAATACAGTCTTCAATTTAATATAAGTGACGTACCGATATATTAATAATAATTTTATTTTTAGGCGGTTAAACCAAGACATATTTTACAATTTTAGCTTCATCACAACCCGGTTTATGTGGTCAGCCAACTGCAGTAAAATTCTCATCGTCATAGAATCACTCGAAGGACATTTTTAATCCGAGTAGGGGGAAAGAAGGCTTACGTTTCGTTTTAATAAACATATTACATATTGTGAATGTTAAATAATAATAATAAACATATAAAAATATGTATTTCAAAGCAAAATATATTTATGTTTAATGAAACTTTATAAACTTCTTCTGCGATGTTGTTCGCACGCATTTCGCAGTTATTATTTTTATTTTTTGTTGAATTTTCTCCTCCACCGAGTGACGAAATGCCAGTTTTGCACCGTTCTTTAGGGCATTTTGTTTGAATTTTATATTATGCGTTATTTCTTCAAAACCAGTTCTTAATATTATATTCATCTTATAAACATCAAAATGACTTCATTTGATTTTGATTGTACGGGACAAAGTTTTACATTTCAGCCTACAGGTGTCGCCACATGGCAAGTTGCTCACAGCGAATACAACGGTGACCTTAAATGCAGGCAATACAATAAAGGGACAAAGAATGTACTCCATATACTATGCAACTGTGAGGCACTGGTTCACAGAAGGCAAAGAATATATGGAAAACTAAAACTGGAGCCAGAAGACTGACTGCAAACAGACATTAAAGAACCTGTATAAACTAGTACAGGGAACAAGGTTAATTGACTGGGTGTAGTAGACAAAGAGACGTAATAAGCCCAAAAGGCTTTGGTAAATCCGGTTGATAAAGAACGGTCCCGGAAAAAACTGTATAATCAGTTAATTTATTATCATATTTAAAATTAACATTAAAAATTGTAATTATTTTCTTACTTCATAATAAAAAAATTGTATAAGAATTAAAAAAAAAATATCTAAAACTTCTAGATAATAAAGTATAATCTTGAAATTATTGGAAACAGTCAACAATACTAAAAATTATTTAGCAAATTGATTAAATATAATCGAATTCTATATTATATAACACTTTTTCTTAGTGTGATTTTGTTATTAGAATAGTTTTCAGTGTATAATTCGTAGAGATAATAGCATAGCAGTAGGTCTCGTAGTCGGGGCTCGTTTTTATCATTGATTCTGAGCTGGAGCACTCAAAGAGGCGACTGTCACAATTAACTAGAAACAGTAATTACCAGTCTCTTTGGTGGCACGATCAGCCAAAACCAGATTATTGTAGCAAAACCGTTTTAATAGCGTTAGTTGGGTAGTGCATTCTGCATTGCTAATGTACTTAAAATTGAGTTTGGTTTGATGACAACTTTATGAAATCGCTGCTCATTGATAAATACTCATTTAGAGCACGTTAGAGTGCTGCTCGGATACGTTTGTTAATTAATCGGTTTTGTGTGATGTTGTTCTCCATAGCAAAGCTTCTCTGTTCTTAGATCTTAAGGCAAAACCCTCTGAGATAGAGAATACTTAATGGGGAACTGCAGCAAACTTATATTACTTAATACATACAGGGTCCAGCAAACCTTTGGCTTAATAATGAAAATAATCCACAAGTTGTTATACTTGTTTTATTTATGTATTGATAGAGAAAAGTTTTTTTTTTCAATAATAAATTTATTTGTATTTTAATATTCATAAGTCACTTTTTTGATATTAGCTTTTTTATAAAAAAAATTAATATAATTCCATCATAAACTTTGGAAATTGGGAAATAAGGGTAGGTACTTTACATTTAAGCTAAATATATATTTTTTGTATAGTCCATACGAAGTCATTTCTCACGGCATAAAA
This sequence comes from Neocrepidodera transversa, assembly GCA_963243735.1. Taxonomy (NCBI): domain Eukaryota; kingdom Metazoa; phylum Arthropoda; class Insecta; order Coleoptera; family Chrysomelidae; genus Neocrepidodera; species Neocrepidodera transversa. The sequence continues at coordinate 13,222,442 of OY725345.1, forward strand.
ATTAAATATCTGTCGACCGTCGGCGACTTTTTTCTAAAGCATGGGCGGCATGATATAATTTATTTACAAAATTAATTATATTTTTCGTATACCTAGACGGATATTTTTTTCATTAGTAATATAGAGTAATGCCAAAAAAACATCAATTTGTTCTGCCATTAGAATTTAATAAAAAGGTAAGATTCATTTGGGGTTATAATAATGGGGTTAATGGAAGGTAAAATACAATATTCTCCATTTCATCCATTTACCACTGTCGTTTACTTCATTGATAACGGTTAATAACATTAAGAAAAGGTCTTCATAACGCAATCTTGATTAAATAATAACAACACGAAAACAATTTATAAAAAGACGGCACTAATGCTAAAATTCGCAAGAACGCAGAATAAACTAATTTTATAAATCCTAACTCAAGCCACAGCACTGACAACTCACTCGAAAATGCAAATAAAGGTGTTTACAGTGGACCGAAATTTTTTTACCTTCATTTTTTGCTGGTGTGTCCACGTAATATTATTTGTTCGACTAGGTACCGCCAACATACAGCGGGCCGACTTTGAGCGAGTAATAAGAACCTATACGAGGTCTAATCATCAACTTTATATGGGATGTTTTATATCTAGTAAATTTATGAGATTTATGAAACTGTTCGGATTGACTTCGTATACACTATATACGACAAAAAAAATTGATATGTGATTATTTCATTTTGGATTTTAGAACTTTTTATCAAGTATAACTTTTTTTGATAAAACAAATAATAAAAAAGTTTTACATATGGTTTGAAGTAAACAAACATGTAAACAAGACTAATTCTCCCTCACCCTTGTTTTAAAGGATGCTGAACATGATGGTAATAGTTTAAATTCACTTCGAATTAATTGCATCCCGAAAAAGGCCAAAAACTGTCCCCGAACGGATTAAAACGCTGATTTGCCGTCTCATACCGGCAAAACCTGCATTACCCCTAATTTTCTATGATTATGAGCACGATGGCGCCGGTTTAAAGTTTTTGGAGCTGATCCCACCCCTCAGATGGCAAAAAAACCACCCTAAAAGAGCTTTACGCGGATACGCCGTCTCATAGAGACAAAATTTGCGCCACCCCCCGTTTTCGAGGATGCTGAACATGACGACGATCCTGGATCTTCACCCCGAACCACACTAACCCCTCAAATAGTCAAAAACTACCCCTTTGATAACCAGTTTTTATGAATTCCACAAGATGAGAATTTTGTTCTCGAAAACGGTGGGGGGGGGGGAATTTACACTTTTCGAGGTTTTTTCTGACTCACAGAATCCACTATAGTTACTGTCGTGCTTAATTTAAAATTTTTTATTTTAATATATTTCCTGATACATACCATGTGCAGTTTTACATACAACTGTTATTTTGATTTAAAAAATAATAACAGGTGATTTTAACATTACATTTTACTTTCCCGACCCACCTCCGAGAAGGGAAAGTATTGTGAACGAACTAAAAAAAATTTTCGAGATAAAAATGGAAATATCCATTTTGAGGTTATCTGAGACGATTAAGACCATTTCCAGATGGAAGTCTGGTCTGTCTGTCTGTGTGTATTCTTCCACGATAGAGGCCACAAGTTTAATCCGATTGAACTGAAATTTGGTATATGGGTTTAGGTTACCCGTTGGAAGAACCAAATAGTTTTTGTACGACATCTATCAAACGGAAGTGTCACTATTAAAAAATGAAAGATGCAATATGTTACGGAATTTGACTTGCAATATGTTATTTGAAAGCTCTTGAAAAACTCTATTCAGAAGAGTTAACATTATTTCTCCAACTGTCACCTGTCAAAAATAAAAGAATGTCAAAATGTCTGAATTTTTTCCTATTTTTGTCATTTTTTCACTATTTTGCCCTATTTTTCCCAGTTTTTCGTAATTTTCCTATTTCTCCCTATTATTTTCAGCTTTCCCCGTTTCCATTATTTTTCGCTATTTTTATTACCTATTTTTTCCAATTTTTTACTATTTGTTTCTACTTGTACTAAATTTTTTCGATTTTGATCCAATTTTCTCTATTTTTTTCCTATTTTCCCTTACTTTTTTACCATTTTTAACTATTTTCCCCACTTTTCTCTGTTTCCCTATTTGACTCAATTATTCCTTTTTCCAAGTTTTTCCAAATTTTTCTTATTTCTTTATATTTTTCCTGTGTTTCATTATTTCGATCTGTTTTTACCCATTTATCGCTATTATTTTCTATTTTTTTTTAATTTTCCGGATTTTTCTCTATTTTCCTTCTTTTTTCTTATTGTTACCAAATTTTCCCATTTTTCCCTGATTTGCCATATTTTTTCCTAATTTTAGCAATTTTTCCCAAATTTTCACAATTTTATTAAATTGGCCAAATAACGCATTTTGTGAAAAATTACAGGATATAAAAGTTGTAGAACATAAAATTTTCTACATATTTTCTCATTACCGTTTTTTCGAATTCCTCATAGTTTCGCCGCTAGAGGGCGTGAAAAAAATATATATAGACTTCTGCGACTTTTTTTTTGGATTTTCAGCCAAAATTATGGATTTTTATGAAAAATTACAAGAAATCAAAATTGTAGAACGTAAAATTTTCTACAAATTTGGTTTTTTTTCGAATTCAGCATAATTTTGACGCTAGCGGGCGTGAAAAAAATATATATAGACATTTGAACCTTTTTTTTAGATTTTGTGTCAAAATTATGATTTTTTTTGAAAAATGGCATGATACAAAAATTGTAGAACATAAAATTTCCTACAAATTTGTCTTAACTTTTTTCGAATTTCGCATAATTTCACCGCTAGAGGGCGTGAAAGAAATATCTATATGATTAAATAATTATTTTACTAGGAGTGTTCGGAAAGTTGGGTGGGATTACCCCCTCTTTATTATATATCATTTAGCGTCTATAAAACCATAAAATCAGAAAAAAATTGTAAACAATTCTATATTTCAACAAATAATTAAACAATTTCTAAAATAGCAAATGATTCTTATTACTTTAATTCAATGTCTTAATGAACATTTAGAACTTTATTTATCATTGACAAAAACAATAATACCTTATACAAATAAACAAAAAGTAAAAATAATGAAAACTATCTGATTATTTATTAAATAAAACTGGGTCGTTCTAAAAATTCATTAGGGAACATTTAATAGGTAACGATTCATTAAATGGAACATAACAAACATCATTAAATTATAATCGACAAAACGCAAACCAAGAATATCAAATATTCATTAGAAATAACAATTTAGAAATAATCCACTATAACTAATCCATAAATAAGTTAAAATTCGCAGCAGTAAAGTTGTTTTCTCTTAAACTTCTTGGAAATGATAGATGTCAACAGAAGTTAGCGTGTACGAAAATTGGAAGAGACTTTAGAAAATGAAACCCTCGCCTTGTCTGGAATAAACTATTAGTTGGCGAGAAGGATGAATTCAAAAAGAATTAGGTTCAAAAATTCTCCTCTGGGGAATATCTTTTAAAAAGGTCCTTCTTAATATTTTAATATTTTTATTCCAGAAGATAACATCAACAACGTATATGTAGACTTTCTTTAATGTTGTTTTTATCTTGATAACTTGTCAGGAATTTCTTGGTTTAACAAGCCGACAAGGTCTCTTTCCTGTTAATTAGTTTGATACTTTGAAAGATTTGGTTCTTGCGTGTAATTAGCTAAATATCTTTGATATACTATCAATACAAATATACAAGGGGTACAAGTTTTTTTAATTTATACATATACAAAATACTAATTACGCTGATTAAAACTTGGTTCGCCCCTTATCCATAAAAAAAATCAGAAATTATATTCGCTTAAAAGCGGTGGCCCTTTGAAAAGACGTAAATGAAACCAAGCCAGTCACGTTTAATTATTTCAACAAATATATTTTCAAGAAATAATTACCATCATCTAAGGGCATAAGGCATTTATAAATACATCTGCACGTTTACAAAGCGACCGCACGCCTCAAGTTACGCCCTTCTGTATATTTTGATAAAAGAACCCCGACGGCTCCAAACGTCTTTTAGGAAATGACATTTATCGACCGGTCAAATCGACCATAACGAAATTTTATTTGCAAATGATCCTTTATTATTATTTGTAAACCTCCCTTTTTAACTAAAACGTTTAGCATATTTTTCTAATGTAAATATAATTTTGGATTCATGTCTGTTCAATTTAAGTTTGGCAATTTAAAAAAATTTACAATTCAAAAGAAAAACAACTAGAAATAACTAAAAAATTAGTAAAGTAATGGAAGTGTCAAAAATAGAAAGGATTTGAGAAGGTTGCTTAAGACAATTAATGTTGGTAATAAAACCAAACAAAAACTGATGACTTGGTAGGAAATGAAAAATATCAATACCACAAATTTAATGAAGTGGTAAGTTAATAGTTTTCCAAAAAAAAATTGTTTTATATGGATATTTATGCCTCTAAAAACTAAAAGATTTTATAGTTTTGTACTCATTATTATAAAATGGCATTATCCCTGAAACCTGTTCTTATTTATCGTTTTCGACAAAATAAAATTATCATTTTTAAACAGAATTTTATTTGAAAATGATTCTTTATAAAACATTCTGCTAGAACGATTTTTATCTTTTCCCTCTGGTTTCTCTTATGACTGTAATTAATTTAATAAATCAAACCAAGTGAGGAGCCATTACGTTCAAAGCCCCATTCACCTGGGCTTTATATCTACCTGAGAAGAACTGGCGTTGCTAAATTATTGAACCGTCTAGAGAATACAGAACCGCAAATTTTTCTATAATTCCACTTCTTACGACCAAATGAAAATTAATATAACGTTAAAGTGTTTTCCTTTTCATTTATATTTCCCACTAGATATATCTTTTATATGCAATAACTGAGGGAAATAAATAATATTGAGGGTTGCCAATTAGTATTTGTCGATTACTCTCAAAACATTTCCGAATTACTCACAAATTACTCAATAAACTTCAAAAACTTCAAAATATCAATATCAAGGCAGCTTTTTTGGAAATCGTATCAAGGGCGTAGATAACTTTTTTCCTGGGGGTACTTTTAGACAAATATGATTGTATACTTGTTCTAATTTTGTAAACCACCCAAAAGATAAGCAAAGGAAAAACGCAAAATATTGTTGTAGAAAATATGATAAATATTTACCAGTAGATATTCTAGACCACTCCGACCATCACTATAGGGAATTCAACGTGTTAGAGAGAGAGAGAGAGGTATAGGAAATTCAGCGTGCCAGAAAGAGAGAGCGCTGACGGAGCTGAAGTACCTGAAGACCAGAGCTGACGGAGCTGAAGTACCTGAAAACCAGAGCCGACTCATAATACTCTCTCTTTTCGACATGCTGAATTTTCTATACCTCTGTCTCTCTACGACTTTGAATTCCCTATAGTGATGGTCGGAGTGGTCTAGACTATCTACTATTACCTGCAATTCCTGCCATGAATAGAGTTTTCGTAAAGAAAATGCAAATTCTGAAAATGAAGTCAACTCATAAAATATATTATTTATATTTAATATGTTCTTAAAACAGTAACAATTTTTGAACATTTTTGGTTAATTGTGGGAAGAATTTTTGGGAATTGTAGACAGATTTTTGAGCAATTAAAAATTTTTTAATTGGATGTGTAAATGTGGGAAGAACTTTCTTTTGATAAATAAGGGAAAATTTTTAGCCAACTTTTTGGATATTTTTGTTTAAATGTAGGAAGAATTTTTGGCAATTGTATAGGAAGAATTTGAGCAATTGAAAATTCTTTAATTCGATGTGTTAATGTGGGAAGAATTTTCTTTCGACAAATAAGGGAAGATTTTTCGGCAATTTTTTGAAGATTTTTCGTTAAATGTCAGTAGAATTTTCGGAAATTGGGGAAAGATTTTTGAGCCTTTGAAAATTCTTTAAGGGGATGTGTAAATGTGGGAAGAAGATTTTTGGTTAATTGTGGGAAGAATTTGGCAATTGTAGGAAGATTTTTTAGCAATTGAAAATTCTTTAATTGGATGTGTAAATGTGGGAAGAACTTTCTTTTGACAAATAAGGGAAGATTTTTAGCCAACTTTTTGGATATTTTTGTTTAAATGTAGGAAGAATTTTTGGCAATTGTATAGGAATAATTTGAGCAATTGAAAATTCTTTAATTCGATGTGTTAATGTGGGAAGAATTTTCTTTCGACAAATAAGGGAAGATTTTTCGGCAATTTTTTGAAGATTTTTCGTTAAATGTCAGTAGAATTTTCGGAAATTGGGGAAAGATTTTTGAGCCATTGAAAATTCTTTAAGGAGATGTGTAAATGTGGGAAGAAGATTTTTGGTTAATTGTGGGAAGAATTCGGCAATTGTAGGAAGATTTTTTAGCAATTGAAAATTCTTTAATTGGATGTGTAAATGTGGGAAGAACTTTCTTTTGACAAATAAGGGAAGATTTTTAGCCAACTTTTTGGATATTTTTGTTTAAATGTAGGAAGAATTTTTGGCAATTGTATAGGAATAATTTGAGCAATTGAAAATTCTTTAATTCGATGTGTTAATGTGGGAAGAATTTTCTTTCGACAAATAAGGGAAGATTTTTCGGCAATTTTTTGAAGATTTTTCGTTAAATGTCAGTAGAATTTTCGGAAATTGGGGGAAGATTTTTGAGCCATTGAAAATTCTTTAAGGAGATGTGTAAATGTGGGAAGAAGATTTTTGGTTAATTGTGGGAAGAATTCGGCAATTGTAGGAAGATTTTTTAGCAATTGAAAATACTTTAATTAGATGTGTAAATGGGGGAAGAACTTTCTTTTGACAAATAAGGGAAGATTTTTAGCCAACTTTTTGGATGTTTTTGTTTAAATGTAGGAAGAATTTTTGGCAATTGTATAGGAAGAATTTGAGCAATTGAAAATTCTTTAATTCGATGTGTTAATGTGGGAAGAATTTTCTTTCGACAAATAAGGCAAGATTTTTCGGCAATTTTTTGAAGATTTTTGGTTAAATGTCAGTAGAATTTTCGGAAATTGTGGGAAGATTTTTGAGCCATTGAAAATTCTTTAAGGAGATGTGTAAATGTGGGAAGAAGATTTTTGGTTAATTGTGGGAAGAATTCGGCAATTGTAGGAAGATTTTTTAGCAAATGAAAATACTTTAATTAGATGTGTAAATGGGGGAAGAACTTTCTTTTGACAAATAAGGGAAGATTTTTAGCCAACTTTTTGGATGTTTTTGTTTAAATGTAGGAAGAATTTTTGGCAATTGTATAGGAAGAATTTGAGCAATTGAAAATTCTTCAATTCGATGTGTTAATGTGGGAAGAATTTTCTTTCGACAAATAAGGGAAGATTTTTCGGCAATTTTTTGAAGATTTTTGGTTAAATGTCAGTAGAATTTTCGGAAATTGTGGGAGATTTTTGAGCCATTGAAAATTCTTTAAGGAGATGTGTAAATGTAGGAAGAAGATTTTTGGTTAATTGTGGGAAGAATTCGGCAATTGTAGGACGATTTTTGAACAATTGAAAATTCGTTAATTAGATGTGTAAATGTGGGAAGAACTTTCTTTTGACACATAAGAGAAGATTTTTAGGCAATTTTTTGAAAACAATAATATACAAAAATGGGTTGTAGCCAACACAATACATTCCCGCTAGTATATACCAGTAGTAGTCCATTCCCATTCATGAATGATGATAACTCGTAGTAGTTTTTTTACTTGAATTTTGTATTACGTTCGTTTTTACATTTCATATATTTTATTTCTTCCTTTCGTGATTTTTTTTTGCTATTCTGGGGGGGATAATTACCCAAAATTATGTATTTATTATTTTTATTAATACCACAATTTATTTGTTGGATTTTATTTTAAACCTATGACTGTGCAATGTTGCCAAGCATCAAAGGTTGGCGCTGCTTGGCTTGGTATAAGTGTTACCGTGTGTATCGTGTTCCCTGCGCCTTTGCAATCTTACAAAAAACAGGTATTACAAGATACAAAACTGTAGGGATCTTTCCAACCAGTATAGCAAAAAAACAGAGAAAAAAAGACTAATTTTTTTTTGTTAACAAGCAAAAATATAAAAAATCAAGTTTTGATTGACTAATAAATCGCGCAAAATTAGGTCTAAAGTAAGATATGAAAGAAGATCACAGTTTTTCTTAATTATTTTATGCCAGGTGTGTGTCTGCGGATGAAAATTTTCTTACGGTAGCTTTAATCCTGTCAAAAAAATGATCGAATTCATCTCTTTCATCACTTTTTTTTCTCTCATTCTCTAGTAAGTACTTCATAAATTTACCACTTGCTCTCGTGGCTCAAATTGTCTTTATAAGCGTTCATTTTTACAGGTTTTCTATTTTTCGGAGCTACATGTTCTCTAACGTATTCTATAAGAATTTCATCATCTCCAAATGAAAAATTGGGCTTCTGCTGAGGCTTCGTCATGTTCACTATACTTTTCCTTATTAAACTGGAATCATTTGAACTCAGAATGCAGCTTAACTGCCAGGTGAGTATTCACACTTGTCGGAACCTGTACGGCATATGCTAGACAAATATTGTTTTTGTAGAAAAACGCGTGCAAAGGCAGTCGCTTGCCTAGATGTTGCCCTCATAGTGTGAAGTAAAGTTCATAAGATTCAATAGTAAAGATATTTTGCCGAGTCGGTGCCTTGCCTGTGCCGAGCACGTGCCTTGCGTGAAAGTGAGAATCGGCCATAACTGTTCCGTTCTAGATTAATCCATTTTAGATTTTAAATAAGCGTGTAATTATATTTTAAGTTGAACAGAATTTTAATTGCCAGTAAAATAAATCAATAATAATTCAGATGTTTTTTCTTTCTTCCTCTCTTTTTCTTTTTCCTGTTATTATACAACTACGGAAAATGTGGAAAAGTGAAAACGCACAATACATATCTGTCCACCTACCACGGAAGCAGTATCGCCAAACAAATGATCAACTTAAAAATGTTGTGGAATCGGCCTCTGGCAAGTGAGACACTTTCAATCAAGAAGAAGTCTATGAGTATCTTCTCAAATATTCACTATAATTATAGCGTAATTATAAATATGAGTCCACTTTGTCATTTTCTGAAAACATATTTTTCATAAAAAGAGTAAATATTTATTTTTCTACAACCACTATGTAAAACACGCTTTTCTACACAATTTTTTATACGTAAAGCAGGCCTTTTCTTAATTTCTTTGATATCCGTGATGATTTAGCGTGCGAAAAGTACGCGCTATGGCACTTTTCCCCACGGAAATGTCAAACACAGACAGCTATGACATGTCAACTTTTTTTGACAGTTTAACATTATAGTGAATTTCTGGAAGTTCAAATTTTAAATTTAAACTAAAAGTAAGTAAACTATTTTTTCTACGATCACTATGAAAAGTATACATTTAGACACGGCATACTTGCGTTCAAAGTGACTAATTTCTCACGATTCTAAAAAGCAGTGTGGGAATTTCCTGTATCTCACACTGCACATGCGCAGATGTCTAATATTTGTCTTTTTTTACACTGCACATGCGCAGATGACAGTAAAGAATTATTATTCTAAATCTCCCATGCATCTATCGTAGTAGGATGCTGCATTTTTGTTGACATGTTATTTGACGTTTGCTGTGTCATATAAATTTAAACTTCAGTAAACATTAATACAATAATACTCCGAAATGGAATAAATTGACAATAATTCTGATTCAGAAGTCGAATATATGAAAAACACACCTCCAGAAATTTTGGAAATTGCATTGAAACCTTTTGCCTCAAAAATAAAGAGAAAAAATTGTAACATATTTCAATATTATTTTTAAATATTTAAAAATCGTTATCGTAGAAAAAGTATTGTGTGCAACATGTGCGCAAAGTACTTTTCCCACTCGCTTGATTTACGAACACTCGCCTGGCGGCTCGTGTTCGCAAACTTCAGCGCTCGTGGGAAAAGTATCACTTTGCGCACTTGTTGCACAAACTACTATATTTGATTATTTATTTCAATTTATAAATTATAAATAAATTAATTTTTCTGTTTTTAATAGTCATTTTTTTAATTATTTCTTTTTAAAGTTGTAAGTTAAATACCTATATAAGTTACTGTTTTTCTTTTATTATTAAATGTGGTTGTAGAAAAAATATTGTGTACAACTTGTACGCCAAGGACTTTTCCCACTCGCTAGATTTGCGGCACTCGTGGGAAAAGTGACGCTTTGCGCACTTGTTGTACAAACTACTATTCTGCAACAAGTGTGTAAAGTGATACTTTTTTGACGAATGTAAAATTTGCCGCACGAGTCAAAGACGAGTGCGATAATCACATGAGTGAAAAAAGACACTTCACACACTAGTTGCATACAATATTTACTACTACCAAAAAATATCTAGATTTTAAGTAGAAAATAAGCAATCTACTTTACGCACTAGTATTTCATTTTCTACTTTACTTATATATAAAGTTAGTAATTTACACACGATAGTAGAAAAAATATTTTAAACGTACCTAATTCATACTTTTCGTCAAAATGAATCTGCTCTTATTACTTTTATTATTATTATAACACCGACGAATTGTCGTGCGAAGTAACATTTGATAGAGCGTTTTATATTTGTTTTTTGGGCGAATGAGGTTTTAAGATTTGAAACCTCAGGAAATGAAACGTTCTAAGTTCGTTCCGGAAATAGCTTTGAAAACTTGCCATCTCTCGGTCTTTATCTTAAAGCCTTTTGCCATTCATTTTTATCCCGACTGGCTTGTTGAATAATGGCCTTAAATCAGAATTGTGGAGCTGTCGGAAAGCATTTCAGCTTTCTACATTTAGAAACTTCTATTAATGTTTATAAAGTTTTTCTCGAGCGTTATCGCCTCTTGTTCTTAGAGAAATGGTCTTTTCATCAGCCGGAATACATCAAAAAGAATAATTTTCTCGATGTATTTATTACTCATAAAGTTTTATTTTTTTTTTATTTTCAATTCGGTTTTGTACAACTTTTTAAAAGTTACACCATTAATAAAGCCACTTTTTCTTTAGACAACAGTCGTGAATTCAATTGAATTTTATTGACAGTAGTAAGGGGTGTTTTGTAAGGATTTTGATTCTCTGCTATACTATTTTGAAAACCTCTGTTGGAAGAAATTAAATTTTTTTTCAAAAATGCAACATACAGAATGACAGATAGATTAATTTCCGGAATTCAATATACGATGCAGTCAGGAATAAACCGGAACACTGTGAACTGTTTAAAAATGGAGGGAAGAGTGCCAAACCAATTACAGTGTCATCGAAATTCACCGAAACGATCCCACAGAAAAAACTCACCGAAAAAAAAATCAACGAAATAAAAACTAACCGATAAAAAATTTCCGAAATAAAAGTATTTTTTCTACTACCGTGGAGAAATTACTAACTTTACATATACTTTCTATTCAACTCTAAGCACTAGTGTCTAAAATAAAATACGAGTGCGTAAAGTAGATTGCTTATTACTTCGGTCCGGACCGGAAGTATTAAAATCTTTGCTTAAAATGACTTTTTTCGGCGTTTTGAGTCACCCACAACACGATTAGGTGAAAAAAATTTCATGTCCGTCGATCTGGATGCGGATGGATGGATGTATATGGAGAAGATAACTCAAGAACCAGTCGTACGATTTCAAAAATTTTTTCGCAAGTCGTTTTCTCGTAACTACGAGAATATTCTAACTGTAAGGGCGTGAAAACTGGAAGGGGTTAAAATTTAAAAAAATTTATATCTCCTCCATTTTTAAAAATATCGAAACAGGTCATAAGACTTTTTTCCGATTTGACCTTCATGGGTGGAATTGGAGAGGGTTGAAATTTCAAAAAATTCTTATCCGCCATTTTTGAAAATATTGTAACAGGTCTTTACACTTTTTTCATATTCTTATTAATATTATAAAATTAATTTGTATAAAACTTTTTTTTTATCCGACTTACCGTGAAACTGGAGAGGGTTGAAATATAAAAAAAAATATATCTCCGCCATATTTAAAAATATCGAAAGAGATCATTAGATTTTTTTCATGTTCAAATTTTTATAAAATTAATTCGCTAATTTTTGCGGTTTTTTACGATTTTTTTTCGAGTTTTTACGATTTTTTACAGATTTTAAAAAGTTGAGAAAGAGGAAAAAATAGAAAAAATCCTAAAAAATCGTGAAAAAAACGTGAAAAAATCGTAAAAAATGGTAAAAAAGTGTAAAAAAATCGTAAAAAACAAGGCAAAAAGTTGTAAAATTTCGTAAGTAATTTAAAAAATTGAGAACGAAAAAAAGTGGAAAGAGTCGTAAAAAATGGTAAAACATTGTTAAAAATCGTAAAAAAATTGTAAAAAACTGGTAAAAGTCGTAAAATTTCGTAAATAAAGCTAAATAATCGTAAAACATCAACAAATTCGTAAAAAATCGTGAAAAACCGTGATTAACCGTAAAAAACCGAAAACAAACTGGAAAAATCTGGAACAAATAAAAAAAAGGGATAATATCGGAAAAGATCGGAAAATGCGAGTAAATTAGAAAAAATCGAAAAAATAAAATAAAATAACGTAAAAATTGTAAAAACAGGCAAAAAGTTAAAATTTCGTAAATAATTTGAAATATTGAAAAAAGTAGAAAAAAAAAAAATGGAAAAAATCGTAAAATATGGTAAAAAAAAAACCTAAAGAAACAAAAAAAATCATAAAAAATGGTAAAAGTTATTAAAAATTTGTAAAAAATCGTAAAAAACTAGAAAGAAGTCGTAAAATCTCGTAAATAATGCTAAATAATCATAAAACATCATAAAAAATCGTGAAAAATCGTAAGAAACCCAAAAAAAAACTGGAAAAATCTGGAACAAATAGAAAAAAAGGGATAATATCGGAAAAGATCGAAAAATGCGAGTAAATTAAAAAAAATCGAAAAAACAAAATAAAAAAACGTACAAATTGTAAAAACAGGCAAAAAGTCGTAAAATTTCGTAAATAATTTAAAATATTGAAAAAAATAGAAAAAATCGTAAAAACATGATTAAAACCGGAGCAAAGAAACATAAAAGTTGTTAAAAACTTGTAAAAAATCGTTAAAAATCGTAAATAAAATCGTGAAAAATCGTAATAAACTGAACAAAACCCCAAAAAAAGCTGGAAAAATCTGGAACAAATAGAAAAAAGGGATAATATCGGGAAAGGTCTAAAAACGCGATTAAATTAGAAAAAAATCGTAAACAATTGTAAAAAAAGCTTCGTAAATAATTTAAAAAATTGAGAAAGAGAAAAAAAATAGAAAAATTCTTAAAAAATGGTGAAAACCCGAAAAAATTCGTAAAAAAATGTAAAAAACGTAAAAAAAAGTGCAAAAACAGGCAAAAAGTCGTAAAATTTCGTAAATAATTTAAAAAATTGAGGAAGATAAAAAAAAATGGAAAAAATCATAAAAAATCGTAATAAATGTTAAAAAAACGTAAAATCGGTACAGAATGTAAAAAATCGTAAAAAACTGGTAAAAAGTCATAAAGTTTCGTAAATAATGCTAAATAATCATAAACCATCATAAAAAATCGTGAAAAATCGTAAAAACCCGTACAAAACCCAAAAAAAACATAGAAAAAAATTAAAAAAAATGAAACAAATCCGCAAAAAATCATAAAAAATCGAAAAAAATTGGAAAATACAAAAAAAAAGACGGAAAAAATTGGGGAAAGATGGGAAAAATTAAAAAAAAAATAGGAAGAAAGACTCAAAAAAATTTAATTTCAATAAAAATGTATAATAAAATCAATTTTTTGAATCTCGACTAACAGAAGCGAAACTTTTTGTCATAAACAGATCATCGCAGATATAGGACTGTTTTAATAATTATACGGTCACTTACGTTACTTGAAGAATTACATCGCGGGGAGTGAATCTAGTACTTTAGACCCGCATTTTCGGGACAAAAGTGCCACTTTTACTCCCTTGGGATTAAAATATTTTAGTCCCAAGGGACTAAAATTTTTTAATCCCGCAATAAAATCAATTGAAACCACATTGTTTATTCTAATTTAATTCAGAACTGTCAAATACTTCCACAATGGAGTATAGGAAACAATTTTTGGTAGTACATTCTTTAATTTTCCAACACCATTTTATGAGATCGCTATACGCTCGGGAAAAAATCTTCATCCTCGGGATTAAAAGATGCACTTTAGTCTCTTGGTATATAATATACTATTTTATAACGAAATTTTAAAAATAATTAATAATCTACCTTTTTATCTGATTATGTAATCTCAGTCATTTATTTATTACAAATTGTTTTATTGTTATAGTTTCTTGAATTAAATAAACATTACTTATTTAGTTAGTAACATCAAATTACATAAATAAGACACAACCTGAAAACTATAAATAATTAATAAAAGACTCAAAATATTTTCTACAGATGTACATCCATTCGTTGTTTCTTGTTTTAACCACTGCTATAAATGATTAATGTTTCAAGCGAAATGAGTGCTGAGTGCCTGAAGCCGTTCGCTATAATTGATACCTTCCTTTTATAGAACTAAAGAACGCTATTAATAATCTAAAATATCATTTTCGTGTAATTATAGGGAACCTTCAGGCAATTGCAGACTACGAGACAAAAAAAAACATTTTTTCCAATAACATACATTACCACAAATGAAAGTGTCGAAAAAACGAAAAATACCCTGTCATTATTATTGTCTGTGTCTGGAATGGGAATTTATAGAAATTGACGGCTGGCAGATTTCTGCAGACTATTTTAATGATGGACTAAAATTTAACTTTATATCTGGTTGGTATCAACCAAATATTTTTTAATTAAATGAATAACCAAAAAAATTAATTCTGAATCCATTATAACAAGTATAAAATTCTAACTCAAGCGAGTATAATATCCCGAGACAGCTATTTATAAAGAAAACAGATTAAATATTTAAAAAAAAAGTTCCTAATTTTCTTCCTTACCATCGCATCGAGTTTAATTTTTCATCCTTTAAACGCCGTCCTCATTTAAAATGATGAAACACTTCCTCTCTGAGAAACCCGATGATTAACATATGTCTTTGCGATTCTCAAAATATTGTCAAATTGGATACAACAACCCCGACGACATGGGGTGTCTTCAACTTTGATGTATGATCTCGTGGTTTCACTAAGTGAAAAAACATAGACGGAGAATAAATTCCCACATATTTTCATTTTTCTATTTTTATTTTATTACAGATCCGATTACAGTGTAAGAATACTTAAAGAACTTTTTTAGATATTTAATGTTAAAGTTTCAAATTTTGACAGGTGACAGTTGGAGAAATAATTTTGACTGTTCTGAATAGTTTTTTAAGTGCTTTCAAATGACATATTGGAAGTCAAATTCCGTGACATATTGCATCTGTCATTTTTTGATAGTGATACTTCCGTTGGACAGATGTCATACAAAAACTAATGGGTTCTTCCGACGGCTAACCCAATCTCCTATACCAAATTTTAGCTCAATCGGATTAAACGTGTGGCCTCTATCGTGGAAGAATACACACACAGACAGACAGACAGACAGACAGACAGACTTCCATCTGGAAATGGTCTTAATCGTCTCAGGGGACCCGAAAATGGATATTTCCGTTTTTATCTCGAAAGTTTTTTTTAGCTCGTTCACAATACTTTCCCTTCTAGGAGGTAGATCGGGAAAGTTAAAATGTAACCTAACACCAAAAAAAAACAAAATATAACATCAAAAACTATTTAAGATAGTAAAATTTAATACTACTCAAAGTGCAGTTCAACAAATTAAACTAGCCCCTTATTGGTTCATATTTGTTAGATATGGTATATACAGGTGAATTGAAAAGAATATTTGTTCCGGGAGTGTCCAGATAAAATGTACGGCCATTTCTAGAGACAGTTCAAGGTAAATCAAAATGTATACAGGGTGGCGAAAATTTCATTGCAATGTATTGTAATCTCGGAAACCGTAAGAGATACGACGTCGGTTAAATGGAACAAAAGTTTCTCAATTTGAAAAATAATCGACTGGTACTTTGCATCCACAGATATCAGGGATGGTTTTCATAATAATTGATAAAAACCAAAATTGCACATGTTCTATTTAATGGTCCAGTGCTTTTAGTTTGAACAATAGAAAAATAGTGTATAAAATTTTTTTTTTGAAAACGTGTTACCCACAGTCTGATAATATTAAATTTTGAATCTGACGTTTAGTTTCCGCCCAGTCACCCTCAACTTTTTTTCTCAAATACGGACCTGCACTATTTATGTGATTTTTGTATAGCATTTTATTTCCTGAATTCATCCATGTATTACACCTATTTCATTTTTGATTATTTGAATGAATTTTTAACTATTTAGTATAAAAGCTTTTAAATACGGTCCTGTACATTATCTGCAGTTAATAATACAAAAGAATGTAAAGGAAACAAATTATTTTATTTCATAATTCACATTAACTGTTCAAAATGAGATATGCATAACCCATTTCTATTGGTCATTTGGGCTGTTGCTGAGTTCTAACTCTTCGACGTAACCCATCAACATTTTGACGAACTCCTGTATCTTAAATTGGCCCCACAAGTATAAAAATCCATCGGATTAAAGTCTTGAGTTCTTGGTGGCCAATGTTCAAGATGGGGATTTTTTCTTGCATAGAAATATTTGTTTTTACTGCTAAATAGTCAATAATTCGTAAATGTGGTCTCATATGTCCACAAAAACTATTTTATTTATCTACTGTTAGTAACAGTAACAAAATCTCGATAGTTGTTGTTTGTTTTTAGGATGTACTTTTTGAACTCTTTGAAATTTGTAATATATGGATGAATTCAGGAGATGAAATGCTAATAAAAAATCACATAAAAAGTACAGATCCGTATTTGAAAAAAAAAGTTGAGGGTGGCTGGGCAGAAACTAAACGTCAGATTCAAAATCTAATATTATCAGATGGTGGGTAACACGCTTTCAAACAAAAAAGTGTTATACACTATTTTTCTATTGTTCAAAATAAAAGCACTGGACCATTAAAGAGAAAATGTGAAATTTTGGTTTTTATCAATTATTATGAAAACCGTCCCTGATATCTGTGGATGCTAAGCACCAGTTGATTAGCCTTCAAATTGAGAAACTTTTGTTACATTTAACCGACTTCGTATCTCTTACGGTTTCCGAGATTACAATACATTGCAATGAAATTTTCGCCACCCTGTATAGTGCAGCAAAAATTGAAAATCTATTTTATAAGTAAAAATCGATTCTCGAAAGTTTATGCCTAAACACAAGAACTTTAAAAATCGTATTTGCGGACTCCTTCTATATGACTAATGTGTAGTTGATAGAGTGGACACTATGGACCCATACTCAAGTTTACGTCTAACGAAGGTATAGTATGTTGGGGCCTCCGGGCCTCGTATAAAGTAAAACGACACAAAATAAACTCACATAACAAATATAAAATTACAACCCCTAAACTGACTCCATCTCTCAACAGCTAAAAGCATAATAATCAAATATTCCCGCCTGAAAAACCCCAACCCTGTTCTTCTTTTTCATTCCTACCAACCTCTCAGTGTCACCAACCCAAATAAAATGATCCGGTGCCTTAGCACCTTAAAGTAGGCAACCACAGACAAACATTGTTGGTTGTCTACCCAAAAGCTTTACAAGTACAATAATTTTAAAGTGCTTTCCTTTTAAAATCAGAAGTACCGCGAATAATGAATTTCACTAATGTCATTGATTAGTGACACTAATGTCATTGATTAGTGACAAATGCTTTTTGGGTCAAACTTTTTCTCCGCCTCCGAAAAATATAAACGAGGTGTCATTCGATTCAGAATAGCGTGTAGATGATTTTTGAAAAAATTCAAGAGCCGTTTGCATAAATTGCAAAAGTTATAAATAATTAACTGAAAAAAGTGGGGTTTGGTTTTTTGCAAATATCTTTACTAAAATATTTTTTTTTATTTTATTAAAAACAACAAGTTTTTATTAGTTTCAGGGAGAGTACATAGATATAAACAAAAAAATTTGAATTTTCTGTGTACATTTTGAATATTATGATTTAAAAAAAATAATTTTTTTTTTATCAAAGTTGTTTAATTTATTTAATATAATTTTTTTTTCATTTATAAATGATAAACAAATATTCATTCCATTACAACCAAAAATAAAACTTTATTTTAATTTCATGGAAATGTTAAAACATTTGTATGACGTCATTAGATACCGATTTGTGTCTAAAGACACGACGCAAAAACACTCCTCACACAAACCGAGGGCTCTAACCTTAAATTGAGTCAAACAAAACAGCTGATAAATGACTAGAAAATGGCTGAAAATTCTAAAAATTCTTTCACAGCTGTGTTGATAACTTTTATTTACAAACTATTCTAATATTTACAAAAATTTCATTTAATTTTATATTTTATTTAAATATTTTATAACCTCAGAAAAATGTTTATTTATTTTTCTTTTAAAATATTTTTTTTTCTTTGGAAAGACTTTTGATTACCTTCACTGAAAATTGCACTGAAAATTTCTTTCTACGTTTGAAGGCTCCTGTTTTATTCTCTATTTATTTGATATACATAATTTTACATTTTTTTTGTTTATATTCAATGTATTTAATTTAATGAATATTTTAAATAAAAGTTTATTGATTTTAGGAGGAAAATTCTAACATATTTTCTTTGCAATTCCCAAAATCAACCTCTTAGTTACTCCTTAGCAACGGAGAAAAGCAAATCTGTTTGATCAAAAATTATTTCAATGGACCAATCAAAATGTTTTATTATCAAATGTCTAAAAATCTGGATTTTTAAACATTACATTGAATTTATTTGGATGATTTTATTAAGATTTTGTATTACATTTATTGCCTATGATTATTTTAAAATTTATAAATTAATTTTTAATCGAAATGCTCCATTGATAGTTTTTTCACTTTTAATTACCACTAATCGTGATACTTCAATTTTTGACAATACTTAATTTGATCCAAATTATTAAGGTGGTAGTTTACCATTAAGATGTTATTTTCTTTATTGTTAACAAAAATTTTATTTTAATGGTTTTTATGATTTCTAAATTTTATATTAAAAACAAATTTAATTCTTTTTATTCCACATATATTCATAATACACGCTATATATTTTTAATGATATTTAATCAATATTTAAATATGTTATATATAAATTTGTTCTCATTCAGTCGATAATAATCTAAAGTTAATCAGTTGCTTAAAGTTATACACAACTCATTAACATTAACCACTCATTTTAGAATTTTGAATTATCCCGACTCCTTAATACGATACACACACCGTATAATATAACGTATAAATTATGCTTTTAAGAATTTCCATAAGTTACAACCGCTGAAGTTAATAATCCGAAGTAATCCACATATCCTCTCTTGACATTTTACACCTTGTGGGGTGATAAAGATAATGTATTTATTGCGGAATTTAAATTGGCAGTTAAAATATCGTATAACGTCGGGCTCGAGAAGGGTGAGAATCTGACGAGCGAGAACCGTTTAAAGGACATCGCCCTGGACATGGGCGTCTGACACAAAAAAGGGATTTTTTTTGTCGTTCACTAAAACATAATCATCTATTCTGATTATGTTTTTCGGAGAGCAATACAATAAAAATAATAATAGAAAATAGGTAAGGCTTTTTTCTACACCCATTTGGATATTGTCGATTCTACGCACCCTTTACAGTATGTATATGTAGGCAATATCAGTTTACTGAACGGATATCATTTTATTAGCGTGATATCTGAAAATCCACCAATCAGATTTCACATTTAGTAATCCACCACCTATTTTTACTTTCCGAACAACAGAGTTGTATAAAAGGAAAGTGTTGCGATCATGATATTTTGGCCATACCCAGATTTTAACTAATCTTTACGTTTTGAGGTCACCTGAATCCATTTATACCATTTTTAGCATGATGTCTGTCTGTGTGTGTGTCTGTGTGTTTGTGAACACGATAGCGTCTAAACGGCTAAACCGATTTAGATGAAATTTTATATACATATTAAGGGTAGCAAGGAGCAGATCTTTATAGATTTTGGAATAAGTCGAACAACCGGAAGTAACACTTGATATAAGTGATGACGTCATTACTAAACAAGATTTATACATATATTTTTTATACGTTATAGTTTAATTTCAAATGGCTAAAATTTTCATATTTTTTTTAAATTTCCAAAATAATGCATTTTTATGAAAAATTAGAGGATATGAAAGTTATAGAACATAACATTTTCTACACATTTTGTCATCACCGTTTTTTTGAATTCCTCATAGTTTCGTCGCTAGAGGGCATGAAAATAATGTATATAGACATTTGCGACTTTTTTTAGATTTTGAGACAAAATTATGGATTTTTATAAAAATTTACAAAAAATGAAAATTGTAGAACATAAAATTTTCTACAAATTTTGTCTTTACTTTTTTTTCGAGTTCCGCTTAGTTTCGTCGCTAGTTTTTATTTTAATTTTTAAGCAATTTTTATCCTTATTAAATTATTATTTTTTAGTTAAATTTTAATATTAAAAATTTTAAAAAAATATCTTTAAATTTGTAATAATTAATTTTATTATTATAATTTTTTTCAAAAGTTTATTACAAAAATAGCGATTTTTTTTTAAAAATTGGCTAAGAAACATTTAAAATTATATTATGATTTTAAACTAAATTGAATAACTTCTACAATATTAAAGTTATAGAACTGGGATTTGCACCATTCTAAAGATAATATAAAACTCTAATTTTAAAATGTATTTTAGTTTCTTAGAATTTAGAATTGTAATTATTATAGCCAAAATAAAGAATTTTTTTTAAATTTTTTGTAATTTCGTTTTATCAATAAGTATAAAATAAATGAAAAAAGTAAATAGCATATCCGAAAAGGATCTAAAAGTACTATGTGTATAAATTATTTTATAATTTTAACATATTAGCTGTAAAAGTTATTGCAAAAAATGAAAAAAGTTAAAACAATTCAATGGATTCAATGGACCCATAAACTTGTGACAAAAAATTTGTTTTTTTTTAAGTTTTTTAAACTCACTTTATTAATGCATTTTGATCCAGAAAAACTAAAAAAAAGGTCTGTTTCCCATTTTGAATAAAATTGAATCAGATATTAATTATTAATGGATTTTAAAATTATTCAAAAAACTTTTAATTTCTTTTTAAGGTTAATATTAATATTAAAAATTAAAAAAAATACCATTAAATTTGTAGTAAAACACTCTATAATTGTGATTTTTTTCAAAATTTTATTCGAAAAATTGTAGAATTCATAATTTTTTTTTTTTGAAATTTAATATAAGTTTAAAAAAAATTGAATAACTTTAAAAATATTAAAATATGATTTATACCATTCGATAGGTAATATAAAACTCTAAATTCAGAAAATAATTTACTCTTTTTGAATTTACCATTGTAATTATTATAACCGAAATAAAACAAAAATTAAATTTTTTTGTCCTTTTGTTTTATCGAAAATGGTAAAACAAATGAAAAAAGTAAATGGTACATCTGGAAGGGATCAAAAAGTACATTATGTGTGAAATATTTCATAATTTTAAAATAATACTTGTAGAAATTATACAAAATTATAAAAAGTTAAAAAAACATTTTTACAAAAAATTGAGTTTTTTTTAATTTTTGTAAATTAATTTTATTAATGTATTTTGATGCAGAATAAACAAAAATAATCGATTAAACAATTACTTTACTAGGAGTGTTCGGAAAGTTGGGTGGGATTACCCCTCATTTATTTATTTTAAATAATCTGTCAAAACAACTGTCAGAATTTTTTGTACTATTAGAGAAACATATTTGTAAAAATGAATAATTCCAATGATGATTTAATAAATGGTACCTCACCAAATATTTATTTAAGCGCAAAGATGTAATAATTTTTATTAAGAAATTTTCGAAAGGCAACTAGTTTCGTTTAAAAAAACCATCTTCAGGTCCATAATAAATATACATCATGTTGTTAAAATTTTTAAAAAGTAAAAGAAAAATTTACGAAAATAACAATAGAAGGAATTAAATGTTAAATAATTTTAGCATATTGCTAAAGTGCTGCTACTAAGTAAGGGAGTGGGAGGAAAAATTATAAGAAGAGAATGGGGTACATGAAAAATTACAAATGAACCCAGGTGGGTAAAATACACTTATGTAAAAATTTTTATTTAAGTATAAAAAATTTTTATGGAAAGATTTGTGAACCAAGTAACAGTGAATCGCCTTATAGGGCGTTCAGAATGAGCCGGAAAAAATTTAAAAGAGGAGGGATTAAAGGGAGAATAATGTGGAAATGGGGGGGGGGGGGATTTCAACGTATTGACTGCGGACTTCAATGAAAACCATTAGCCTAACCGTGTTTTTCTGTTATATCTGCTATCTATTATGGGTTTTAAATTAAATGTTAGTTCATACAAATTATTATTGGTTTACATATATTTTGTTAGTGTTTTTTATACATATTTTGTTTTATTTTTTATTTTTGAATGTTTTTTTTTTTCCTTTTTTTTTTTCTTTTCTTTTTTTTTTCTTTCTTTTTTTTGTATTTTTTTCTTTTTTTTTTTTAATTTGTTTTTTTTTTGTTTTCTTTTGTTTTGTTTTTAGTTTTTCTTTTCCTTTTTATGTATAATTTTAGCAATTACAAATTTTGCGATATCGTTCGAATGTGTTGATGAAGGATTCTATATATATTACTATTTTCACTCGATATTATTTGTGTTAAATTAAAAGGTTTTTTTAATTCTTTAACTCTGTATAACTTATCCATAACTTTTTTATTATGTTCCTGATTTCTATTACATTCTAAAATTACATGTTCTATCGTTCCTTCTTCCCCACATTCGCATAAGGGCGAATCTATTAAATTAATTTTATATAAATGTGATGGAACTAAGGCGTGATTAAATCTCATTCTGCATATTATACGAGTTATTTCTTTTCCCAAATTTTTATCATTAAACCAGGGTTGCTTATTAATTTTAGGTTGTATGCATCTATAAAATTTTCCTTTATTACAATTTTTATAATTAATTTCCCAAGTATTTATTATTTGATGTTTTATACTGACAATTATATCCTCAGGGACACACCTGTAAGGAGAAATATTTTTTATGTCTAAAGATCTTTTTGCAAAATTGTCAACTGTTTCATTATTTGTTTAATGTGGAAATATTAGTACGAATACTCATAATAGCAACGATATAAAAATACAGAATAATCAAAAAATTATTAAAAATTAAAAATGTTAAGCAGGTGGAAGCAAATAAAGTAAATTTTAAAATGGTTAAGTTAAATGGAAAGAAATTGGTACTCCAAACACGTTAACACTAAGGGAAATTGGGTATAGGCCATGGTAAAAAAGAAGAAAAGAATTATCTTCTTCTTCTCCTATTTGGCCTCAGCTGCCTGGGCTATTCGGCCTCAGAGAATTATGACTGGTAACAGCTGACAGTAACTACTAAAAGAAGAAAAAGTCAGGTTATGTTGAACTTAAAGAACAAAAACAAACCAAAACAAAAATAATGTGAAGAAAGGATTAAATATTAGGAATATGAAAATTTGTTAAATGATAGTAAAAAACAGGATCGAAGGAAAAGAGTACAGATGCTAGTATGAGAAACTATATTATATTATTACCCCAAAAAATGAAAAACTAAATATGAATATAACCTATGTAAAAATAGAAGTGCTTATTAGTTTTATAATATATCCGTGACAGCTCGTGATAGCCCAGTGCTAATGCTCTCGCTTTCGGATACGAAGGTCATCGGTTCAAACTCGGTAACTGGAATCTTTTTTTATTTTTTTTTATATTTTTTAGTTTTTCCTTTAGTGGGTTGTAGGAAAAATGTAAATTAATATTATTATTATTCATATTGCTCTCTTGTTTTTATTAAATATATACGCTTCTAGCAAGGAAGTAGCTTTATAGAAATTTGAAATAACGTGAATTTCGATTATAATAAGCCTTTGTTTAAAAATTATTCAATTAATGTCCGGAATCAAAAAAAAAATAATAATCAAAAACTCCCTTTAATCGATATTTCATCCTCTTTTCATTGTATTTCCCCTGCTTACAAACAAAACTCGTTCCGCTGGCAACGAATTGCTTATCGCGACGAGATTAATATTGCGAAATTAGCACGTTCGACCGAAAATTCAATCACGTTTCCCAGTTATCAGTTGTCTCTTTTCCGACTAACCTCAAATGACTATTGTCACCGGGAATATTAAGATTGATTATAAATTTGCAAGCCCAAAACAATGTCCGCTTAAATCCTCTTTCGCTTACCCGACTTCCTATCAGTTTTCGGTTAGAAATCCCAAAACAACGACTATTCGGAAGGTATTAAAACTGTCACTGGGATTTGTTTGGTGGGATACTGACAGCTCAAATACCAAACGGATAATCTTGTCTTAAAAATATTTTTTAAATATAAAAATTTTTTATACATTTTTAGGGAAGTTATATCAATATTTTTTTAAGTAAAAAATAAAAACAAACACTAATAAATCGGCCAATAAATAACGGAGAAATACAATATTAACCGCAGATTGTGGTGCGTGTGACGTCACGTCTCCGCATAGCTAAAGCACCTTAATACAAATCAAACTCTTTATTCTCTTTTACATCATTGACCCATGTCTGACTTTTTTAATTTCAGTCATTGTGTTAGGGAAATCAAATTAAATTTTCAGATTTTTTTAAATATTTATAAATAGAGGTGTATGCCCTCGGGCGACTTAACCGAGGCCCTCGGTTTGTAAGATTGTTAATTGGTACATAAATTGGTGGACCTATTTGCTGGAATTTGGTAGAAAAAAATTCACACTGCAGTTATTAAATGTAACAATTAATTATTTGACAGGTGTAATATATAACTCCGACACCCTGTATGATAGCAGTAGGTAACATTATATATGAGTAAAATATTGACTATTCCTTATGAAACACCCTGTACATATAGGTAAACAAGGTGGACTGGATTTAATTTGCGTATACAGAGATTTCGTGAACCGCAGTAGATGCAACATCGGTTAAATGGGAAAAAATGTGTATTTTTAAGACAGATTGAATAATTTTTGCAAATTAAAATATCAGGTCCGGTTTCCGAGATATTTGGGAAAAACCGAAATTGACGATTTTCGTTTTATTTAATTAATACCTTAATTTTTAAAGATAGAAATAAACTTTATAAAACTTTTTTATTGAAGGCCAAATATGGTGTATTTTTTAATATTATTTTATTAAATTTAATTTTTTCAAAATCTGGTTTTTCAAAATTTGGATTTTTTGGATATTTGAATTCAATTTTTGTTTAAAACAGAATATTCCTTTTACAAAAAAAACATATTAGTTCTATTTTTTGAAATTTATAATTTTTCTAAAATCCAATTTTTAAACATAACAAAATTTGGAATTTTTATAAATTGGCTTTATTTTAAATTATAATAAATTTTACAATCTCAGTTTGCCAATTTTTTTTTGTTACAAGGATTTTGTATTATCACATTTTATACAGGGTGATTAACGACCGACGCCACGGAGTTTTATGGCGAAGTGGCATATATTATAATAATAATAATAATAATAATAGGCGCCCTACATTTCACCCCCTTACGAGTGAATCCCAGAAGCCAATTATTTGCCGTGGCGCTCCGGGGCGACTTACTGAGGATTGATGGCGCCATTTGGCTATAAGTGTAGGAAAATCCGGAAAACCTACACCACCATCATCGACACAGTGGGATTGAAAATCTAGGCTCCGCATGAGACATTAATTAAATTAATATTCAATGCGGTTTTACCTATTCGAGCCAAGTATCTAACACTGAAATTTTTAAATTAAAATTTCACTGCCAGATACGAGGTACGAATCCACATTGGCTGCAGAATATAAACAGCCATAAGTGAATATGACCGATAGCCAACGATCTGTGCCACCGAGACCGATATTGAGGTGGTATTACATAAGTGAATAAGAACTAAATTATTTTATCACAAATTAAATTATTTTAAAACATACAGGTTCCTCCAAAAAAAAGTTCAATATCAAAGTTATGTTTTTATAAATGGCACATTCCATATATAATTACATTTTCGAATTGTACATAAAACCATACCATACCTTTATAAAGTTTCCCTATACCTAAATACAGAATGTTTTAAGTTCTGCCCATTTTAGTTCAACTGTAAAGTTTTAGAAAAAATTAAATACCTGCCAATAAAACCAATTATAAAAAATTACTCATAAGATTAAATAAAAGACTGTTTCCTTAGTGTATTTATTTAGTCACTAATAAATATCTCTTACAGGGTGTTAGTAACTTTTAGTTTAATTAGTAGAACATTCTTACTCTAATATTCGGTTTATTTTAAATGGAACACCCTGTATTTTTTAAAAATGATTTATACAATTTAATTATTTTGTGTAAAATTTAATAGTTTTTTTTAGATAGTTTAATTGAGTTGTCTAAATCTTAATTGTTTTATATAGTTTGTTTCTTTGGCAATTCAATTATTTTTTAGACACTTTTTATATAATTTTATTGTTTTTGTACAATTTTATTA
The DNA here is from genome assembly GCA_963243735.1 of Neocrepidodera transversa. NCBI lineage: Eukaryota > Metazoa > Arthropoda > Insecta > Coleoptera > Chrysomelidae > Neocrepidodera > Neocrepidodera transversa. Next base: position 13,249,081 of record OY725345.1, read on the forward strand.
CGTTTTGTACCATATAAATGGTTTTTTAATAATACACTTTTTTTACAAAATTTAATTGTTCTTTAGACATTTAATTATTTTTAGTTCAATTTAATTGTTTTTTTTGTACAGTCATTTTTTAAATCGCTTTTTTTTTGGAAAGTGTAATTGTTTTATTTTTTTCTTTACAATTTTATTGATTGTCGTTGTCGTTACCGATGATAAATCTGGTTCGTCTGGACCATTTTATGTTGTGTTGTAATAAATTGTAATATACGTTGATTGGTTATTAAATTAATATTTTTATAACTTAGGTAAAATACAATTATTACACATGTACAATACAAAAAATGGATTTGCTTTGAACTTGTGCGTTTCGTTGATATTAATGGCGACGCTTACACGTTCGTTATTCTTCTGAATGTTACATGCACATGGTGCAAAGGCACCATTTTAATATTCGCTAATATATTAAATTGATATGTGGTGCCTTCAATCTAGAAAGCCCCACGTTGTGAAGACATTTAAATTGGTATGTTCTTTTCACACCAACAAAAAAAATATATACAATTTAGTTATTAATATTTAATTTTCAAATTTTGAAAAGAAAACTCAATCTGAGAGTTAAAAGTTCAATTTAAATCATTCAATTAAAAAAAATATATAATCAATATTAATTCTTTAATACAAAAAAATCGGAAATATTTAAATTATTCAAATTCAATTTGATAGTGAACTATAATTTTGTTTTAATTAATTTTGACAAAAAAAATTGTAGATCTGTAATGTCCTTTTGTTTGCAAAACAAAATAACGGGCAAAATAATAAAAAAATATAACTTATCTTATTCCAAAAAAATTTTCTGTTTCTTCTTTATAAACTTTGAATTTGTGTGTGAGAATCCTTATTTTTTTCCATTTTTCCTATTTTTCCTTACTTTTTCATATTTTTCCCTATGTTTCCCCATTTTTCCGATTTTTTTTCTATTTTTTCATATTTTTCCCTATTTTTCCATTTTTCCTTATTTTCCAATTTTTCTTATTTTTCGCTACTTTTCCCAATTTTGGATAAAAAAGTTTTTCAAGAGACATTACCGAGAAAAAAAAGAGGAAATACAAAACATTATAAGCATCTAATATTCACATTTTGGTAATTAAATATTATTGTAAGAGAAAACTGTTACTTGTGCCACCTTGTATTTTCATTATTCATGTGCTCAGTATATCTTAATTTTAGACCACTTAATATCCTTCCTTAATTTCCTCGCGTCGTGTCCCTTCTCCTCTTGATATTACTATAAAATGTCTGTCCCATGTTAACAATTCTCTCTCTTTGCCTCTTCAGTCAGAATAATTGACTTTTATATCGCTTGTGTCCCTTATTGAAGTTTTCTTCAATACGTCCATCCGTTATATAGGGTAAGTTTATATTATATTATATATTCACTTATCTCCCCTGTTATCGTTTTTAATTATTTCGACGCTTTAACTTCTATTTACTGTTGGTTTTTAATTTTTTGTTTATGGCGGTATATTTTTTGATATATTTACTTAAAAGTTCATATTTTACATTTTATAACAATATAAATTATCCGGTGTTTGTGGTGCTCTTTCAGTCTCAATTACAAAAAGAGAATCTATTTTAAATTTGTTTTTACAGATTGTCTTAAAATTTAATTCACTTTGATTATTTCATATTATATATAATATTATCTATGTATTATATTCTTTTTTTTTAACAGAGGCCACGAAATCTGGTAATTTATAAGATTTTTGTCTTCTATTTACTTTATGTGAACTTTTAAGGTTTTTCTGGGACTGGACGTCTTTTTTGGAACGAGCAAGTTTTTTTCCCTGTGGGACCGAACGTTTTTATTTTTAACAAGTCTTTGTTTCTATTGGAACAAGTTCTTCTTTGGAACGTAACATCTTTTACTTCCAGATCCAGGAAATTTTAGAAGAAACTCTAAGACAAGGCCAAAACTAAGCCTAGTCACATTTTCCAAAGAATTTTTTTTTAATTAATATTTTACTTGTCGATATATTTCAAATTATATTCGTGGAATGAACCCATAACAAAAATAGTTGAGCTTAAATCACATTTATTACTAAATCTATCAACAAATAAAAAAATAACGTTTCAAACTAAATAAAAAAAAAATATGAAATTTTAATTGTGAGAGAATGGTGGGTATAATAGAATAAACCTGTTAACCAATACGGTTTTAGCATCCAAAATTAGATAAATTTTTTAAAAAATATTTTACCAACATTTTTTTTTGTTGGCTTGTGTTATTTTTTGTTTAGATTGTCGCGAATATAATCAATTTTATAATTTTGATTTTATATGCCAAAAATAGATATTACAAATATGCTATTATGACTATTTCCCATTAATATAATCCAATGATACTTTTTAGGAAATTATGTATTAATCAACTAGATAATAACGATTTATAACCCCTAACCAACGTCAATGTGTAAAATGAATAAAATCTCATTAGCATATAAAGTGTTAGGGACGAATCTAGGAATTAAAATACCTAATTGAAAGTCATAAATTCTGTTTGTTACTACAGTTTGTCAATAATCCATTAATTGAATAGGAATATTGAGTAAACTGCCTGTCAGACACACAAATCGTATAATTATGAATAATGTTCAATCAAAATGCAGGTTCCAATCGAGGTTTTCCTACAAAAAAAGAAAATTACAAATTCGTTATTGAAAGCCCACCATATTTGGTTTTAATCATGTTTTTGTCTAATTAATCACATATGACGCTTTTTCAATTTCCCAATGTTATGTTAGTCGATAATTATTTTTTTAAATATTCACTAAAACAATTTAAATGCAAAAGTGGTACCTTCTAAATTCAAAAATCGATTTTTATTTTTTTTTAATTCCTGTTATTTAAAATTTAAGTGATTTTGTATTTTCAATATATTAATAATCCTTTAAATCTTTCAGTTAATCATGTAGATTTTGTTATAATCAGTACATGAACTTATTGCATTAAAAACTTTAATGGACAAAATATTATCGGTTTAAATTTAATTTCTGACTAAATAATAGTAAATTTTTATATTGCACTTAAAAATGTTTATAAGTACGCCTATGTTTAATAAAATTTTATACATTTTTGTTGACGTATGATTTGCTTATTAAATATTCAATTTGTTTAATTTCGTATGGATATAATTTAACGCGGCTGTTGGTTTTAGTTTTAGCATTTTATTTGCCTTTTATTTATATGAAAATATTAATATTTAATTAAATATTTTGTTTGTTACCGTTTGTAAATATCACATACGAAATGGAAAAACAGTATTAGCCAAAATAAACATTAATTAACTAAGCGAAATGTGCGACAAACTTCTCACCTTCTCACGACTTTTTTTTTGTTTTTAAGCGAGATTAAAAGACTCCTCCATCCGCATATAAGTTTGCATAAAGTTGTCGTTTTTGTTTTACGACAACGAATGTTAGAGGCAGGTTTTTACTTGTCCGTTGAGAATTTCCAGGCAATCAAAATCATTGTTTCAAGAAAGTTTACTGGAAAGTTTGGCAAGAAGCCAGCGAGGAATAATTTACTTGAAATCTGCTAAATACCATGAGAATTGTTATAGCAGTTTGCCACGTGAAATGCTTCGAAAGTCCTCATTTAACGGAGGATTTCCCATAGAAATTCCTCGGTTCTGTTGTTTAGTTGCTGCTTGGATTAGATTTTCACAATGCATATACGCAAATTGTAATTTCTAACCAATTTTCATCGACATATCTTGTTATATCATTATCGTCAATTAGACCTGTTACAACAGAATAATTTGATGAATGAAGATATTTATGCAACAAAAATTTCATACGATAATAAATGATTAAAAACACCGAGGTTAGAACTATAAAGTTTTAGTCAATAAAGAATGTACAATAAAGAATACCAGATTATAATAAATCTTAGATTAAAACCAATAGTTCATATGTAAAACGATACATGTTAGTTTTTAGCTCGTTGAATGCCGATGAATCAACTGTTGAGCCACCAAAAGCCGATAACTCAACTGCTAAGGCGGGGCACCACCAAACTGGGCTAGTCCGGCATAACTCGCCGGCTTGTGCCGGAGTAAAACATCCCATGCGGCCGCCGGCATAATTTTTCTAGCGGCCAAATGTTGGTAAACATCAAAGGAATTTCTGCGGGCTACGCGGGTAGGTGGTGTACGAGTATCAGTTTTGAATGTTTTACTGAATGGTAGGCTAGTTGTTTTTGTTTTATATACACCACTAGCTTTTGCCAGCGACTTCGTCCGCGCTGATGTTAGAATGAATAAAAGTTTCCTTCTTATATCTGTTTCCTTCCCCTACTTTTTAAACTTGGTGATAAATATTGTATTGAAGGATATTGAATATCTCGAAAACTATAACTGGTGATAGACGCTTGAAAATTGATACGTAGATTCTCCTAAAGAAATGTATTTTTTAAAATGAAGGATAGAGGGCTAAGAAAACCACACAAAAAATATGCGCTTAAAAATTGGTATGTATATTTCAGTTTTTGATAAAATTGATTTGAGATAAATAATGTATGCTTTTTCTCCTATTTCTAATTAAATAACTTGGAGAAAAATAATAAAAAAGTCGGTTGTGTCGCCCCAAAACTTTCCCGATGAGTCTCCACGAATACTTTTTCAGATATTTAATGTTAAAGTTTCAAATTTTGACATTTTTTTATTTTTGACAGGTGACAGTTGGAGAAATAATTTTGACTGTTCCGAATAGTTTTTCAAGGGGTTTCAAATGACATCTTGCAAGTTAAATTCTGTGACATCTTGCGTCTGTAATTTTTTGATAGTGATACTTCCGTTTGACAGGTGTCGTACAAAAACTAATGGGACCAATATACCAAATTTCAGCTCAATCGGATTTAACATGTGGCCTCTATCGTGAAAGAATACACATAAACGGACAGACAGGCTGATAGATAGACAGATAGACAGACAGACAGACTTTTATTTGGAAATGGTCTTAATCATCTTAGGTGACGTTAAAATTAATATTTCCCTCTTTATCTCGAAAATTTTTTGTTAGCTTTTCAAAACATGAAAAAAATGCAAAAAAAATACAAACATATACCTACAATGAAAAGCAAAAAATGAGCTAAAAAATGATGAAAATTCTAAATAAAAGCAAAAAAAAGTTTAAAAAAATGACAAAAAAAATGAATAAAAAAGCAAAAAAATGCTGAAAAAGTAAAATACTGCTAAAAACACAAAATGTTTAGTTCTAAAAAAACTGAAATGTTAAAAAAAAGTGATAAAGGAAATTGTAAAGAATGTTAAAAAATGCCAAAAAAAATCTAAAAAAAAGTTTAAAAAATGCTAAAAAAAAAGTAAAATTATGACAAAAAGCTAAAAATGAAAAAAAATGCCAAAAAATTAAAAAAATGTCAAAAAAGTAAAATAGTGTTAAAAAATGCCAAAAGTGCAAAAAATGCCAAAAAATTTAAAAAAAACGCAAAAAGATGTCAAAAAAAATCTAAAAAGTCAAAAAAACCTGAAAACATTAAAATAATGCTGAGAAATGTTAAAAATGCAAAAAAATCCCAAAAAGTAAATAAATACAAAAAAATATGAAAAAGATGTAAAAAAAATACAAACATATGCAAAGAAATGCACAAAAATACATGAAAAGCAAAATGAGCTAAAAAATGATAAAAATTCTAAAAAAAAGCAAAAAAAGTTTAAAAAGTGTTAAAAGAAATTGTAAAAAATGTTAAAGCTAGCTGAAAAAGTATTCGTGGATACTCGTCGGGACAGTTTTGGGGCGACACAACCGATTTTTTTGTTTTTGACAGGTGTCATTTGTTGATAGTGAGTGTGTCGGGAATGTAAAATATTTGCACTCCCTCAGGGAGGAGAGCCACTCCCCTCTAAAAGAATCACCCTGTATGTTTTAGGTTGACGCACTTACTCGAACGGGTTTTGGTTGACGCAATTACTCGAGCGGGTCAATATTTGTTTAACCCCAATTTTGAACCCCTTAAAGTGCGAATTTCCAAAATTCCTTTCTTAGTGCTCCCCTACATCACCAAAGGAAACTACCCTGAAAATTTCACGTGACGACCATTTTTCAACCGAATGGATTGAAAAAAAGTCACGTTATTGATAGAAATGCCCCCTCTGCCCAATTTGGTAGAGTCGAATTTAATTCCTCAATTTAGGTCTAATACAATAAAATATGGTGCCATGGGTTTCGTGAAAGAAACTGCAAAGTAGACTTTTTGCTAGTGTATAAATACGATTCTGCCACCGGTAGTACCGAATCTTTAATATTGAGTGTTACACTTTTAGTATTCATTATTCTACCTGTTTTATTGTTTGCGATGTTAAACCGTCTTCGATTTGTTGTTTGATTTACCAATTAAATTTTTATACTGATTAGCTTTGGATTCTCTTAGCAGTGCCATGTACTGTAATTTTGCTGTCTTGTTAACTATTTTTAAGATCTTTACTGGCATTCTTAACCTTAGGTGAAATCCACGTTGATTTTTGTTTGCTTGTTACTGGGTTATTTAATTTTTGGAGACAAGATTTGTCTAAAATGTAATTAAGAATATTTAAAAATCTTTGAGGTTTGGGTCTCAATACTGCAGCTGTAAGAATTATTGTATTAGGCCAAGTACATCATTGTTATCAGTAGTAATATCCCTAGGACATTGATAATAGACGAGATAATTTTATGACAATCCTAAGCTCCAACGACCTCGAGAAATTTGTCATAAAATTATGAGGCATTTGTCAATGTCCGAAGGATATTCGGCGGAAAATTTTTTGACAGAAAAATTTATAACTCAACACAACGAAACATTTTGACCGCCCAATCTTTTAATATCAACGCCAATTCTTCTAAGCTTCTATGTTCATTTAATTCATATTTTCGTTCACAGCAAAATTCCATAAATATTCCCCAAATATATTTTTGACTGTTTGTCGTATTTCTTGGAATTTTTTCTTTTATTAGCGCATTTATATTTTCAACATTCTCATTGCCAAAACGTGACATTTTGAAATTAATTTGAAGTGAAGTTGTCAAACTCAATAGTATTGTCATAGTGATTGATAATTGCACTGAATGCTGTTATCAGTGTAATGTTGACATGATTGGGTGAAATTGATTCACATGACACAAAATGACAAAATTTGATTGGTTGTTTGAACTGGCAAAAAATTTTCAGGTGAAAAGGTTTGTTACCTTTGTCAGGTATAGCAGCCTCTTAACAAGATTTTTTTTCTGGAAAAGGTCTCCTTAAGTTTTCTGCCGCCAGAAGGTTGTACCTCCAGCGTATAAGTTCTTCCTCCTCATCAGATAATCCACAGATGGGTTCATCTTGGTATATGTCCATTTTGTGTAGGTGTTCCCTAAAGTGACAATGTCCAATAATTAGTCCCTTACTTGATTGCTGCTTTTCTGCAGAATATAGTTAGTCACTACTTTTTATGGTTTTTTTGACCATTAATTTACTGCTTTATGACACGGTATGAGATTTCAGCTTGACTGATGTTCTTTAGCAGCCCCCTAGTCAGCCAGAGTCATACTGAGAATTTCGGAGTGTCAAATACCGGCTCGGGGCACGTATATTTGATCGCTGAGACTTTTATTGCCAGAGTATCTGCTTCCTCGTTATCTGTTATCGCCTTGTATCCAGGAACCCATTTAAGTGTTACCTTGTTTTGGTTTACCAGCACAAGTAGGGTTTGTAGACAGTTAAAGACCAGTTTTAATTTGATTTTATTGCATGTAGGGCTTGTATAGGTTTTGGGGACAACATTTGTCTAAAAATATTTCATCACCTGAACTATACATTTCGTCGAAATTAGTATTAGATAGTTCAAGTGAAAACTTGTCGAGGTTTTCTTGTGAATTACTCCGGTAATACGATTATGGAGTAGTTGTTATAACATTTTGATTGACTGCTGGGATCCGACAAGTTAAAAAAACTATTCTGTGGTTATTTAAACTTACAGAAACTACTTCTTGTATTTGTCAAAATATAGTCAACTAGAGCAGAACTATTTGTACAGACTCTTGTCGGTATAACAGACGTAACCGCTAAGTTATAACAGAGTAGCAGCTCAACATTTAGATCACTACAAAGGAAAATACTAAAATTTAGATTACTAACAAATTCTAAGTTCCAATACAAATAGCTCAAAACTTTTTAATGGTGGTGTATAAATACTTAAAATACATACTTTTGTAGTTCTACATATAACTTTGATAGCATTACACTCATATTGTATTTCCATTGATAGATGATCAACGTTAAGTTCACGAATTTTTAAATCGGCTTTCGCATATATCATGGTGCCCACCATGCTACCAGGACTATCTGTTACTAAAAAAGCCTTACAATCTCGGAAACAAACAGACTTTTACCGTTAGACGAGCAAAAGAATTTGTCTAAAAGTGATGAAGCACCGTTTGTAGAAAGTGAAGATGGGTACAATCCCGATGAAACAAGTTCGACAGCAGGAAAGGAAAGGTCAAAAAAAATTAAGCAGAAAACTCTGACCAAATAACTGAAGATAAACCTGATGAGTCTATTGATTTTTTTAGTTTTCTCCTATGAAAGATGTTAAATAATAATTTTGACAGATGTGACTTAAACTATTTATATTTATTTTATTAAAAGAAGTCTTGACTATCTAAAGCTAGCCTGTGTATTTAAAAAAATATTTAGTTTATTAAAAGAAGTCTTGAATATGTAAATGTAGCCTTAAAAATTAAAAGGCTATATATGGGATTCGATCCGCGGGCCCACTGCACCATTAGCTGGCACTATGCCACGCTGTAACTAGAGCTCATGTTTAAATATGTTCAAAATTATTATTTAAGCGAATCACATTTCATAAACAAATAAATATAATTATTGTTTCGCGTGCTGTCCTGGATTGATCGCCTCGTATTAATATTACAGAGCTAAACTATAAAGTCCATTGCATAGCCTTTCAGGTGCACATCACCAAATATGACGTCATATCATGTTTTCGGCATGTCTTTGATGACTACATGGCATTTGATGACGACTCTATAAAATTTTGACAGTTGTCATGATCGTATTCAGCCAAATAGGAAAAGGCTTGGTAATTAATAAGAATTGTGATATCAAAACATTACAAAATAAAACAAAATGTATTTTTAATTGATATTTATTATCATAAATAATATAACATTACTAAATAAATTCCTAAAATTAGTTATTATAAGACAACAATGATCACTTGCCGGATGAAATCTACAATAAAAAATGGAAATGGAACTAATGGAAGTACTATTCTGATTCAAACTGTCACGCGTACACTTTGACTTTTATCAAAAATAGCTAAAGAGCGTGTTCAATATTTCAATTTGACTATGAGACCATGACGTATATCAAACGGCAGCCAATGAAATGCCTGTATTGTGTCAATTGTAGTTATTTAATATCTACGTGTAGATCTCTCATGATGTTATTGCCTTACGAAAATTTATAGTGGACGTACCTTTTTTTGCATTTCTTTCAACTAAATACGATAAAGCTAGATAGAATAATTTAAGTAACATCTGTCAAAATTATTGTTTAATATCTTTGTCACTTGGAGAGCTACAGTCGCGTGCCGTCCTGGATTGGCCACCTCGTCTAAGAAGTGTTTTTTGAGCAAAGAAACGATTTTTCAAATCACGAATTACCAACTGAATAAAGTACAGAAAAGAACTTTTAGATGTGTACTCGTAGGAAGGTAAATAGTTAGCTAAAAAGACTAAGGTAGAAGATTAAACAGAGCAATTACAGGATACCTCATGTCAACCCTAGTACCAAAAAAAATAAAGAATAATTAAAACATCTACATTTATGTGCAAATTAAAAAAAATACGAATAGTATAAATAGTTGTTTTATTCTGGCGTCAAATCATTTGACCGACCTATTAACGATCTATTTTCACTTCGACAACGAATTGACATCTTGTCACGTTTTATATCAATAACAATCTCTCTACCAACTCATTGTTTTACGTGAAATGAAGGTCCGACCGCCGAACATTTATCGCCAACACTATCATAAAATATCCCCGATTCTACTGTTGCCATAACTTGAAACGAATGTCAAAATTAACGAGTTGTTAATCGGCGGACGGGTGAGATAGTAATTGATAGTAGGAAGGGTGTATACGATATTGTTTCTAATTAGTAATTAGAGTGTGGGTGATACCGGGACATGTTGTATGGTTATTTTAGTATTATGAGTTTGGGAATTATTCTGCAGTAATTAAGTTATTAAGGGTATGCGGATTATTATAGGCTACTTAAAGGTAAAATTCCAAATTATACAAAGTGCTTCTGATACGACAAAAACGGGTGAGGTCACCCCTCACAAAATATTCCTCAATATTATAAATTTAAATTAGTAAAAATTACGTCTTTTAAATACCTTGTAAATCATATATTATATTACTAAAAAGGTATTAAATTTCGTAGTTGAAGGTGAACATCATTTTTGAAACATGTATAACTTATCTGAATAATACAACCGTCACAATATGAAACTCCTTCAACCGGAAACCACAATAAATTCCACCAAAAGTTATCGTGGTTTGTTCACCTATCTGGTGCACGTTATCCCTAAAACTTTTCCCGTGACTCACGTCCAACTTACTTCCTGTCAAGCATCGCCATGATGGCGTTAGAAAATTATCGCAACACATAGAGAACGGGAAACCACAATAAGTTTTACTCGACATTTACACAAAGTACTTAGTTGCTACATTAAAATTACCCCGCTCTCCCCTAATGAGAACTGAAAGTCCGGCTTTGTTGTTCATTACCATCAGTCGGTTTTGTTTGGTCCGGCAACTCCCAGAAACTGTCATTAGGAGTTCTAAAATGCTGTTTTGATGATTTTATAACCGGTACACTGCGGTTATGTTACGAAAATGATGGCTGGTTTAATACTAATTACAGCCGTGATCATACACTGTTAAATAATCATTATTCAAACAGAATGGAATTTATTTTCTCACAAAATATTATTGTGCTTTGGAAAGAAAAGTTGAATTAACTTATTTCTGCTAAAAAAATTATAATGACCATTAATATTTAATGACAGATGAGAGCAAGGAGTATCGTTTTAAAAAAGTAGTTTATACAACAAGTATGGATATGTTGACCAAATTGCACGCGGATGAAGTTTGCACACGATGCCGTAGGATTTGAAACGACGACCTTCGTATCCGAAAGCGAGAGTATTAGCACTTGACTATCACGGGCTGTCACAGATTTATTATAAAATCATATAAAATTAATAGACACCTTCTATTTTTAAGTAAGTCATATTAATATTTAGTTTTTGATTTTTGGGGTAATAATATTATTATTATTATTACATATTTGCGGCTAAATGAATATCTGGTGAAGTAACATTTATTATTTCATCACTGGAATTACTCATTTTTACAAATATGTTTCTGTATCAGTATAAAAAATTCTGACAGTTGTTTTGACAGGTTATTTAAAATTACAAAAATAGGTGGTGGGTAACTAAATGTGAACTCTGATTGGTGAATTTCATATCTCACGCTAGTGAAATTATATCCGTTCAGTAGACTGATAGAGTTTGTTTAACCATCCTCTGCCGTTATGTCAAACATTGTCCAACTTGATCTCTCAATCATGAAATGGATGAGACGGAATTATGACGTCATTAACGTATTTCTTAACTAATGTAGACGTAAATGTTATTTATTACTTTTGACAGTTCAATTCATTTTTCATTGTCAAAATACCTTCCCGGTATAAAGAGAAAGAGCAAAGTTTAAGTACTTTTCAAGAGAAAGAGATGCTGGATTACCACTTGTACCGTTAAATGCAGTCTATAACGTTTGGGTTCACCTCAAAAATATAATCGTGTAATACATTTTTAATATATATTATATAATTCGCCATTTAATCACGCTCAGGAAGGTTAAACATCCCCAAGCCAGAAATTTTAAACAAATCAGTTAAAAAACGGATGTTTCAAGTTAAAAAAAATTGCTAAATTATGTAAAAAGGTACGCAACATGTAAAGCAAAATACAATTTTTGACAATATCAATTTATTCATACAAACACACCTTAACATGCGTCATTGAAAACAATCCTTAACATATGTCATTAGTTATATTTTAATTTCGAGGTTAAGGCCGAATAGCCCAGGCAGCTGAGGCCTTAAAAGGAGAAGAAGAATTTTGAGGTTAAGTGTAAAAAAACATTCAAATAATATATGACACACGTAAACCAGCAGAATAAGTCACCGATTATGACGTAACGGCAGAGGATGGTTAAACAAACCCTATTGCCTACATATACATTCTGTAAAGGATGCGCAGAATCGACAATATCCTTGTGGATGCAGAAAAAAGTAAATAGTTTGGGAGTAACAGTTACCAGTAAATGTTAGCAAAAAGAAAAATTTGAAAAAGGGTAGCAAAACTGAAATTACAACGTACAATATTGTACGGGAGTAAATGTTGGGTTATGAACAAGAACATAGAAAATAAACTTATTATCTGGGAACGACGAGCCCTGAGGAAAATTTTTGGAGGAATAAGAGTAGAACGAAATGAATGGAGAACAAGAACAAATGCGGAACTCAATGTGCTGTATAGTCAAGTAGAGATTAGCCAAATAGTAAAAGTAAAAAGGTTACGCTGGTTAGGACATGAGCAGAATGGCAGATCAGGGATGGACTAAAGGATCCTTGTTAAGGGGCGAAGGAGAGAAAAAAAGAAGAGGATGCTTCGTAAAAAGTGGATAGAGGTATGTAAAGAGGGAATTTATAATTGGAAAGAAAGATAGAAATAAGTGGAGAAAAATGGTTGGAAATTTTGAAGCCATGGTTCTTTAAGTCGTTTATATATACTATTTAATGTAAACTTTTTTTACTCATTAGTCATTAACGATTCTGTCCTATATAAAAATAATCTCAACACTTGTAATTTTAAATATGTATAAAAAATAATTAAATATATATTTATAATTATTTATATTATACAATAAGTAATAATACAAAATAAATATAATGATGAAATAAAGAAAAATAAAAATTAATACTTGCCTTTGACGACACTGTGTGCCTCAAATCCAACCGGGTATAACTGTATTTTGCTGCGTATATGTGGATTTTCATGAAAACCCTGGATTACACGGCGAAAAACAATGAAAAACGTATTACGGGGATAGAAAATTGAATCTTCGCCCAACTTTATTAAACCTTCGTTAACGCTGTCTGCTGTATTATGTTTTCGGGAAAAGGGCTAACTTGCTAATTTTTTTTGTAAATAATTCATAAAAGTGTGGGTTGGATAAAGTGTTTTAACTTTCATGATTACCATATTTTTGTAATGCCATCAGGAATTTAATAGATATTTACTGGCTGTCAAAAAGAAGCTAACTACATTTTTTTATAATTATTTTTAACTCTATATACAAAATTGTTTTTATAAATCATAAGAAATGTTTAAATACAGTAGGTATATTCTGGGCTTATGCACTTAAGCTTAATTGATACCCAACTCGGCAGAAACAAGCAAAGACCAACAGAGGTCCAAAGGCACCATGTCTAGTGAGCTTCACAAGAGTATAAAAAACCAGAAACCACCCAATTGGGAACAAACAGTAATAAATCCCGATCCAAAGTCCATAAGTTCGCAAAATGTTCTCAAAAGCCAAACCACTTACCACTTTTACGAATACACACATAATTGCTAAGGAAATTCGTATCAACCCTGCTTCCACCAAGGTAATAGTGGGTGACGATACAAAACTAGATGCTAAATGGGTTCTAAACCTGCACCGAGTCGGTAAACATCATCTTAAACTAACCTCTGGACTGACTGGGACTCAATTGAATGACATTTAGGGAGAAGCTCCAAAAACTAGATCTAAGACCATAATTTGGACTAAAGATACTTGATTCGGTACCAGAAGGAGTGGCGGAAGAAAAGGAACTTTCTAAATCCATAAACTACATAAAAACCGATAAATCTTAGAGCAAGTCAGAGAAAGATGCCTCAGAAAACGGAAGTTTGCATTCAAAGGAATGAAAGGGAAAATCTGGTTCCTATTACTGAATGAACCCTGCATACTTCAAGGAAGCCTTCTATTTATCTACCTATTTTTTATACAAAATCGCCTTTGAAACACATTCTAACTTATATAAGTATATAGATACCTGAAAGGACAATCTGCATTTTAAAAAAAATACTGGATGGAATAATATAACCAATATTTTCTTAGTATTCAAACAGTATTTTTACAGTATTGCCAGATTTTTCTCTACCTATAGAACTCCCTGTATAAATGATAAATATTTTTTGACATAATATTTTTAAGGTGATGCAATGTCTTCGTTTATTTTATTATTAGGTGTGAACCTTCAGCCAAATAATTAGAAAAAATGTCTTCTTTTTCTTCTGTTGTTCTTGCGCACTGTTGGTCTAGCTTTTTTATTGGTGTAAAGCTTTTTGCGTCATCAAGACGTCTTTTGGCGCCTTAGTCCAGGTTTCGGATTGTCTCTGGCGCCACCTTCCGTTTATAATGTTAGGACCACTTGCACGAGCAGCTTCAGTGGATAAAAAAATACTATAGTTGCCCTACTGGGCTCAGAACCTGGGTATTATTAATAGCCGCTAAAAATTAAGTCAGAAACTTAAAATAAATATCTTTATTCAATATAGCATCCGACGTATTGAAAGCTTTATCCGCTGACGTACCGGACAGTACAGGCACGGCTTATATGCTTGTGGTGCGGTCGGATGCACGGTTCCGGGTTTCGGTTATAATTGAGCTTCAGTTTGCACTAAAGGTTGCTGTAAACCGGTACTTCAGCTGGATCTGGTTGGAGTTCCAACTCGAATTGCCACTGGAACTCGGATCTTTACTGCAACTCATTATAACGGATTGAATCGTCTAACTCGATAAGAATTTCGGCGTCTAAGAAGCACAGACGCATGTGTCGGACAGAGGTTCAACTGGTACGACTGACCTTATATTCGAAGCTTCTGGCTTTTCTCATAATTTTAAGTTAATTCTAGTCCAGTGCCGTGCGTGACATAATTAATATATTTTAATTATCATGGTACTTCGTTACATTGGTGAGATAGATATAATTGATCTATTGAGTATTTTACAGCTTTTACTTTCCCGACCCACCTCCTAGAAGGGAAAGTATTGTGAACGAGCTAAAAAAAATTTCGAGATAAATACGGAAATTTCCATTTTCCGGTCCCCTGAGACGATTAAGACCATTTCCAGATGGAAGTCTGTCTGTCTGTCTGTGTGTATGTGTGTGTATTCTTCCACGATAGACTCCACACGTTTAATCCGATTGAGCTGAAATTTGGTACAGTTGTTTGGGTTACCTGTCGAAAGAATCCATTAGTTTTTGTACGAGATCTGTCAAACGCAAGTATCACTATCAAAAAATGACAGATGCAATATGTTACGGAATTAGACATGCAATATGTCATTTGAAAGCCCTTGAAAAACTCTATTCAAAACAGTCAAAATTATTTCTCCATCTGGCACCTGTCAAAAATAAATAAATGTCAAAATTTGAAAATTTAGCATTAAATATCTGAAAAAGTATTAATCCCATTGAGCTGAAATTTTCTATATGGGTTTGGCTACCCGTCGGAAGAACTCATTAGTTTTTGTATGACATCTGTTAAACGAAAGTGTCACTATCAAGAAATCACAGATGCGATATCTCATGGAATTTGACATGTAATATGTCATTTTAAAGCCCTTGAAAAACTCTATACAGAGCAGTCAAAACTATTTCTCCAACTGTCACCTGTCAAAAATAAAAAAATGTCAAAATTTGAAACTTTAGCATTAAATATCTGAAAAAGTATTAATCTGATTGAGCTGAAATTTGGTACAGGAGTTTAGGTAACCTGTCGGAAGAACTCATTAGTTTTTGTGTTACATGTGTCAAACGGAAATGTCAGTATCAAAAAACGACAGATACAATATGTCACGGAATTCAACTTCCAATATGTCATTTGAAAGCCCTTGAAAAACTCTACAACTATTTCTCTAACTGTCACCTATCAAAAATAAAAAAATATTGAAACTTTAACATTAAATATCTGAAAAAGTATTCTTGGATACTCGTCGGGAAAGTTTTGGGGCGACACAACCGTTTTTTATATCTATTGATCATCTGTTACAGTAGAGAAATATTGTCTTGAGGGTTTCTTGTTCTTTGGGTTCATCGTTTTTCATATTTGCCTTTAAACAACAAATTACCCTGTATCTTAATAACTAAAAGAGTTAGATATTTTGCTATTTTTGGTACTACTTTACACGTCCCGTATAAAAATCTTTTATGACCATTCTTTACATTCTAAAAAGATTTTAAATACCAGAAAAAAGTGTCCACGTAACTAGATATCATTCAAGAAAATGGCGATTTTCTAAAGCCCAGCTTTCTCAAATATCCCTCTCGAGTATCGAATGAGAAATACAATGTAGCAGTCACGTAACCTTAAGTTAAAGTTAGTTACTTCGAAGTCTTGGCACGACCCGAAGTTTTGCCACTCATTTTAGGTTATATTTCACCTTATAGGATGTCAATACCATATATATTAAAGTTAGAGAAAAGTGGTAAGAAAATAAAAATATTTTATTTATTATTTATTTGATATACATTCTAAAACACCTGTTTCCGTTTTTCAAATTTCATAGTAAAGTAAAAATTAAAAAATAAAGTTACAAACCGGATATAACTTGATCGTTAATTAATGGTATTGTTTGAAATATGCAGACGTATTAAATTGGGTTGATTTTAACAAGGTACAAATTATTGTAGCAATATTGTCTAATTCACGGTAGAAATTTGAGACTTGAAGTTCTCTTAATTGGATTATTGGAAGACTTTGCGCTGAATCGATTCAATGTGTATTGTTTATGATATTCAAAACAGAAACACTTAAAGTTTTGATAATATAACTGAATAGAAAGAAGTCAATTTTAGAATTTCTTAACTGGAATTATAATAAAGTTAGATATATTTGATTTACCCTACAGTAAATAAATTTGGGGTATTCTCATTAAAATAATAAAACTCTGTAATTCAAGAAAAATAAAATACAACCGTATTCCAATATCCCAATTAGTTCAGATGTTGTAAAAGTTTAATATTTAACTGAGAAAGTCGAACATATTATTTATTTTTAAAAATTCAATACAACAACTTTCGCAAACTGTCTTGGGAGTTGCTGTAAGTTATTTATTTTCATTCAATCTATCAACCGGTTTTAAATTTATATGACGATGCTTTAGCATTGAGTTTTAAACTGAAATTGCAAAACTGCATCCATCGGAAAGAAGTTCTGCAAACTCCGACATAAATTATTTTAAATGACTCTCGAAGCCATCGATCCGTATCATTATTAATTCTGAAGTTCGGCACTCATTCTCGGTTTTCAATAGTTTCCGGCACGTCACGTCGGTTAAATAGACAAGAAAGCCATCCATTAAAATCTCCGAACCAGGAATTTTCAATTCACGCAGAAAAAATCAGACAGAAATTTCAACGAATCCACACGAAGGATATATGGACCATTAGTCGAACATTTTTCCACTTTCAAACTTTCCAAAAACTCCCTCTCCCTTTTTCAGCAAGAGTAATGATAAATTACTGCATACCTTTTCGAAGTGAATTCCTGCCATCCTGCTGCGAGTTTTAAAACTTCTCAACTGTTTATAATATATCCGCTTCGCCACAAAGACGTGTCATGTTAACTGGCAAGTCTTAAAAAGTTTTGGACGAGTTGTGTAGTTCTGGATTTCCTCCCTGTCTTCGCAGGAATAACGTTCCTGCTATTGATATACGGTCAGTTTCACTTGGAGAATCGGGTTTGAAATGCGAGATGTTTCCGTCCAGTAGTGCTGATATTTTGGGTCGAGATATTCAAATGCAAATTCCATTAATGTTAGTTTATGGTTACAAGAATAGACTGTAGAACAACCAATATTGTTCCTAATTGCAACTTGGAGTTTCCTGAATATTGTGATAATAATAACAATTAACAAGAGAAAAAATATTTTACCCAACAAATTTGTCTTAATTTTGCTTTTCTGGTCCCATCAAAGGGAAAGTATAGTGAACGAGCAAAAAAAATGCGATATATCGATGGAAATAACCATTTTGAGGTCCCCCAAGAAGATTGAAAAAATTTTTAGAGTAAGATCTGTCTGTGTGTCTGTGTGTAATCTTTCACGATAACTTCCGAACGGTTTGACCCATCAAGCTGAAATTTGGTATGATGGGTTAGTGTGTGTGCCTCGAATGCGACCATTAGTTTTTGGTTCAAATTGGTACAGTAGAATGTCCTTAAGATCATGTAATTTTTCCGTAGTTTTTCCAAGATAAACAATGACCTTGAGTGCAAAATTTTCCAGTGCAAAGGTGTTGAGCACCAAATTTATTTTAACATTCGTATTCAACTATTTTTCGAGTTCTCCACAGTTTCGCCGCTAGAGGGCGAAAAAATATACACATTTAGGCTTTTCGTCTTTTTTTATTTTGAAGACAAACAATGCGCTTAGTGCAAAATGTTCTAGAGCAAAGTTGTAGAGCATACAATCCTCTACAACTTTTGTATCAAACTTTTTCCCGAACTCCCAATAGTTTTCACTCATGATTTTTGGATATCCTAATTGTAGCTATTCCTTTTGTGGCATTTTTTGGCCTTTCTTGCTTTTTAATTTTTGTTTAAATTTTTTGTTCTTTTTTGAACTTTTTTGCCTCTATTTGACTCTATTTTGCATTTTTTGCTTTTCTTTCCTTTTTTTGGCATTTTTATCACTTTTGTGCCTTTTTTGCTTTTTTTTTGAATCTTATTTAATATTTTTTAATGGTTTTGGACTTGAAATTTGTCTATTTTGCATTTTTTGCTTTTCTTTCCTTTTTTTGGCATTATTATCACTTTTGTGCCTTTTTTCGCTTTTTTTTTGAATTTTATTTAATATTTTTGGACTTGAAATTTGTCTTTTTGCCTTTTTTTGTTTTTTCCCTTTACGTTGTCTTATTTGCCTTCTTTTTTTTGGAGTTTTTGTTGATTCTTTGCCTCTTTTTTCCAATTTTTACACATTGTATTAAAATTTTTATCGCATTTCTTCATCATTTTTTGAAAATAATTTTTTTAGTAACATTAGTCCTTTTTCATTTTAATTAAGTTTTGCGCATTTTTGCAATATTTACCCATTTTTTTTCATCAATTTATTTCATTTTTACAGCATTTTACTTCCCATTCACAAATTTTGTATTTTTTAATTAAAATAATCCTATTCTCCACAGAAGAGCTGGGAAATTTCTGGGGTGGCACAGCTGATTTTTTATTGATCTTATTAAACATAATATAAAAAAATACATATAAATATATTATTATGAAATAGATTAAGTAAATTCTCAAAAGCATTGAACCCCCAGTTAAAAGGTAAATATTAAAAGAAACAGAAACAAAAAAAAAAACGTTTTTTCGCCTACTTTATGTGAAAATGAATCATATCAAACCTAAAAATATGGCCGAAGGTAATGTTGATCGTCCCTTAGGATGCAAAAGTCGCAACAACATAATTTTGTAGGTTTTTCTTATATCTGTCACTCGCGTACTTTGACGTTTCACATGAATTCCTTAAAAGTCAGTGTAAATTAAAGTCTAAAATCAAGACAACAAATCTGTAAAATATATGTGTTATATTTTCCTTTTTTTGGTATGCGAAAAACAGTTGTGTATCACATGCAGAAAACACTTTAGCAGCTCTTAGCTATTATCTGCCGTCGCTTCGCTACGCTCGCTCTTGAATCTAATAGCCGCGGGCTGCTTCAGCTCATTTTCTGCCCTAGTGACACAATATTGTTTACTCAATATTGTAACAATGACGAAAGCTCCGATCGAGTTCCGGTTTTCACTTTACTACTTAATTTTCGCCAAGGAAGAACTGAAGTTTGAACAGGATCGGACTGGCACTTCCTGTATTTGCCATACAAACAAAAGTGTTTGGTATAGGAAACGTTTTTTCAATTCTAATTTTTAGAAATCTTAATTTACTTTGTTAATTTGCAGGGCATCATAAGATGTACCTTGATTTCATTGGGATGTGATATTCCATCAACCCTTTTTGCACTAATTTAAATCAAATTTTTAAGTCTCCATGTTTATTTGATGTTTTCAATTTATGTATTTACAATTTTTTTCAAACCATTGTCTTTATTGTATTTGTATAACTGGCGAAATATTTTTTGTAAGTAATTATTAATTTTTTGTCCTATTGCGTATCTAATCTTTGTAATTTGTATTATAGGCCGAACCATTTAGCCCCATTTGTTTTGTATCTTCACCAGTTATAAATTATTGTGGTATGATTTCCAGTTTTATTATTCATCTAATTTTGAGGATCGTATAAGCCATTTATGCTTCAAAACATAAAAAAATTTCGCCCTATGATCCGAAGGCCCGAAATGGTGCATTACCGTTTGAGCATCCCTAGAATTTTATTGTAAAATAAATATGCATTATATACCGCAGAAATTAATTTTCGATTTTAAAATGGACCACCCCTTATTTCCTCCCCATAATATTACACAATATTGTGTCCTGTACAATAATAGTTTATAAAAAAAAGCAATTATGTAATATTATTCGACATTCTGTGTCGAATATTATATCCGGTCGAATAGTTCACTCAAACATCCTGGCTTTTGTATCGCTCAGGTAATAAATCCAGGCTAAATGCTCATTTTGTTGAATAGATTTATTTGGGGAATTTACATGGCTTTGATCTATTCACCGGAAGTCAAATCACAAAACACATAACACAAATATTTTTAAGAAAAATAATTGTTAATGTAGAGTTAATCAATCTATATCATTAGTTTAGCAGTTAGTAAAATCCAAACTGGAAACTTGAATGCTTTCAGCGTTAATGTATAACTAAATCAAATTCGTAGATTCCCTTTAAACGTTCATTGATTTTAAATTATAGCCTTTCTGGTCGGTTCTATTCATAAAGCGTTATTACTAATTTATAAGTTGAGCAGTTAGTGGAGTCAACTTAGAATAGTTCATCACATCAGTTTAATCGATGAGAAAGCTTTGGATTATTAAAGTTTTCCTAGAATGAGATAAGTAATTTTCAATATTCTGATGTAAAGTAAACAAAGGTTTTTTATTGATTGGAGTTTTAATAACTCTATAATATTTTCCTATCTAAACTTTAGTTTGTGAGGATGAGGAAACTAAATGATATTCTAAGCGATAAGTATTAACATTAATCTGCTGTAAATTTTTCTTATCCGAACTTACTTTAGTTTGTTTACTTTGATTTAGAAGTTATTGGCAGACTGGGGTATAAAATTTATAAAAGTTTGTTATTGAATTATATCTGACTATCTAACTGTGTGTCTATATCCGAAGGAATTTGAAAATTCTGATTTCAAATCTGACTCAACATTAAAAATAAACACAAAATAATTATTACGAAAAGTATGTGCCAATTAAGACACAAAAAAGTTATATATACAGAGCTTTAACTCCTTCAAGAATTTAGTCTCACAAATATCTGGCAACCTAATTTAATTATTCCTTAAAAAATCGGCTGTGTCCTCCAGAACTTTACCGGCTCGGCTGTAGAGAATAAGATTATTTTAATTACAAAATACTAGGAATTATATTAATTTATGGAACACATTTAAAACAGTAGGCCGATGGTGACTACGTCTACCGAATTGATATTTCAATGTTCATAAACAGGCACATGCGCACATTATATAGCACGCTGCTACAATTAAGATCTCCTAAAATCATGGTCGAAAACTATTGTGAATTCGGGAAAAAGTTGTAGGGAATTTTTTGCCCTACAACTTTGCGCTAAAACATTTTGAACTAAAGACCATTGTTTGTCTTCAAAATACAAAAAGGCAAAAAGCCTAAATGTGCATATTTCTCGCCCTGTAGCGACGAAACTATGGGGAATTCGAAAAAAAGTTAAAGATAAAAGTTATGAAAGGAAATTTAGTGATCTACAACTTTGCATAAGAAAATTTTGTACTACAGTGCATGGTTTGTCCTCAAAATTTGGAAAAACACGGAAAACCTACATGAATATTTTTTACGCGCCTTCTATTGGAAATTCTGGAAAAAAAACTCATTTTATGTTCTAAAACTTTGTACTACAACATTTTTCACTAAAGTGTATTATTTGTTCTTAAAATTTAAAAAAGGCAAAAAAACTTACATGTGTATTCAATCAATGTCGCTCTTGAGGACCTTCTAGTGGACCAATTTAAACCAAAAACTAATGGTCGCATTCTAGATACACACCAACCCTTCATACAAAATTTCACCTTGATTGGTCAAATGGTTCGTCAGTTATTCTGGAAGATTACACACAGACATACAGACAGACAGACATACAGATACACAGAGACATAGACAGACCTTATTCTGGAAATTGTTTTAATGAGAAAAAAATCGAAAAAACCGAAAAATCGTAAAAAATCGAAAAAATCAGAGGAATAAGAAAATATGGGAAAAAATTAGAAAAAAAAACAGAACAATGAGAAAAAAAGAGGAGAGATTTGAAAAAATTGATAAAAATCAGCAAATAGAAACAGAAAAAAAAACAAGAAGAAATTAGAGGAATCGAAAAAATTTCTTGTTAACAAAATAATACGCCAAAGAAAAAAAAATATAAAAAAAACTTATTGTAATTCCATCTTCAAAAAATCCTGATCTATATCATAATTTTATTGTATTCCATAAAACACTCCTCCTTATTATATTTTTTTATTGTTCCTTCTAGTCAACCTATAACATTCAATACTTCTTTCAACCTGCTAAAAATTCTCCTTCATCCCGTCCATCTGTATATCTCTATTTTCATCAATTTTTCTTCTACACTAAAGTTATTTTAAATTTTATTTTATTTTTATTAGTTTCCAACCTCTTTTCTTTTAAGCTTAATTTTTAAATATTATTTTTAACTTTTTTCAAAAAAATCCTTCCATCAAAAATGTAACAAAATCATCAACCAAAAAAAAACACTTTTTTTTTTTTTTTGCCTTTTTGTCAAAACTAAATAAAATCAATACTTAAATCATCATGCATAAAAATCTTAAATTTTCTTTTTATAACCTTGTTTTCATTTTTCATTCCTGTCATACTTACATATGCCACTTACTTATCACCTTTCATTTTATTTAACCATACAATAGATAAAACAGCACCAAAACTATGCATAAGAATAAATCATTTTAATATATAAAGAGTGTATAAAAAAACTAGAAACACAAATAATTACAAAATTGACTTTAGTGTGTATATTTCAAATATGACGTGGAAGAAAAATCATGCCCAGAACCAAAGACAAAATAGCATTAGGGTCTAACTTTTTTATTAATATTCGGATTTTGATGAGACAAACGTATTACGTATAGAACACTTGATATATGTGTAAAATTTAGGTCATGTATTAGGTCATGAGCAATGATGGGTCATGGGTCATATGTATTATAGGTCGTGGGTCATGTCTATCATAAGTTAGGGATCATGAGTTTTAATGTTTCATGGGTCATGGTTCAAATTTTACTAGGTTAGGTTAGATTTTACTATATACAAAAAACTTTTATTTAAACAAAAATAGGCTGAGGGTTACTGATAAGAAGGGTGCATAAAAATAACAAATTCACATATATTTTACAATATAAAAAGAAATAACTCTAGTTAAACCAAATTTAACGAAATTATGTCTTACCCAAACCTTTACCTAGCGAAACGCAACTTTTAAACGAATGGATTCTTTTTTAGCTTAGCTTTTATCACCTATAGCTGGTCTACCTACTAGTTTTTTTTTCACTAATTTTACACTTTCTACGGCTTATGGCATTGAAACACCTAAAGACCGTTATATTTAAAAGATATATGTAATCCAGTAAAAAGGGCTGAGATAGAGGCTCCACAGTATTTTCCAAGTATATTCTAATTGTTAGTACAAAATTCACTGGGTCATCGGTCAAGTGATCGAAAATGTTTTCTGTGCGTTCTTTCCTTTTAAATTTTTAATTACTTCAGTGTAATGGCATTTAACAGTTTCGTTGTCAATATTTGTTTCATTCACTCTTCTTAAATTTCAACTTGGTACATAGACA
Organism: Neocrepidodera transversa; assembly: GCA_963243735.1. Classification (NCBI taxonomy): domain Eukaryota; kingdom Metazoa; phylum Arthropoda; class Insecta; order Coleoptera; family Chrysomelidae; genus Neocrepidodera; species Neocrepidodera transversa. The sequence goes on from OY725345.1 coordinate 13,273,294, forward strand.
TTTTTTGCGTTATTATTATCTTGCCATCTGTTATTGCATCTAACTCGTCTAGTAAAAGCGGAAAAATAGATTTTCATTAGGAGACAAATATTGATAGTCATGTCTACGTCATTAAATATTTCTCTATTGGAAAAACTTTGAACTCTATATTGTTGATTTAGAAGTTCTTCGATTGGTGATATAACATTAACCCCTTAAGGCATATATCTGTCTTGGACAATTTATCAAGTCGTAAAAGGATGTCAAGTATTCTTTGTGTGTAAAAGCCTTCAAAGCTTGTACACAGGAAATCAGTCAATTGAGCTAAATTGAATGATTTGGTTCTTTCCAAAAGTATGTCATTGAACAATCGAAACATAAATTCTGCGCTGTTGTTTGTATTTGATCCCCTTAGTGTTCCCTAAATTTAACATTTTTGCAATTTTCATCGAAAGACTGCTTCGCCAAGTTCTTGTTATCATTATGTGAGTAAACGACGCTTCGGAAAAGCTGATAATATTGTTGGTTGTGAGTCTTTGAAATTCCATTTTTTGAAGAATTTAACCAACGCCGACAAGCCTTTAGAACATGGAAGATACATAATATCAGTTTTGATTTACGAAGGCATTTTCGTTCGCCAAGATCATCATCAGACATTATTATTTTGGGCTGCAATTAGACAGACATTACATCAAGTAATGCTTCTACAGCTGCATCAAAAACTTGTTACTTCTGACTGCTGCTTATTATACATGCTACTGAAACGTAAACTTTGTGTTCTTACGTTTCACAATTTCCCGCAGCATCCACAAACATCAGTTCTGACGCCTGTTGAACTCTTGGCATAAGTGGAGTGCATATTGCAACTGAATACTGCCGTTCTACCTTTACTATTTTAAACAGAGTTCCATGTTGAGAAGATAAAATTTCCTCTAGTTTTTTGTACACATCGAAACCAGTCCGGTTTCTATAAAGCTGCCAGATATTTGCAGCGTCTTTTTTTGTTGGAAAATATGAGCAGTCGAAGACTCTTTCATTATATTTAGAGCCAAGTTCCGATATTTTTTTCATATAGGAGGTATGCCGTTAAAGCAGAATGAATTTTTTCAAATAGACATAATTTCTTGTTTCAAATAGGTGTTTAATGGCTTTCTTTAAGAGCCTCATGCCTGTGATTGTTTATACCCTGAAAATCTACCGTATATGGGAATTCTTTGTCAACCGGCTTCTTAGCCTTCGATTTATCAAAAAAATATTGAATTTTTATAGTTAAAGTCGCCGGACAATTTAAGTTTCTGGACTTAAATGTTTTACTTATGCTCCAAGCTGATACTTGGATGAAATCTGCGCTTTCTGGTAACTGCATTTTTAATATTATCACTAATAATAATTAATTATAAAGGAAACAGTTCATTGTATAGTTGCCAAATAACCGACGTATAGAAACCGGGCTATGTTGTTTAGCTCCACTCGGCCCGTTTCTGCCTTTGAGGCAACGTGTATGCTTCCTTTCCACAAAATTTAATTTAAACGAATCGTTGACTATATTTCACATTTTAAAATAAGTATTTATGAACAGAGTATTACTAACTTAATAAGTAGATTAGACCATAGTTAATGTATTGAATGTCAGTTTTTTGAGCCAGTCTGTATTTTTAGTCATGGTGCAATGAGCAAAAATAATGCATATGACTCAAGAAAAAAATGGGCCCGGAATCCGACCACCGTAAGAAAAGTGCCTGGTCTTTAACATCATTAATAAAAATAATTAGTTCTAAGTTTTAATCATTTGATTAATTATGAGAATTAATTCCACAAATAAAACCGAGTATGGTATACAACATGTTAAGCACCATTAAATTTATAAAATTCATTGCTTATTAGTAACAATAATAACAAGCCTTGTTATTGATTTTCTGTATATAATATTCAAACGGCAACTAATCCTTTAATTATCTATCTTCGATTGGAAACTATATCTACACTTATAAAGTTATGCCTAGGGACTTAATTATGTGTCAATTGGTCTCTTTGTAAATGATTGAATTTAGTAACTAAATATAATTAATTTAATCCCTTTTAGGATTGTATTCTCTATCTGCCTAAAATACGATACAGGGATAATATATTAAATGTAACTAATATATTAATAATATATTAATAAAAACAGTTACGCTTTAATTTTACAACCTAATCATAAAAGTAAAACAAAGATTATATATTCTTAAGAAACTTTTCCTTTCTGTAAAAAATCCAATGATTGGTAACATCCAGTAATTAACAATTATCTATTTATAAAGAAAACTGATGGTTCATTCAAACTGGAATTTTCAGTGCGGTATAAAAGTTCAAGAATAGTGTCAATATGGTAGAATATTAATGAAAGAAGCTCGAGAGATGTTTAAAATTGCACGAGAGGCAACCCTCATTCGCATTTAATGTATTTATGAAAAGTAAAGTCTGCAGATTTTAAAAACTTCACAAAGATGAATTTGTAATGCAGGAAGTTAGTAAAACTCTTATTCGTCTTATATTCCAATAACTTAATGGTTGATTTATGATCACAAATGTTACTTTCTCTAATCAAGTTTTTGCATTAAATCAGCAATTTTAAATCGATATTAAATAAGTAATTTTCTTCAAAGAAATACCAGATGTAGATTTGAATAAAGAAAAGATTACCTGTATTTTTGACCGCTTTTAGCATCGTCAATATAGACTGCGCCATATGGAACATCCTTCACCAAAATTTGCTTGGCGTTCCCGTAAAAACTTTTATACGAAAGATTTTGCTTACATATGGAAAAATGTTTTATGCGGTTTCTTTTCAGTAAATGTGTATCGTTTTATAGGCCACAGCATTCCCGGTTGACCCAATAAATTCTTCCCAAGAAAAATGATTCACAGAGACGGAACTGAATTTTTTACAGAAATAATGATTAAAATTGTTACCGGTTATTTGTAATAGCGTGCGGCAATTAGACTTGGACCGGGATTATTTAATTGAATTTCCAACTATAGTATTAGGAAGAGATATTTGGAACTGATTAAAATACCAGTCAAGTGGTCGGTTGAAAATATTACCTACCCTTACCACATTTAACAATGGTTTATGGTTACGGCTATAAATTATATGGTCCTCAACCTCGGACAGCTCTATGGTCCTATTACAAATTTTGTTTTTACAATTATATGTATTGACCTACACTTAAATCACTTTGTATTAACTATTATTTTCCAAAAAAAACTAAAATTTTAATTCAATTTCATAATGTTTTCTAGAAAATTAGATATAACAGTGTACAGGGTCGATTTTGAAGTAAAAACAAATTACTTTTTAAGCAATGCACTTATGCCTGACATTTTTTTAGTTGATGTTAGTCGACGAACTTACTTTCGTCCCCGTCCATAATCTTAATTCATATTTATCTGAAATGATCTTATAATAGCAATAATACTCCAGTAATTGACTCACATTATTTCAAAACTATTTTGCTGGCGTGGGCTTTGCGAACCGTGGAGTTTGCGAACATATACCTGGCCTATTCTCCGTCAATTTATGGGGACCGTGGGGTTTGCGAACACTGCAGGTAATTTTTTATTATGTTAAATTTGTCTGGTCTTTATTTTTGTATTTTAATAAAGCAGCAAATTTCTACTCAAATGTTATTTTGTTAACTCAATATTCAGAATGAATGTTGCATTTTTGATTTTCTTATATTTATATGTACTAGTCTTTTTTTAAAACAGTTCCCGTATAAAACGATTTATTTTTACTGAAATAACCCTTAAATGTCATTATGGGATTGGTATTGTATTGAAAATATTTTGTCTCTTATTTTTTTAAATGTAAATATAATAAGGAAATTTTAATGTCTCTCTGAATTTGAGAATTAGATGTTCCCATTTTCAAATGGTAAATTATATTTATAGGGTATTCGTGTACTTTTTAAAAAAGCTGTTTGGATTATAAAAATTTTATTTCAATAAAATTTATTATAAAGTTTATTAATCATTCAGGTAAATCAAAAAATATTTTATTTATTGCAAATTGAGCCATTCAATCAATAATTAATAATATTATTTATCTTTTAGAATAACATTTTAAAATAATAATTAATAGCTTACATTAATAATTTTATAGTCTTAGGTATGTTCGCAAGTCCCACCGATAGTCAGCGATTAGATTAAAGCCAGGTATGCGTGTTCGCAAACCCCACGAAAAAGATTATGTTCCTAAAACAAACGTTCGTATGGGTAAAGGCTACTTATTTTTAAATGAGATGGTAAGTAAGGGGTAATTTTCACATTTTTGTCGCCGAAAAAAATGGGGTTTTTATTTTCGTTATATCTCGCTTAGTTTTGATGCTACAGGACTTTTATTAACAAAAATTAAATAAATAATAAGGTGTTTTCAAGCACTTTAACAAAGGTTAGGTTAGTTTTAACAGAAAAATGCAATATTTTTTGGTTACTTCACGTTGAAACTTTCAATTTTAGGGGTTTGACATTTTATTCATTTTGATTTGCTTCTTTTAGAGCATAAAATTTTCTACAATTTTCATGTCACACATTTTCCGAAATTTCCAATAGTTGCGCTACTAGAGGGTGCGCAAAAAATGTTTATGTAAGTTTTCCGTGGTTTTTCAAATTTTGAAGACAAACAATGCTCTTTAGTGCAAAATTTCCTTATGCAAAGTTGTAGAGAACCAAATTTCCTTTAACTTTTATTTTTACCATTTTTTCAAATTTCCCATAGTTTCGCCGCTAGAGGGAGAAATATACACATTTAGGCATTTTGCCTTTTTTTATTTTGAAGACAAACAATAGGCTTTAGTGCAAAATGTTCTAGTGCAAAGTTGGAGAGCATAAAATTCGCTACAACTTTTGTATCAAACTTTTTCCAGAAATTCCAATAGTTTTCAACCATGATTTAGGAGATCCTAATTGTCGCAGTCTGCTATATATTGTGGGCATGCGCCTGCTTATGTCATATGAAAATTGAAATATCAATTCGGTAGAGGTATTCACCATTGGCTTGCTATTTAAAGTTTGTTCCATAAATTAATGTAATGTTTAGTATTTTGTAATTAAAATAATCTCTTTCTCTACAGCTGACCCGGGAAAGTTCTGGGATGACAGAGCCAATTTTTTATTAAGTAAATAGTTTACAAATTCTCATGTTTTTTAATACTAAATTGTAATACACCTTTTTGTACCTATGTTTGTTTTATTTTTTATGTTTAAATTTTAAAAGAGGTACCATTGCTTTAACAGATTTGCCTATAAAGTAGTAAAACCCTCGTAAAAGATAAGAGTTCTGCATAAGTCAATTCCAAATATCTCTTCATTTCACTACAATTGATACCAAATTAAAATTTAACCAAATGCAAATGTTTGTCTCATACAAAATCCTTTTAGAAAATTTTTATGTATAGTGCATGGTATAAATATTTAATTATATACCGGGTGTGCTAATATTTTATGTTATTTGTCTAATAATTATACTTTTTTTTAGCTTTGACTTTACTATGATAAAATAATTTGTTAGTAAATAGAGCATAGTTCGGCTCTGACATTTCACCTTGATACGGAAGCTGATAAAAACAGAAATGTGTTTCTCAATTTTATAGGAGACCCTTATGAACAATGAATGCTCGTAAAAACTTGGCTGGTTTATTGAATTGACTGGAAAAAGGAAGAAAACAACTCAGCCTTAGATTGAATCGAAATCGAACGTTAGTTAGAGGGTTTATAATATTTCCATACAAGTTAAAATGCTGAGATCGGAATTATATTTTATAAAATGAAAGTTTTGGTATAATGAACTAAATTTTTTTACTGATTTCGAATTCATTTATGATAGATTTTTCCTTGTTGTCGGAAATTCACTCGGATGGATTTTTCCCTTTTACAACTCGGTGAATTCAGATGTTTTTGTTATCTCACAATAGAAAACGTATTTCTTATATATATATATATATATTCTTTACAAGTAGTATCCGCACAAAAACAAACGTTGTTTATCCTCGTCTTTGCCCCTTGTCAAGTTAAAATTAATCTTGACATATTATTTTCTTTTGCGCCACTGCTCGAAGAAAATTAAAACATTTATTCGACCCACTTTTGAATGTTGCTACTATGAAAAACTTCACTTTTTATTTCTAACGAGAACATTTTGTTTGATGTTGTTCTTCTTTGTATTAAAGGAAGCTTGATGAGAAAATTAATTAAGCGTTTTTCTTTAATTCACCGCCAATCAAGTGAAATGTTTCTTGTTTTATAAAATTGTTACATAAACGGTTAAAAATAACATCATCAGAAATATCTATGAGAATATTTGGATCAATAAAAATAAAAAATATGAACGAGGTGTTATTAGATTCGAAATATCGTGTAGACGATTTTTGGAAAAATTTAAGAGCCGCTTTCAAAAATTGCAAAAGTTCTAAACAATTAACTGAAGAGATTTCCGTTAGAAACATTAAAAAAAATTGTTATTTTTCACTTTGTTATTAACAATTTACTTAGGTTAAAAATTAAAAAGCTTGATTAATAATTGAAAAAAATTTTTTTTTTTTATATTCCCATTGATTCGTTTTTTATGATCAGAAGTCACATAAAAATGATTTTTCATTTCTTATTGTTTACAAAAATTGTTATAAACAAATGCGTTGTTTATAACATAATAAAATTTCTTTTGTGAAAACATAATCATTGATACAAATTATGATTTTTTTAAAAAAATCGTTGCTTTAAAAATTTTTTTATTGCTTAAAAAAGTATTTGTTAATTAACATTTTTTTTCTATCGTCTGTAATTATTATTAAGGAACCATTTTTTTAAATCATAATTAATCTTTATCTTTAATAACAAAAAAAATTGTCATTATTTTAATTATTATTGTTTATTTAATAAACAATTTGTTAAAAACAAGTAAATTTTTTTTTGTTTTTGTACATAATGGAACAAAAACAACCATGTGTTTTTTGAGAAAAATTATTTATATGTTAGAAAAAAATTGTTAATTAACAAATACGTATTTAAGCAATAAAATTTTTTTTAAGGAAAGATTTTTTAAAAAAAATCATAATTTGCATCAAAAATTATGTTTCCGAAAAAAAATTTAATTAATCTTATAAACAACGCAATAGAAAATAAAAATTTTTTAAAATCATTTTCATATGACTTCTGATCATAAAAAAATGGATCAATGGTAACATGAAAAAAAATTTTTTTTCAACGATTAATCAAGCTTTTTAATTTTTAACCCAAGTAAAAAATAACAATTTTTTAATTTTAATTTTTCCAACGGGAATCTCTTCTGAGACCTTTCAAAAATGGGTCCAAAAAAGGAAAAAAAATTAAAATTTTTTTGACCGCGGATTATTGTTCATAAATCTATTCAGTAGATGCCTGAATTCTTTTAGGTCATATTTTCAACACTCTGGAAAATTTATAAATATAAGTCTTACAGTTCCTCTAGGTATAGTTTTTTTTTTGTAAACTTCCTCCTATTTTTGAATCTTCTTTCAAATTTGACAAATGTCAAATGGTTTTTGAGATATTTGCAGCAAAACAAACCCCATTTTTTCAGTTAATTGTTTAACTTTTGCAATTTTTGCAAGCGGCTCTTGAATTTTTTCAAAAATCATCTAATATTTTTTGGAGCCGGAGAAAAAAGTTTGACCCAACAAGCACTTGTTGACTATTATATTGCGTTAAATGTGTGAAAAATTGGTTCAGAATATATCATGTTTTTCGTGTTTTTTTATGTATATTATGAATCTAGAAAACGTGTTTAATTTAAAAGATTTAAATACCATAAACAAAACACAAGCAGATATTAAATATTTATAATTAAAAAAATAATATATAAGGTATAGTAAAAATTTCAAAGTCGGTGGTCTGGTAGTTAATCGTTTTATATGCAATAAAACCAAAACTATAAATGCATTTTGCTTTATTTATTCCCGTTGAAACCCCAAGAGCCGGCTTAGTGGATGACGGCTTTGGTGAATATTTAATTTGAATTTATGTTTAATAGTCACCCGCTTGGTGAGTGGTATGAATCGTAAATTTCTATATTACGATGTAATAATTATTATACCGCAATACTTGGCACTCATAAATATCATGTGAATAACGGAAACTGTACGTTGAGATAACAAAATGCGCGAAATCAAATACTCATTTTGAATTTAATCAAATAGATGGATTCATTCATTAGAAATTATTCTGTGACTCTACATTTTGGCAAATATGTTATAAAAATGTGTCCATACAGAGTGTTTCAAAATTCGCACTCTACAGAACACACGCCTATTCGTATATATCTGTATTACTTCTATTTATAAGTCATATACAAAACAATTAAAATTTTGATATCAAATATCAAACAATAGAAAAAATGTACTGTCCAGGATCATCAAGAATAAAAAAATGCTTATTTTTTATTCATTATACATAAAAATATATTTTTTTAATCGTCTTAAAACCCAACCAAAATTACTCGTTAATAAATCCATAGAAACTAGCAGAAAGCAGACTTACCCATGCGAAGTTTGTTAAAGGGCTAGCTGAAGGGGGCATCCGAAAAATGGCCTCTCGCGGATCTGCGAACAAAGAGAAATATGAATCTTCTCGAGTTGGCGAATGTATTTACATAAGCGTAAAGTAATCCGCCTGTATATAGAAGTTGAATGTTTATAGAAAACAATGGGGGAGGGATTTGAACAGTGGCGTCAGTCGAGAAACTGAATAAAACATCTTTAAAGCAACTAAGCTGCGTATTAACCTGATTATGCGCAGAAATATGTTTTCTCGAAACCTGTTACATTTTTTTATGAGAGAAAATAAATAAATAAATGTGTATTGATTTTCTTATTTGATTTTTGAATTGTGTTTTGGTTCATGGATACAAAATTATGTTTATTTTATGTGATTGATTTAGTAATCTTGTTTTTTTATATATTCACAACACAAATATTCACCTTGACAAATATTTTTTTTATTAATTCCTTTCAACAAAAAACAAAAGAACAAACAAATTATGACATTCGTCAACAACAAACAAACAAACCCTATTTTTTACGAGTTATAATTTGAACGCATCCATCCAGCTGATTGTCAATGACGATTGACAAACAATGGTATAGCTGGCTGGATTTGTTTATTACTGAAAAATTTCACCCAGGTGAATTTAAAATTATATTTATAGTAAAATTATATACAAATTATGATAACTCACTATATGTTTTAGTTAGTTATCTAAACTAAACTTTTTGTCACTGTAATTTTGTTTTTATAACCTCAATTTATTTTTGTTTCTTATTAATTGACTGTCACTATAAAATTGCTTCGTCTGTGGTAGATTTCCAGGGTTGGTTTCTTGTAATATCCAATTCTATGGGCCGCTTTCCCCAACTTGGTTAAACTGATATTTTCGTTTAAGGCAAAGGTTAAACTCAAAATTGATTTCTCCAAAGTGTTTGCTTGGTTTAAACCCCCGGTTAGATTGAACCAACCCAGCTGGGTAGTTTAACTTAATAAAACCGTTTAAACGAAAATTTTGTTTAGTTGTGTGCTAACATCATAACCTAAAAGCAAAACAAAGTTTCAACGTTGTGTTTGGCACTACATTTTAATCTTTTATTTCCAAGCTACAGTTCTGTTAAATGGTAATAATTTCAATGGAGGATATATTAGATGGAGTAGAGGATGAAGATTTCTTTTTAGAATTCCCAAGAACAAGACTGCCTACAAAAATAAGAACCAGAATTGATCACTATGAGAGCTTTGATGAAATTGAGTTCTTTGAAAGATTTAGAATGCAGAGAACAGCGAATATTGTGTTAGAGGCAATAGAATAGAGAATTAGGCCAAGAACATTAAAATATAGAGCTATTCTATCTAGGGTCAAACTATTAACTACTCTGCGTTTGTGCATCAGGAAATTTTCTTATAAACATGGAGAGTTGAGTGGAATACATCATTCAACAATGAGCAAAGTAATTAAAGAAGTGTCTCATAGTATTGCATTTCTATGGTAAGAAGTAAATAGAATGCCTTCAAGTACTAATGAAATACGAGAAGTGAAACGAAGCTTTTTCGAAATCGCTCGATTTCCTAACTGTTTAGGAGCCATAGACTGCTCTCATGTAAAGGTTCAATCACCAACATTATACAAAGAAAAACACATGAAAATACAAGATATTCACTTAATATAGACTACTTCACTTTAGTTTAACACTTGTCAATTAATATAACCTCTAACCATAACATAACAGACGAAAAATAATCAAACAGAACTACCAACCGACTGGTTTCAAGGTTAAAAACATTTTAAACTAATCTTTGCTAATTATTACTTGGGGAAAGTGACTATTGGTTTAAACCAAAGATATAACTTAAACTGGTTTAAGATAAACACGTTTATTTACGTTTTGGGGAAAGCGGCCCTAAATGTCCTAGTGTATCTTCTGCAGATTAAAAGATTTCACCACCCGTAAATAAGAGTAAAAATTTTCCTCTATTTACAATTTCAATTTTTTTATTGATGAATATGTTTTGATTATATTATATTATTTTATATTTTTCTTTTAATTTAATTTTTTTATGGTACAAAATTTTGCCACCATCTTTTACCAAAAATATGAATCAACAACCTACTTAGTTTCCTCTTAGCAAACAGTTTATTAAAACTACCTTGATAAGGTTATCATGAATTTTAGCCAATTGTGTTCCTGGATGATAATTTTACTATTCGGAATACTTTATTCAAGATTTGCACAGAATGGAATTATTTGCTTTTTTTACTATTTTTGTACGTCAAATTGTTTATAAGTTATCTTTTTAAATTGTTCTTATTGACCAGGGTTTGGTGATTTTATACAGTGTAATATTTTTATTTTAAATTCTTGATTTTAAAATTTTGTTGTATACAATTCTATATCAGTATATTTGATTTAAACCAATTTTTATTTACTATATTTTATCATTAGTATTCGGTTATTTTCAAAGATTTTTATCAAAAAACCATGGAATGGAATTTTTTTCTTTCATCTTTTATTTTACGTAAAGATATAGGCCAAAAACCAAAAATACGTATTAGATGACAAATTGACAAACGAAAAATTTGCAAAGGATGTATGTGTAGAGAATATTTAATATAAATCTAAAATAAAACTACTTAAGAACGAAATAGCACAGAATTAGAGAAAACAAGACTTAACCGGAAGAACTAAACAAGCTAAAGAACGACACAACAGAGCTAATAGTCTAAAAATCGGACAAAAAATATCAGTACCAACAGTATTAACATGCCAAAAGTGCCAGTAGTAAAAATGCGAAAAAATCATAATCATTAAAAGCTTATAATAAAAGCTTTATTAAAAAGCGATTACTTATAGGAAATTAGCAATATATCGAGGTAAAACCAAAAATAAAATGGTACATGTATCAGATGTTCTAAGGTAAACCTGCAAACTACAAAAAAAAATAATAAAAAGACCACGGAAATTTTCAGAGGAAAAAGCAGAAGAGTCACACAACTACGTATTAGGTACAGAAACAAAAATCTATCTACCACAGTAAACCAAGATATGCCATAATATGTGGTTTGGTAGACCATATGTTGTTGACAACAGAGAAGCCTAAATGTACGAATTAATAGGCATCTTGCTGATTACAGAGGATGCAACAAGATCTTCAACACAGATTAGACGAGGACCTGTAAGTCATTTGGATGGAATTCCAACCGATGCAAACCACGTTAATGGAGCCGATAGCAAACGGTAAATAAACTAGAAGGAATAAAATCTATAACAAACTTCGATAGCAGCAGTTGAAGTAGTATGTAGTAGTAAGCAGTTGAAGGTGGCCGTTCAAGCCGAAACGTTGGATACAATATGTTAAGCGGCATTTAATCTTCAATTAAAAAAATTTCCCCAAAATATCTCGGAAACCAGTCCTGATACTTTAATTTTGAAAAAAATTTATTATTCGTCTTAAAAATACGCGTCGTTTTTTCCCTATTTAACCAACTTTGTATCTATAACGGTTTACGAAATGCCAATAGTGTTCAATTAAATTTGTACCAACCTGTATCTCAAGTCGAGGGTGACCCCTGAGGCTGAAAATCAATTCCTTAGATCGGTTTGACTTGAGATGCCTGTGTACTAAATATGAAGTCAATCGGATGTCTAGAACGGAAGATATCGTATTGATAGACATACACACATATACACACAGACAGACGGAATTTCAATATTATTAAGTAGCTTTCGTATTTCCGTCTATCTCAGCGATAAATCGAGAACGGTTTCAAATTTTATTATTTTTTTCAGTGACCTAAGTTTACTAAAACCGTCTGTCTGTCCGTAGTTGAGCTACTTGGATACTGTTAGCTTCCTGGGTTTATTAACTTTCTGCTTCGCTATCGAAAGTTAATAAATAATTCACATATATGACAACTAACACGACAAAAAGACGTTTGTGCAAAAATTTCAATTTTTTTCTGTAAAAAAAAATCGAATTATCGTACCAGCAAGAAAAAAATCATGCAAAAAAGAGCGAAAGCAAAAAATGATGACAGAAGAATAGAGGTAAATGCGCAGTCTTAAAAAAAAATTAGCCGTGCGCATGACTGAGGAACTACCTGAAGTGAGGGTGGTCGAATGGCTCCTGTGTTTTTAGTTCAGTCTAAGAAGATTAAAGTAGAACTAATTATATTGTTTTTATTAAAAGTATCTTAGTTTTTTAATAAACATTATTTGTCCTACATTTTGGAAAATCCCTTCCTTGCTCTCTCTATTTAACTTCATTATTTCCAAGCAAATCATTTCAAAACAAAAGTTTCCCGACCTCTAAAAGAATAATTACAGAAAGTAGAGTTATAATTCAACAACGAATAAGGCAGCTTTCCGGGAAAATACCGAAAATTGTCATGGCGCTACGAATTTACGATTCTGTTATTATTCTTGTAGCAATGAGTCTGCTGAAAACACTATTTTCTCGCACTTTTTGCCTTTTACAGATTAATTCACCAATTTGTTTAGACTCACTTAAATCGTTTCTGGCGCAGTCAACAGGATTTTAACAATTCAAAAAAAAACATGACTTAAAAGGTCGGAAAATAGAAAGAATATATAATAAAATCATTGAAATTTGGTACAAGTTTCCCTCTTAAAATAATTTGAACTCCCATTCGGTCAATCGATTTTCCATCGTCCCCAAAGGGGTGGTAGCGGGGGATTATATATCCGTCGATAGTCGATGCGGAATTGCCAAAGGCGTATTGGTTTTTGATGCGTTATGCGCTCGAGAAAAAAAAACCCACCTGGGGATATAACTGCCGCCTCCATTTGGCTGATTCGAATCCTGCTCGACTTCTTCCTGGTGGGGTACATCGTTCGCTGATTTATTCAGTGAATCGAATAATCATATACTCAATGTCAGTAAAATTTATTACGAAATAGTTTATTTCACAAATAGTTTTTCCTTAAATTTTTTTGTATAGTCCATTTGCAACCGCTTGAGAGTAATAAATTAACGTAAACCATTATTTTCTTTACAATCTAAATAAAAAAACTGGTTGTGACATTTTCTACATTTATTTTTAAAAATTAGCGTAAAATACTTATTTTCTTTTTGTTTCAATATCAACACATATATAGAAAAATCATAAATGAAAACCCAAAATAATGTAGCACAATAACATTTATTAAAATTTTTTTTCTAAAGGCAACTAGTTTTGGTTAAATAACCATCTTTAGGCCTATAATAAATATACATCGTGTTATTATAGACCTGAAGATGGTTATTTAACCGAAACTAGTTGCCTTTGGAAAAATTTTTTTAATAAATGTTATTGTGGTATATGATTTTGAGTTTTCATTTATGATTCACATTTGACCACATTTAAGATATGGATAACTTATTGGATTTAAATATATAGAAAGTAAATAGGAACACTAAAATAATTATAATAAATATTAAATTAAAAAAAATAAATAATTATTGTAGTAAATTAAATTATACATTTATAAGAAAACTGAAAATTAATATTCATAACTTGTACATAATTTTAAATTCCGATCATTAAAATAACAATCGTTGTCATTTATTACAGAAAAGTAAGAAATTTAGCAAAATCCTTAATGACTGAAATTTCGAGACTCTTTTTTGCGAGTATTTATTAATATCGACCGAAAGTTATTTTTTGATTTTGTATTATTTTAATTGAGGCAATGAAACTCCAAGTTAAAGTATCACAAATATATATTTATTAAAGATGATAAGGAGGCGACTAGTTTCGGCGAAATTTCGCCATCATCAGGCCATATTATTCATGGTGGTGGGGTTATTAAAAATTAAAAATGAAATTTTAACTGTCACAGAGACAAACTGTAATATTGGGTAACCAATAAATGCATGTAATAAGATGTACTGGTGTTTAATTACTTAATTAAATTAGAAAATGTAAATGAAGTAACATAATGTCTTAACTTAGACATAGTGTGGACAAGAATAAGAATAAACAAACGGGAATGATAAAAAGAAGTGACCAAAGGACTCCAATTAACTTGGTATGTCCTCATTAGTAATAAATTTGAAAATTGATAGGCCATGTTTTTGGCCGGCCAACGAAAAATTGCAGGAATACAATACAGGAACCACTTCGTATTCGGACCTGAAAAATATCATGGCTCACTTTAATTATTAACTTTCGATAGAGAAACAGAAAGTTAATAATATTACAATCCCGTCTGTCTGTGTGTATGTATCTGTATGTCTGTCAACACGATATCTTCTGTTCTAGACTTCATATTTGGTACACAGACTACTTAGGTCAAGCCAATCTATGCTTCAAATATAAGGTCAGTCGTAGCAGTTGAATTTCCGCCGAAATTCTCATCGAGTAGGATGATTCAATCCATTGAAGAGATGAAGAAATATCGATAGTCGCTACTATCGATAATTATGGATATTCAAAATCACGACTATCGATAACTATCGATAGTCTTCGATAGTTTCTTCATAAAAGAATAAAATTTACTATTAGCTTTAGGGTAATTCGAAGATAGATAGCCCCGGTTTTGAAATTTTATGTTAACATTTGTATACGTTGAATTAGAATCGCTGTTAATTGTTATGGCGAATCTTTATTGAGTTTAGTCTTAAGTATTAAAATTCATAAAAAAATTAAACTTATAATTTTGACTAATATGTTACTTTATTTTACATACAACAACACCAAAGTCATGGCAAAAGTTAACAAACTTGGAACAAGAATCATGGAGCTATTTGGAGCAACGTAAGCAATTAACCCAGTCATGTTTTGTGGTTCGGGAATACGTATCGCCACAACCTGTGCAAGACCAGCATCGTCCAGACCATCTGGATCTGCCAGCTACTTGCCCTGGCTCTAACCGAATTAATGGCAGCAGAAACAACCGGAGCAGGTAAGATTATATCCAGTATTTTTCCAGGGGTACATTTGACAGGAGAATTTGCATAAGTTTCTGCAGGCGGTTTATTTTGTTTTTCTGGTACAGTTTCACCTACAGTCTGCCAACTGCAGAATGTGGTGAACAGAATCCTATAATTAAATCCTGTAAACTATGTTGTTTAGTCTCGCTAGTTGTCCCTTGAGAGTATTCGATTGAATTAGGATATATATTTTTTGTTTTTGATGATTCTGGAATATTAGGACCTATGAAATTGATATTTGTTTATTTTTCGTTTTAAAAATTAACATCTAGAACTATCGATATTAATCGATAGCGCTAAAAACTATCAATAGTTTTCGATAGTCCAGATTATCGATATTTCTCCACCTCTAATCCATTGTCAGTAGAGGTGTGCCGCGACAGCATTTTAGATTAACTTTAGCTCACTGTTACAGCTTCGGTTGTATTAGTTTCTGTTCCAATTAAAATCAGTGTTCCCATTCATATTGTTCCTTCTCGTTCTAGTATTGTATGGGATATGGGTGGGGTAGATAGCAAATTACACGACCAGCGACACTGCTGACCTAACTGTGACTGCGCTGTCACTACTCACGTGCTTATCCAGTCACTCATGTCACAGTAAAATAATTATATATCAGATCGTGTGTTGTATTAATTGTTAATAATAAAACTGTAAAATGAAATGAAAAAATCGGCTATGTCGCCCCAAAACTTTCCCGACGACCATCCACGAATACTTTTTCAGATATTTAATGTTAAAGTTTCAACTTTTGACATTTTTTTATTTTAGACAGGTGACAGTTGGAGAAATAATTTTGACTGTTCTGTATAGAATTTTTCAAGGGCTTTTAAATGACATATTGCAAGTCGAATTCCGTGACATATTGCATCTGTCATTTTTTGATAGTGACACTTCCGTTTGACACATGTCATACAAAAATTAATGAGTTCTTCCGACGGGTAATCCAAACCCCTGAACCAAATTTCAACCCAATCGGATTAATACTTTTTCAGATATTTAATGCTGAATTTTCAAATTTTGACATTTTTTATTTTTGACAGGTGACAGTTGGAGAAATAGTTTTGACTGTTCTGAATAGAGTTTTTCAAGGGATTTCAAATGACATATTACATGTCCAATTCCGTGACATATTGCATCTGTCATACACACACATACACACAGACAGACAGACAGACAGACTTCCATCTGGAAATGGTAGTAATCGTCTCAGGGACCCGAAAATGGTAATTTCCGTTTTATCTCGAATTTTTTTTTAGCTCGTTCACAATACTTTCCCTTCTAGAAGGTGGGTCGGGAAAGTAAAAAAACATATATTTTTACTACGGACTAGTAAATTTTTCAGCGGCAGTTTTTTCGTTAAATTGCCAGGCAATGAAATTCTTATTGCAATGTCAAGTTTACTTCGATGAAAAAAGCTCTCGTGTAATTATAAGTGAATATAAAAATGTAAGTAATTGAATTGCACCAAAATCAAAATTAATAGAAAAATAAAAAGCTCAAATATAGTAGTCCGATTCAAAAAATCACTTTCTGTCTCGCGCAAAGAACTCTCTACTCCGGTTCAGATTAAAGAACAGTGAATTCAAGCCACACCTCTAATTGTCAGCAGTTCCAGTGGCAGGCCGAGTTCCAATGGCAATAATAAGTGGAGCTCGAGATTCAGCTGTAGTACCGGTGCACAGGGACCTTTAGAGACAGGTCAAGCTGAACCAAAGTTCAATTGAATAAGCTATGTTCAACGACATATTTAAAAATTAAGGTTGTAACGCTCTTCTTGTCCTCGTACTTAAGCTGTTTTTTGGCGCCTTAGCCCAGGTCTTGGATTGCCTCTGGCGCCACCTTCCGTTTATTGTGTGAAGGCCACTTGCACGGGCAGCGTCAGTGGAGAAAAAAATACTCCTGGAGTCGTTATGGTATCGACCAATGCCTTGGCGACCAGAAGGGGTTAAGTACCTGGATACTCGCTGCTGGAATAAAATAATAACTTTTATTTATCCCATTTCCATACCGGATACGTCAATCTGACCGTCCAATATATCATCGATAAAAAACTGTGTTGAACACCCTTTTTTCCTCTCTCGAAATGGTACAAATAAAAGTTATTATTTTATTCCAGCAGCGAATATCCAGGTACTTAACCCCTTCTGACCAAAAAGGCATTGGTCGATACCATAACGACTTCTGGAGTATTTTTCTACACTGACGCTGCCCGTGCAAGTGCCCTTCACACAATAACCGGAAGGTGGCGCCAGAGGCAATCCAAGACCTGGACTAAGGCGCCAAAAGACAGCTTGAGGACACGAAGAGCGTTACAGTCTTAATTTTTAAATATGTTATTTAACATAGCGTATCTAATTTTTTAAAACAACGTTTCGTCTTTGAAAGGTCTCCCTCATTTATATTCTCACACTACTTCAACTTTTTCTATCTGAAAGTTTTTTCTCAGATTTTAGTTATTTATTGTATTAGAAAATTTTCTTTTTCGCTGTGTATTAAATTAAAAGAAAAACAGTATGTCGAATCATTGTCTAAATAAACAGCAGTATTATATTTTTGAAAACTTGTTTGTAAACTACATTGAAGTTGCAGAAGTTTCTCATTTTAGGTTCGTATAATAAATTTAAATATGTTTACAACTAACAACCAACAAAGCTGTACTGATTTAATAGAAATAAATATCAGTGAGTTACTTCTGTAAAGTTTTACGAGTTCGTGAATTTCCCTAATGAAAATTGGTTCGGTTAAGTTTTGACTCATTATCCCTAACATTAAGTGCAAAGTTTTTGTGTAATTTTACCTAGCTATTGTTCTTGTTTGAGTAATATAAATCCTAGAATAATGCAGAATTTTTAAAAATTTTAACATTGCTGTAATTGATATCTCGAAAAATGGATTCATTCATTTGACAAAAATCTGAACACAATATATTTTTAAGAAAATGTTTTTTTATACAGGGTGTTTCAGGATAGACTGCATAGTTAATAGTCATGTTCAACTTTTTTATTGAAATACAAGAAAAATTAGTTTTGTATAAAAAGTGAACTTCTCTCAAATATTCTTATCTAACATAATTTTTTCAATATATAACAGAAGAAAATTTATTTATTTACATCAAAATTATATAAAATATTTTACTTTTTTATCGCGTGAATATATATCAACAGCTGCGTTGCTATTACCCAATCTTCTATTATGCACTTACAAATTTTTCAAGCGTTAAGAAAGGAAAGAAAAACAAACAAACCTACTCGAATGCCAGAACGCGTTCCCAAAATCCCATGACTTCTTATTATTACAAGCATTAAGCTTGGCTTTTTCATTTACCGAAAGCTTTTAGGCAAAACCACATGCTTGCCACCCATTCTAAACTATATCTCCGTACCTTATACCTGATGCGATCAGACCTGACGTATATTTACTTTCTTAAAATTAGGGAGCCCCTCTTTACAAAATCAATATTTACCGATGCCGATCGAACAGTTTTAAAAGTTTAATTACCGTGAAATATTGTAATATCAGCCAAAAAGGACTGTTATTTTATTATCAATTCATGAACGTACCCAGCAAAGGAAAGTTAATTATAACCATGTAATATTTCGTATAATGTAAATATTATTAATCCACTATTTTATACTCCTTAATTTATAACCATACCTGCACAAAAAATTTCCAAAATTTCAAAACACTGAAAAAAATCATATTGTAAGTGCTCTAAATACAGAACTATTTAAAAAGTCTTGTTAACAAAAATTCGACTATTTTTAATACAATAATAAAATAGGAGGTTAACCAGCAATGGGCAACATTTATATCCATAATAACAAATACATTTTATCGCTGTTTTACTATACGTAACTCTAAAAATCAACAATGGAAAATTATTACTCTATTACTCTAACCAAAATATAATTAAGTACAAAATGAAAATAAATGATCCATATACCTTCCTGCTACCATTCTTCCCTTTCCAATTTGCTGGAAAACCTTTCGCACCATCCTGATTCGACACCAATCCTGATTCGTAAACCTTACAAAGACTTTACAACCCCAAATTCCTACAGCTCTGTATCCCTGACGAATTTTATGAATAAGTTCTTTGAAATACTACTCAGAGATCGTATCTGGAACTTTCATTATGAAAGAGGAACGATCCACTAATTCCAATAAGGATTTATGTCTGAATCTCCATCTATGATGCACTAGTGAGACTCCACACACTAGCCTCAAAAGTCCTTCAACCTTAATTACTATGCATTGGCAGTCCAGTTTGATGTCCAAAAAGTTTTTGATCAAACCTGGCATGCCGGATTTATTCGAAAACTTTCGAACATCGAACTCTCTATCCCTTTCATCAAACTCATCTACTCATACCTCAAAAATCGCTCTACTTGTGCCAAAGTTAAAAACTCTATAACAGATCCTTTTACTCCTCAAGCAGGAGTCTCCCAAGGCTCAGTGTTAGCCCAGTGCTGTACGTCATAAACACGCATGACATGCCTCACCTTACCTCACATTCAGCTCTATGCTGATGACTCCGTATCAACGAGAGATCTAAATACTAAAACCCAACAACTTCTGAACTACTTTTACTAATGGTGCAGCAATTGAGGATTACTCTAAACCCTCAAAAAAACCAAACTTATCATTTTCAATCCTAAGCTCTGGGGAGAGATACTCGTTCCTTTGGAAAAGGTTACCTATTTGAAAGTCTTCATGCGCACTCTTAATTGGGCGACCGAAGTCCAACATACTCTAGACAAAGTTAGGAAACGAAGCAGTTTCATCTGAGCTCTGGGTAGATGTAATACTCAAACGTTGTTGCATATATACAAAACCAACATTCATCTAGTAATGGACTACAGAGCTATTAACTTCTCATTCCTTAATCCTTCTCTCTTGTAGGCCGTTACGGCAACCTTAGAAAATATGCCTACCTCCCCGGCACTTCGAATGACATTTATAATATTACTAATATGGTTTCGATCAGGGTGAATTCCAGGTTCAAAAATCCCCAGGGAAAATACTCCAGGAGAAGACTGGACAGTTCCAACAAACACTCACAGGATACTCTCCAGACAAAGTGGGCAGAAGTAAGAAACCAGAGGAGCCTTTCCAAGACGACCCAAGAAGTAATTTCCACAACTGAATCTAAAAGAAGTGAAGGATCTTCCGGACGAGCTCCTAGATCTCTTCGAGGATGCACCTTAAGGCATCAGATGAGCTGGTTCCCTTCTGACGTCGACGGACTCTACTCGCGCTGAGCCTCTCCTCCGGGAGGAAAAAAAAGAGTGGGGAAAAATATTTGAGGCAATAAAGTTAATAAAATAATTTGGGAAAAATTTAGTGGGACAAATATTTTTGAACCAAAGAAAATAGTAAAGAAGTACAGGAAAAAGGAGGAGGAAAATTAAAAAAGAAGTTTGAAACTAAGAAATGGGTAAAAAAATCAAGCGAAGAAGAAGTTGTAAAAAACCCACCATTAATTCCGTGCCGAGCGCAGCGAGGTACGGAACAATCAAAACCGTGAATGTATTATTTTTTTACTTCTCTATAACTGCCTTCTCTCTCTTCCTCTCGTTCTCCTTTATTAACAAGAAAAAAAACAGTAAAATTAGGGAACAAAAGAATGGAGGAAAAAGGCAGAAAGAAGTTTAAATCATAAAGAAATTGGCAAAAAAGTAAGGGACAATAGAGAGAGGAAAAAGAGGGGTAAAAAAATTGGGTAAAAAACCCACCAACCACTGCGTGCCGAGCTTAGCGAGTACGGAACAATCAAAATCGTGCATCTAATTAATATTTTTACATACATACATAAAAATAATAGTAAAAATATAGGGCAGAAAGAAAATCGAAATATAAATAAATTAGTAAAAAAAGTAGGAGCAGGAAAAGAGTGGTAGAAAAGGTGGGAAAAAATGATAATAAAAAGAATACCTTTTCAGATATTTAATGCTAAAGTTTCAAATTTTGACATTTTTTTATTTTTTCAAGGGCTTTCAAATGACATATTACAAGTAAAATTCCGTGACATATTGCATCTGTCATTTTTTGATAATCATACTTCCGTTTGACATATGTCGTACAAAAACTAATGGGCTCTTCCGACGGGTAACCCAAACCCATATAGCAAATTTCAGGTCAATCGGAATAATATTTTTTCAGATATTTAATGCTCAAATTTTGACATTTTAATTTTTGACAGGCGGCAGTTGGAGAAATAATTTTGACTGTTCTGAATAAAGATTTTCAAGGGATTTCAAATGATATATTGCAAGTCAAATTCCGTGACATATTGCATCTGTCATTTGTTATTTGATAGTGATTCTTCCGTTTGACAGATGTCTTACGAAAACTAATGGGCTCTTCCGACGGGTAACCCAAACCCATATACCAAATTTCAGGTCAATCGGAATAATATTTTTTCAGATATTTAATGCTCAAATTTTGACATTTTTATTTTTGACAGGCGGCAGTTGGAGAAATAATTTTGACTGTTCTGAATAAAGATTTTCAAGGGATTTCAAATGATATATTGCAAGTCAAATTCCGTGACATATTGCATCTGTCATTTGTTATTTGATAGTGATTCTTCCGTTTGACAGATGTCTTACGAAAACTAATGGGTTCTTCCGACGGGCAACCCAAACCCCTATACCAAATTTCAGCTCAATCGGATTAAACGTGTGGCCTATATCGTGGAAGAATACACACACACAGACAGACAGACAGACTTCCATCTGGAAATGGTCTTAATCGTCTCAGGGAACCCGAAAATGCATATTTTCGTTTTTATCTCGAAATTTTTTTTTAGCTCGTTCACAATACTTTCCCTTCTAAGGAAATTTAATGAGGTGTAAAAAAAAGGATGGAAAAAAGTTTAAAATAGAAAGAAATTAGTAAAAAAGTAAGGAAAAAGAAACGAGTGGGGAAAAAGTAAACAAAATTAGTTAGAAAAAATATTTTGAAACAAGGAAAAGGTAGGGAAAAAAGAGTTTTGGTATATTAGAATACTTATAATACTTCAATATTTTTGCTTCACTTTCTCCTAAACTTAAAAGTGTTTGTAAAGAACTCCTTCCTGAGTTTTCTGTAGAAATTTATATGGTTATCAATTTCCGACTTGTGTAAACGATCGCGTGATGCAATAATAAAGTTTTGCCCGACTTAATAAACCTGTTAGCGGTATAAATGGGAGTCACTTTATGTTGTATTTTTATTTACGTCTGAACTGCAGTACGGAAAATTCGGAGTGTTGAAAGTTTCGGTAATTGATAATTTCCATTTAAGTGCAGCCAACGCTGGAGTTACATAAATTAATTCTAAGGTTGTCAAAGTTAGTTAGCCAGTGTAAATCGAAACTAGGTATGTAAAATATATAAATTGGTTATTAATTAATTTTGCA
This sequence comes from Neocrepidodera transversa, assembly GCA_963243735.1. Classification (NCBI taxonomy): domain Eukaryota; kingdom Metazoa; phylum Arthropoda; class Insecta; order Coleoptera; family Chrysomelidae; genus Neocrepidodera; species Neocrepidodera transversa. The sequence goes on from OY725345.1 coordinate 13,296,170, forward strand.
GAAAGTGGTAAATAATTACTATCAAATATTGATAAAAAATTATTGCGTTATACTTATTAATACTAATATACCAGAGGAATGAGAGAAATAAACTTGATTGATTATATTAATATTGACAGAGTCAAAATTAGTAATGTTTTATAGATATTGATAATATTATTATTTACCATTTTGCAGAAAATTGATCATAATTAATAATAATTTAATAAAATTTACTTGACGTAAATAATCAGTTTCATTTTCCCTTCCTTTTATTTCACAAAAATTTTTAGATCAATTCCTTTACGTACTTTTCCTTCCACCCTATCAATATCCCAATAATTCACGCTCATTAGACATTCCATACAAATTTTGAAATATTGAACCTCAACAAAGAAGGCCCAAAGCGGAAGGTACAAAGAAAACAAGCGTCAATTCGTATTAGGTCTCTTTAAAACAGTTGAGTGCGTAAATTCCGGTTTTACCTGAGCTTCGAATAAGAAAACAAAACTCCCAATTGCACACCTGGAGCTATTATAAATATCTTATGAAGGAGGGGATTGAATGGGAATGGAATATGTTGATTGAGAGATTTGGCGTCTTTTATATTTATATAAATTGTCGGAATTTTATTATTTCCATCATTAGGATACTACAAGAATAATAATAATAATATTGTTATTTATTTTTAAAAAATAATCAAAAAAACTATAGTTAAAGTACTTATACTTTTGAAGAATATATATAAATATAATAAATTCATAATTAGGTAATAAGGAATCTTATTTTGTAAATTTCATTATATGGCATAAAAGAGAATAAAATTAAAGGTGGATTCGTGCAACATCAACTAAACTAAAATGTATTTAAGATTATGGCGTTTAACTTAAAATCCATTTTGCTTTTTGAAATTGAGTGAAGAACAACGGGAAATATATAAAAGAGTAAAAAAAATATAAAAAACGTAACCCATAACCTATAAAAAGAAATCAGCTACGCATCTTTTGAATCTTTGATTCTGTTGGGCGCCAAGCTGATATTTGATAGTTTGACGCATGCACTGTTTTGAATTATGAAAGAAATTAATTTATTAGTTGAATGTTGGCCATCTTTCTTAGTTATAATTTTAATTACTTAGTTTTCTGCATGAACACTCTCATTACATCACATGGTTTTATAATCTAGTTTTCGTTTTAAATTAATTTAAGTTTTAATTTATGTTTGCATGAATCCACCTTAAATTTTATATGCCTAAAAAATTTCATAGATTATTTTTATGTAAATTCTTGGCAATAGTTAAAGAAGATAACAAAAAATGGCGATTTAATATCCGTAGAATGTAATACTACGGAAAAATAATAGGAACATTTTATTCCGTTCACTATAATATATCAGCATGTATTGAAAAATTCTTAGCCTACTATAGAAGTAAAGAAAATTTGAAAGTTAAAATATTTTGTTATTCAATATATTCTCCTCTTAATTAAATAACACCGAACCTGCAACGTCCCTAAAACTTTCACAAAAAAAGTTTTATCTTGCTCTGAAAAACAGGTCCCCACAACTTCTATAAACCTCTTCGTTGGAAGAAAATTTACCACCTTTTAATTTTTTTTTCAGTTGAGAAAAGAGATGATATATCAAACAGAGCCAGATCTGGTGAATAAGGGAGTATTTCAGAAAATCGAACCGCACATTACGAGTCGTTTGCATGGCAATATGAGATTTTTGTCCTGCAAAAACAAAATACATTTGGACAACTTTCCACGTCTTTTCTAATTATTTTTTTCTTGTAGAGTGGTCAGTAACGTCAATTGGTAATCCCCATTAGTAGTCTACCCTTTTCAGATAATCAATCATGATTACTGGATGACAATCCCAAAAAATTAGGGGGTATTTGTTTGTATTATTTTCCAGCAGATCTTTGATCACGAAACTTCTTAGGCTTTGGAGAACAAAGGTGTCTCCATTCCATCGATTGCTGTTTTGTTTCTGGGTGGTAGAAATATATCCAACTTTCATCTATAGTAACAACACGGCTTAAAAAGTTTTAAACAGAGCACAGATTGAACGCGATGCTTCTACTCTTGCACGGTTCTGGTCAGCATTCAGACATTTAATGATTATTTTGTAGACATTTTCCTCATAATCAACTCTGTGATGGACGCTTTCATATGAAATTTCCAGTGCCTCAGATATTTGTTTTAGCCCAATTCTACGATCTGATAAAATAATGTCATGAACTGGATTGATATTTTTGGAGACGGACACAGAAACTGGCCACTTCATCTTCAATAGAAAATTTAGCTATTTTGAAGTTTACAATCCAATGTTTCACGATCGCATACGAAGTACATTGATCGCCAAAGACATTAAAAAGCATTTCTCTTTGTAAATCCGCTTACGTTTTAAGCTCTTGAAATACAGCTACTTGATGACTCCAATTTTTCGATTTTCACAATTTCTGTTGATATTCTTTTTTTCAAATTTTATTGCGTAACACTGGTTTGAGTTTCTGACGGGAAATTTAACACTGGTACTTATTAACTAGACACTAATAAGTTATTGTTGGTTTTTATAGTATCGCAATTTTTGTTTATACATGGAACCGGTCTAGGCTAACTAGATATCAATACATCATCGTAAAACGATTCCTTAGGAAATAAGTTTCATTTAAAGGCATAAATTATATTCCAAATTTTAAAATTTTGTAAACTACACACCGAAATAATACTCAATAATAAATATTCAAAAAAATATATTTTTTATAGGCACCCACACAAATTCCTGATCTGATAGATATATTAGTCCGACTCGATTAGGATTCTAGTATAAAGTATTTTAAAAAAGAAAATTGTTATTTGGAAAGTATCGATTTTTCAAAAAAAGAAATAAAAATTTGAATATATTTCCAACGCAGCACCCGATTTAAAAAAAAATGTAATGACCACTGAAGTAAGCAAGAATCTAAAAGATCTATTTTTAAAATGTCACTCTTTGCCATTTGAATGTGGAACAATCTGAAGAAACAAAATGATTTTTTAGGTATTTTCAAACTTTTCTTATATGAATATTTCATAATTAGCCAAACCTGTATATATGCAGTGCGAGTATTTGGATTGGAAACCTGAAAAATATAACGTTAGACAAGATTTAGACAATAAAACACCGAGACGCGTCAAATCTTCAATTTAGTTTTGATTTTACTTTTGATAACCATCGCTATAATATTGTAAATGATGTAACGAAGTTAATTAATTTCCTATATTATTTTTATTTCATTTTTCTACCCGGTTATAAATATTTTGAGGAATCCGTTTTCTTTATTTTCATTGTTATTTAAATAAATATTCACAACGTGCCGTTTACCTGAGAACGACTCGCTTAGCCGGCGCGCGCTTACCTCCTACCTTTCGAACCGCGGAGAGATGGTACCGATGAGGTCCAGACGGCATTGTCTCGAGAAATGAAATTCAGTTCACATCGAGCAACCAGCCGCAGAAGTCGCCTACTACAGAGAGCACCGAAGATACCGGCCGAACCTGGCAGTTGAAGCCGAGTAACCGACAAGAGCAGCACGCCGAGGAAACAGCCCGAAGGAGTATTGTATCACCATCCCAGTAGCGAATACCTAGGCACCATAACGACCCCTGGAGTATTTATTTCTTCACTGACGCTACCCGGAACCAGTGGCCTTCACACGTTAAACGGAAGGTGGCGCCCGAGGCAATCCGAAACCTGGACTAAAGCGCCAAATACCGCGTGACGACGCAAAGAGCGTTACAATGACGTCATCCAATTTTTTTAAAATAGAAAACCACATCTTTTTTATGTAAAATTTTAATAGTAAGATTAGTTTAGATATGATTAGAAAAGAAGGGACTGTGGGTACCAATACCTCTCGATTAGAGAACCTTATCTAGACACCTTTAATTAACGAATACATAATAATAAATTTAATTAATGAAAAACAACAAAAATTACAAAAAAACACCTAAAAATTAATGACAACAAAATAAAACCATTACAATATTTTCTTTAATCCGGACCTGGAATTCTTTTATTGTAAATTTATTGATCAATTGGGCACTTTAAACAAAATATGTCCGCCAAATATCATGAAAAATGTACAGTGTGGTTATAAAGTTATGAACCCTACAAGAAATTGGCAAAATAGATAAAACACCCTGTATCTTGTTTATTAATGTAGTAAGACCATATACATATGCAGTTAACGTATGCCACTTTCCCAATGAAACACCCTGTACATATATGAAATTTTTAAATATGACTTTAGTCTTATTAGTGGTGAAGATATTTTTAAACATTGTTGAAAACCGAAAGTTCCAAATTCACAATTCAAGTACGTTTAATATGCAAAGATAGAAACTAAAGTATTGTAGTTTCCTGAAACTGAGTAACTCATTTTCGTATAAGACCCAATGAGCACGTCCGCATAAAAAATTTTGGAAGACTAATTATACGTTCGGTATAAACACTTTCAGACATAGGAAAGTACAGTAAGAATATTACCCCACTCATCCCCAAAAACAAATATAAACGGAACCGAGAGGAAAATGAAAATAAGTTGTGAAACTAAATGGCGCCATATTTCAACATCGCGAAGAAATATTATTAGCCATCAATTCGACGACATTCAAAACTAGGGTGGATACTTTTTTTTTACTTTTACGTTTTCTTATTCCTTCATGCTCTTATTATATTACTTGATGCAGGTAGATGTTTAGTATGAGGAACATATTGTTTCCAAGAGAATGTAAAATATGAGCGCAATATATTATCCAAAGCGGCAGAAACACTTTTAGAGGAAGAGATTCATAGTGGATCGCAAATAAGGCCAATGGGATTATGATGGAACAATACTGCTCTAGAAACTTTGTTTTTGCTTGAATTTATTACGAAATTTTCTAAAAGAAACTTACACCGAAATTTATATTTATGGAAAACTATTATCAAGATAATAATTGAATAAATACAAACTAAAAAAATTGATATTTAATAAACTTCATCTTTATATTCATTAACGCTAAAGTACTAGTTTCCGCCTTTTTCAAACCGTAGTTGAATCTCCGTTGAACAATAGTCAAGAAATGAAAATTGTACTTAGTGCAGGAAGTCTGCGCTTATGAACAAGGATTGTGACATGTCAATAAACGTACAAAGAGAAGGAATATAAAAGGTATAATCTAGTGATTTAAGAGGAAATAAAATCTCATCGTGGGAGGTATATTTGTATTGTTATTTCAACCATTTTCGGTTTAACAAAACTTTCTTGCGATTGCAGTTAAAGTTGAGTTATTGTTAAGTTTGTAAAAGTATATCGGAGTTGACGATATTCAGGTATTTATTTCGAACTTCTTGAGAATTTGTTATGTAGGGGAGTAGCTCATGAAAATATATTTTCTTTTTCCACTACGAAATTCTTTCAGATCTTTGATATATGTTTCGGTGTAATGGAAGTTGTTTGTTCAACATTAGAATTCTGGAGTTTTAGTTTTATGTTGATGTAATACATAAACTCATATTGCAGATAAAATATTGGTGTACAAATAATAATAACTAAAATTATTACATTCCATATATAATCGCCCTCTAGGCACAGTAAATAATGGGCAATAATTACAAACATTTATACCCTTAACCTAGTAATTTTTGTTTTAAATCACCATGTATAGAATATTTCGAAGAACCATAACGATCTTAATAAGAAATAAAACAAAAATGTTCGTAAGGATTTGAAATTATACATCTAGGTACGAGAACTATGAATTTTAACCCAATACTAAAATTACCGGATAATCAAACTGTCTGACTGAGATCGTATAATTTATATACGAGAGTATAATTAAATACCTTCTTTTTACCAGGGCTGTTCTAATAATTTGGCTTAAAACCGTAAAAATTTTAAACCAGATATTATCTCTGAAGATATCTCTGGCATAATAAAAAATTTGATTAACTAATAAAATGTATTAAACGTACACGCAAATGATTTAGTAGACAAAAACAATGACGTTTATACGTTCACATTATTAACAAAAAAAAATGTGTAAAATTTAGTTACATGGTTTGATATGGAAAAAAAACGGGAATGAAATAAAAAGTACAGTTCCGTATTAAAAAAAAAATAGTTGAGGGTGGCCCTTCAAAGATGAAACGTTGTGTCCTATCTTTAGAAATTTAGTTGTTAATTAAATAGAATGAAAATCTTCAATTTTGGCTTTTTCTAAATATCCCGGAAACCGAACCTGATATTTTAATTTTGAAAAAAACAGTCAATTCGTCTTGAAAAGACATATCTTTTTCTCCATTTAATCAATTTTTGCATATATTGCGGTTTACGTGATCTCTGTGTACGCAAATTAAGTCCGGTCCACCCTGTATACAGCCGCGGCTACGAAATCGAAAGAACCCCGCACAGAATGTTATTAGAAGTTAGCCAACGGTGGAAGTTAATGAAAATTTTATAATATTGTTTGTGTTACTAAAAGAGAAAAAAGACAAAGTTTAAATTTTCTGTTATGACTGGTTTAGCCTTAATACTGTTTTGGTAACTTAAATGATAGATTAATTTATTTGTATTTCTGAGCTGAAATAAAAAAAAAAACCCAAAATAACTCAATCTAGAAAATAAGTGTCACTGATATAAAACATTTAGTATTATTATACAGGATGTCTCATTTATATGGAAAGAACAGATTACTTTTAAGCTTAAAATATTTAAAACCCTATAGTGATATACAGGGTGGCAAAAAATTAAATGCAATGTATTGATATCTCGGAAACCGAAAGAGGTATGAAGTCGGTTAAATGGATCAAAAGTTTCTCAACTTGAAAGCTAATCGACTGGTGTTTTGCAAAGATATCAGGGCAGGTTTTCGTAATAATTGATTAAAACTAAAATTGCAAATTTTTTGTTTTTGCTCTAGTGTTTTTATTTTGATCCATCATATATAAAACGGTAAGAATGTTAAAAAAATGTTATTATATTATATATTATTTTAAATGGAACACCCTGTATTTTTTTACATTTTACTTTCCCGACCTACCTCCGAGAAGGGAAGGTATTGTGAACGAGCTAAAAAAATTTTTCGAGAAAAAGATGGATATAATCATTTTGAGGTCACCTGAGATAATTAAAACTATTTCCAGATGGAAGTCTGTCTGTCTGTCTGTCTGCAATATGTCACAGAATTTGACTTGCAATATGTCATTTCAAAGCCCTTGAGAAACAAAATAAAAAAATGGCAAAATTTGAAACATTAACATTAAATATCTGAAAAAGTATTCGTGGATCGGGAAAGTTTTGGAACGGATTTTTTATGTTCGTCCTGAGAAGCTAAAATGCTCCGGCCAAACGACACAAAATCTAGAGAAATTGACAAAAATCGAAAAAAGCAGAATAATGAGAATAAAAAAAATTGTTAAAAACTTGAAAGAATTTGAAAAAATTTAAAATCTAACATAAAAAAATCAATAAAACCAACAGAAAAAATCAGAAAAATGGGAAATAATTAGAAAAAATCGGAAAAAATAAAAAAAAACAATAAAAGGTTAAAAACATTAAGAGAAAAATCAGAAAATATTGGGTAAAAAATTAAAAATTAAATTGTAAAATACGGAAAAATCGAAAAAATCAAAAAATTGTGAAAAAATCTTAAAAGCGCTAAAATACGGCTAAAAATTGAAAGAAAAAACCGAAAAAACGCAAGAAATCGAAAAATATCGCAAAAAAATCCACAACAAATTACCAAAAAAATTGCAGAAAAGTTGCAAATAACCACAAAAACTCATGAATAAAAAAAATTAAAAAAATGAAAGAAATAAATAAAAAAAAATCAGAAGAAAAAAACAAAAAATCAGAAAAATGAGAAAAAAATACAAAGAATAACGGAAAAACGGGAAACTAGTGTAACCATGCATCCGGTGCTCTTGGAAAATTTTGGTACAATTTCAAGTTAAAGTTTTTTAAGGGCCTGCTATAACAAATTAAAAAGATATTGTGTCACACTAATTATTTCCAAATGTATATAATGACTGGACTACACGTTGTAATGATATTTTAGTTAGTTTTTTTTTAAATTCATTTGATAAGTTTCTTGCTCAAAAACTATAAATTGAGAAATATCATCCGCTTCATGTATTCTTATAATATTTTTTAACCTCCCATTTTTGCAAAAAATTTTGTTAACATGTATTGTTAAATAACTGGACTATTCTACTAATACTATTTACACATATTAAAATACTATTTATTTAATACTAATTTTTCTCATTTAATAAAATTTTCTCCTTTTAGTTTCCCGGTCCTATCAAAGGGAAAGTATAGTGTACGAGCAAAAAAATCGAGATACAGATGGAAATATCCCTAAGAAGATTGAAACCATTTTCAGAGTAAGGTCTGTCTGTATATCTGTGTGTAATCTTCCACGATAACTGCCGAACGGTTTGACCAATCAAGTTGAAATTTGGTATGATGGGTTGGTATGTGCCTCGAATACGACCAGTAGTTTTGGTTCAAATTGGTACAGCAGAAGGTCCTCAAGACCGACATTGATCGAATAAACATGTAAGATTTTTTACCTTTTTTAAATTTTTAGGACAAAAAAAACACTTTAGTTGAAAATGTTGTAATGCAAAGTTTTAGTGCATAAAATTTCCTAAAATTTTTGTATTAAACTTTTTCTAGAATTTTCAATAGCTGCGCCAGTATATGGCGCGCAAAAAATGATCATGTAATTTTTCCGTAGTTTTTCCAAGTTTTTAAGATAAACAATGACCTTGAGTGCAAAAGTTTTCCAGTGCAAAGTTGTAGAGCACCAAATTTCTTTTAACATTTGTATTTAACTTTTTTTCGAATTCTCCATAGTTTCGCCGCTAGAGGGCGAAAATTATACACATTTAGGCTTTTCGTCTTTTTTTTTATTTTGAAAACAAACAATGCGCTTTAGTGCAAAATTTTGTAGTGCAAAGTAGTGGAGCATAAAATTCCCTACAACTTTTGTATCAAAATTTTTCCCGAACTAGCAAGTTTTCACCCATAATTTAAGGATATCCTAATTGTAGCTATAAAATTTGTTCCTTCTTGTACCATTTTTGTGTTTTTTCATGTTTTTGGCTTTGTTTTGCCTTTTTCACATTCTCTTCCTTTTTTTGGCCTTTTTACTCTTTGTTTTACACATTTTTTTCCTTTTTTTATCCTTTTTTTTGTCTTTTTTAATTTTTTTAAAAATTTTTTTCGAGCTCTTTGCATTTTTTGCCTTTATTTGTCTCTATTTTGTCTTTTTTGCTTTTTTTTCCTGTTTTTGGCATTTTTCTTTTTGCTATTTTAAACTTTTTTAACAGTTTCAAATTTGTTTTGGACTTTTTTGTCCTTTTCTGACGTTTTTTGCCTTTTTTGGCGATTTTTGCTATTTTCCCTTTACTTTGTCTTATTTTCCTATTTTGGGACTTTTTGTTGATTTCTGTTTTACCCTTTTTTGACTTTGTTATGCCTCTTTTTCTTTTTGCCTTTCTTAGGCCTCTTTTTCTTTTTTGCTTAATTTCACGTTTTTTCCTTTTCTTAGGCACCTTTTGTGCTCTTTGTCGTTTTCTGTATCTTTGCTTTTAGGTAGATTTCCATATATGGAATCTACCTATTGTAGTCGATTCAATGACGGGACCCAGAACCGGGAATAGGGGCGCGACGCCATTTATGACCGGGAGAACAAGAATCAGTAAAACAAAAAATTTATCGGTATATATACAGGGTGCCTACTTCTCCAAAAACCTCTAATTAGCCCTCTAAAAGAATCACCCTGTATATGTATGTATATATGTATGTGTGTAGACATTCCGTTCCGGTACGATAGAGGTCGCAATTTTTGTCCAATGCAAACCAAATTTGGTACAAAAATTCTTTAGGGGCAGTAATTTGTTGCATATTGAAAATGGGCAATCTACCTAAATTTAAAAAAAATCATATCTCCGCTATTTTTGAAAATATTGAAACAGGTCATTAGACTTTTTTCATGTCCTAATTATTATGAAATTTATTTGTTTGAAACTTTTTCGATCTGACCATACCGTGGGGTGGGGAAGGATGAGAGTCTCAATAGACAACAGAAATCTACCTCCCCGTGTCGACCCTACCGACAGGAATTTTTTTTTACAATTTTTACAAATTGTATTAAGATTTTTATCGTATTTTTGATTTTTGCCTATTTTCGCTTTTTTATTGTAAATTTAATTTTTGCTGAAATTTAGCAATTCTTTATCATTTTAAAAATTTTTTTGGAAATAATTCGTTAGCTTATTAGTATTTATAATAACTTGTTACCATTTTCAGTAACTTTTGCCGTTTTTCGTTTTAATTAATTTTTGCTTATTTTTGCAATATTTACCCCTTTTTTTCATCAATTTACTTCATTTTTACAGCATTTTACTTTCCCATTCAGGAATTTTGTATTTTTTAATTAAAATAATCCTATTCTCCACAGAAGAGCCGGGAAAGTTCTGGGGTGATACAGCCGATTGTTTTTCATTTTTGTTTACTTTAACATTAATATTAACTGCAAGCACGTTTTCCCCATATGTTTTTATCTTTTATTGCTCTGGATCTAAGACTCATATCATTTATATCAACAAGTAATAACATAGCATTTTCTTTTTATACAAAATTTATCAATTTCTAATTATCATCTACTACTCCCTGCAATAGTTGAAATATTCAATTTCAGATATCAGCTGGAGGCCCATTAAACATTTCACCCGTGTAAGTGTCACATAGAACTAATTACCAAACTGACTATAAAGTGATTAATGGATCCGTATTAACAATGATTATCAATTAAAGGTAATACCTTGTTTAAAGACTTTATTTTCCTTCAAAATGTTTTTATTTTGATAATAAACGTACGTGTATTATCTTGGTTTATAAAAATATTAAAGTGAATATAAATTTTTCGCCTTTAAAATGTTGAAAGTTAAGTTGAAACTTAAATATAGAGCAAATGGAGTCGATTGATCGAGTTTGAGGTAATCAAATATTTATCTTTCTGTGGGAATTGGTAATGGAAATTTAAAGTTCCCTCATTTGGGTCATTTTAGCTTCCAATAACACGTGAGTATGTGAAATTTCCCATATATTCAATCGAATTATCTTAATTATTATTACACGTATTAGAAATGTACTTTAAAATAATAAGCAGAAAAAGATCCCTTCTTTTGTCCTCACAATAAAATCCACGCCTATTGGAAAAAGAACTAGACGACGAAGAGGAATTCGAGACAAGATAAAGGAAAATTCGACCTCTCGCGTAGAATCGGTAATGACTTTATTGAATTATAAGAGTTGAAAGAAGAGAAAAGTTAATTAATTCAGCAGCTACAGCTACAGAAGTAACAAATAATATTGGTATCCGATACGGACTTCGCATTACAAATTCCTCCTTTCTTGAATAAATGTAATTTTTTTTGAGGAATAATTAAACAGATGCTGTCTCCATTGTTTGATTTGCTTTGCAATTTGTTTTGTTTATACTTCAGTATTAAAAAGTTTTTAATTTTAATTTAAGAATATTGGAAATTTGAATTTGTAATAATTTAATTCCGATTCTGTTTAGCATAATTCTTCTCAGATTGTAAAAGAATGAAAAGTATATAAAACAATTCGTTTCAATTAATTAGTAAACTTTTAATAATAATAATTAAAGGTCTTGTTTAAATGCAAAAGTTTTAAAAACTTTGCTTTTATTTCTATAGAGATGAAAGTATTGTTTTTCCAGCACAGTTCCTCGTTTTACAATTATTAAACTAGTTTCAGTTTTGTTTTCAACTCTTTTTCGCTGTGGGGTAGAAAACGAAATACAAGCTCTGTATGATACATATACAGGGTGTTGAAAATTTCAATGTACACTATTGGGATTTCGTTAACCGTTATAGATACAAAGTTGGTTAAATGGGAAAAAAGACAAATTTACTGAATTTTGAAAAATTTTAATATCAGATCCGGTTTCAGAGATTACTACTTAAAATAAAAATTGACGATTTTCGTTCTAGTTAATTATCACCTTTATTTTTAAAGATAGAATAAATCTTCTTTTTTGATGAAAATCAAATGCCGTTTATTATAGCGTAGTCAATTTTTCTATACGACGTTTCGTCTTTAAAGAGCATTCCTCAATTTTTGTTTTTTAATACGGACCTGTGCTTTTTATTCTATTTTTGAAATCTCCATTTTGTACTCTATCCAACCATGTATCACACTTAATTTTTTTTTATTAAATTTCAACAATGAACTGTACTTTAGGAAATTTTGTAGTTACGGTCCAGATCATTTTCATCTTGAATATTTACAAATGTTTTTGAATAAAATTAAATCAACATTAAGTTTTTGGGCACTATTAAATATTTGAATTACATTTTTTTACATAACAGTAATCGGAAAATAAAAAATATAATTTAATCTGTGACTATTGAATTATAACAGGAACATAATAAAATAAAAAGTAAATGTAAAATAAAAACTTTCGTATCATTTAAACGACCTCGTATTTATTTCGCTGTAATTGTAGATTTGTGTATGCATTCTTGTGATTAAAATGTGCTTTTTCCTAGGTGCTAACTTAAAAAAAAATCGAAAACATGTTCAAAAGTTAAGTTATTCAAGATGGTTTAAAAATATTCTGAAATAAAATAAACAGGACAGTACTTACAAAATTTCCTAAAGTACAGTTCATTGTCGAAATTTAATTAAAATAAAATTAAGTGTGATACATGGCTGGATAGAGAACAAAATGGATATTTCAAAAATAAATAAAAAGTACAGGCCCGTATTTAAAAAGAAATTTGAGGAATGCTCTTTAAAGACGAAACATCGTATGGAAAAACTGACCAAGCTATGTTAAACGGTATTGGGTCTTCAACAAAAAAGATTAAAAAAGTTGTCTTCTATCTTTGAAAATAAAGATAATAATTAAATAGAACGAAAATCATCAATTTTGGATTTAAACAAATATCTCGATATTAAAATTTTTCAAAATCCAGTAAATTTGTCTTGATAATGTGCAACTTTTTCCTATTTAACCAACTTTGTTTTATAACGATTAACGAAATCCCAATAGTGTACATTGAAATATTCAACACCCTATATGTTACGGGGACGATTTGACGTGGTGAAGGATCGTTGTAGGGAAGGATTGTCGCTTTCGATGACGTCACAATAAAAATGGTGAATTTTTGACAATTTTCGTCGACTTTTTTTAATGGAACACCCCGTATATTTTTTGTAATTTGAAAGAACTGACTTTCAGCTATTGAGCGATGCAAGATTTTTTGAAATCGGTTAGCAAATGACTGAGTAATTTTTCCCAATTTTTTAACTATTTACAGCCATATTTATTGTGACGTCATCGAAATCGATAAAAAATTCAATATATTTAAATAAAACTTGTTCTAAAATAAAACAATACAGTGAAAACCACATATTTCTATCCAGAACCGTTTATAAGTTATAGACAGTTAAAATATGGGGAAATATAAGTGGACACCCGGTATGAAAATTCATGATTCACCTGCTATAGATCTAATAAGACTAGTTTCGTTAAGACTATAATTTTCCTGTTATGAAACAGACAATAATGTACAAGGTGATTCAAAAATAAATTTTTAGTAAAAAACATCATTATGCTTTGTACACCCTGTAGTTTTTATTTATCAGGAAATTTTATTTCAGTTGAAAATTTTAAGGTCCAATAAACTTTAAGGTCCAAAAAAATATTGAAAATGTACAGAGTGATTCAAAAATAAATTATTATTAAAAAAAGATCATAATGCTTTGTACGAATTTTTATTTGTCAATACATTTTATTTGAGTTAAAAGTTCATATACATTTTATGAAATGGAAAAGAAATTATCGAAAATATAGAGGGTAATTCAAAAATTACAAATTATTATTAAAAAAAGATCATTATGCTTTGTTTATTTTTCAAAAAAAATTATTTGGGCTAAAAGTTTATAAATTCAGTAAACGTTATAGAATTGAAAATAAAAATATTAAAAATGAACAGGGTGATTCAAAAATAAATTATTATTAAAAAAAATCATTATTATGCTTTGCACAGACTGTATTTTTTATTTTTCAAAAAAATTTATTTCCACTAAAAGTTTATAAATTCAGTAAACTTTATAGAATTGAAAAAAATAATTCGGAAATGTACGATTCAAAAATAAATTATTATTAAAAAAACATCATAATGGTTAGTACACTCCGTATTTTTTATTTGTCAAGAAATTTTATTTGAGCTAAACATTTCTGAATCCAGCAAACTTTATAAAATTGAAAAAAATATCGAAAATAAATTATTATTAAAAAAAGATCATTATGCTTTACACACCTTATATTTTTTATTTGTCAGGAAATTTTACTTGAGATAAAAATTTTTAAATCCAGTAAATTTTATCAAAATGAAAAAAAAAATCAAAAATGTACAGGGTGATTCAAAAATAACAAATTATTATTAAAAAAAGATCATTATACTTTGCACATCCTGTATTTGTTATTTGTCAGGAAATTTTATTTAAGCTAAAAGTTCCTGAATCAAGTAAACATTATAAAATTGAAAAAAATATACCACGAAAATGTACAAGGTGATTCAAAAATAACAAATTATTATTAAAAAATATCATTTTCCTTTTCGGTTTTTTAGTATTTTTTTTCTCTTTTTTCTGTTTTTTTTTTTCGGTTTTTTGATTCATTTTAAATTCTTTCCGGTTTTTTCTAACTTTTTCTCATTTTCATCGAATTTTGTCGATTTATTTCGATTTCTGTCTTGTTTTTATTAATATTTTTTTGTTTTCCCGATTTTTCATAATTTTATACTTTTAGCATTTTTCCGGTTTTTCATTATTTTTTCCTATTTTTCCCAATTTTCCATACTTTACCTTATTTTTTCCTATTTCCACGTAAACGAAATTGGTTCCAAAAATTTTAAATTTCAAATGCCTTGTGACCTTGTGATCTGTATCAATATTATAATTTTTTTTAACTGAGTACTATGTACGGCTGCCGTAGAAAAGACTTACGGCAACAATTTAAGTATTACTTTGAGGTATTTGAAAAAAATGTATACAGGGTCAATCCCATATGTTTTGAGGGATCACTTTGAAAATTAAAAGTTAAATATCTCGAAAAAGAAAGAATCGCGCTCGCAATTTTTGAAGCACTAAACTGATAACAAAATTGAGCCAAATAAGCAAGCACTTTCGAAACCATTTCGTCCATTTTGGTAGATTGTCAGGGCTAACCTTGAAATTAAAAAATCCTTAATATCAACAAAACGGAAAAAGCACTAACGATAATAATTAAAGCACTAACAAACGGGAAATTGACGAAAAAAAAGTTGACACTTTGGGGGCTAATATGACGGAGCTGGAATAATCGCTATGTATATAGAATAACAAAATTATATTCGGTATCTGTTGTTAATTTAATAACGTATTTCGCAACAAATTGAATTAAAGGCTGATATCGAATTTGTGTAACGGACTTGTTTGTTGGAGAGGCTACAATGCTTGCATATTGTTCTCTAATTGATTTCGAGCCCCCGATTCCGGGGTTACTTGAATAAATCAGAAAGGTCATTTTCATGAGTGATTAGGGTCTCGTTGAATTGTCATTGTCACCTAATATTTTGATTGTTAATTTACGAAAACGTTTCTAGGAATATGTCAAAAACAGTTTGTTTTTTTTATATAAAAGCTCTGTTTTTAATAAATATTAAACTGAGTACAAGTACAAAAGAAACCTACATCTTTGTTTAATTCTTTTCAAGTCATTTTTTTCGAGACAAAATAGAGTATAAATAATAAATAAAGTAGCTAAAATTTTACCCAGGGCCAAGAAAAGTCAGCTCATTTCCTTTGATTATTTTTTAATGAAAAAAGGGTTCAAAATATAAATGGGGTAAACACACGTTTTCTTAAACAACTCAAGCAAGCTCACGGCATACAGAAGCCTAAAAGAAGCTAAGAGGGTATTGTTTCTAAGCCTGCACAGTGACTACAATCATCGTTTTATATGGACGAAATATTTTTCAAACAATTTTTTTTGTGCTTGATTAAAAAAAATAAATTACATGTTGGTAACTAAATAATTTTATTTAAATTATATACATTATACAAATTAGCAAATTATGATCACTCTGTATACGTTTTTTTCAAATACCTCAAAGTAATACTTAAATTGTTGCCGTAAGTCTTTTCGGCAGCAAATTAAAAAAATTTACATAGTACTCAGTTAAAAAAATTATAATAATGATACAGATCACAAGGTCACAAGGCATTTGAAATGGAAAATTTTTGCAAGTAAGTTCCTTGACGTGGAAATAGGAAAAAATAAGGTAAAGTATGGAAAATTGGGAAAAATAGATAAAAATTGAAAAAAGTAAGGAAAAAACAAGAAAAAATGAGGTAAACAGGGAAATAAGAAAAAAGAGAGGAAAATAGGATGCAATAGAAAAAAATAGAAAAAATAGAGAAAAATCGGAAAGATAGAGCAAAGTCGGGAAAATAGGGAAAAATAGGAAAAAGGAGAAAAAGTACGGAAAAATAGGAAACAGAGAAAAATAGGGACAAATATGGACAAATCGGGAAAAATAGGAAAAAATAATGAAAAACCGGAAAAAATGCTAAAATGGAAAATTGGGAAAACAAGAAAAAATTAATAAAAACAAGACAGAAATCGAAAGAAATCGACAAAATCGATGAAAATGAGAAAAAGTTAGGAAAAACCGGAAAGAATTTAAAATGAATCAAAAAACCGAAAAAAAACAGGAAAATGAGAATAAAATAACTAAAAAAACCGAAAAGTCGCAAAAAAAAAAACAGACGACCAAGTAAAAGTGAGAAGGTATTAGAAACAACTGAAAAAAAATAAAAAATCATACAAACGAGAAAAAAAGAATCGAAAAATTGAAAGAAAAATAAAAGTGTAAAATACGGAAAAAACTAAAAAACGAAAAAATAAAAAAACCTGAAAAAATGAAAAATAAGTCGCAAGAAACGCATGAAATCGAAAAATACCCGCAAAAAATTGTAAAAAACGCAAACAAATGGAAAAAATTGTAAAAAGACTAAGAACAACCAAAAAATGGAAACAACTGTAACTTTAAAAATAAAACGAAAAAATTATAAATTGAAATTAATCGCAAAAAGTCTCAAAAATCGCAACAAAATCCTAAAAAAATCGCAAATAATCAGAGGAATTAGAAAATGTCAGAAAACATTACCACCAAACAAAAGAGAAAGAAAACAAAACAATGAAAAAAAATGAGGAAAAATGAGAAATTGAAATAGATTGCAAAAAGTTTCAAAAAATCGCCAAAAATCCCAAAAAAATCACAAATAATCAGAGGAATTAGAAAAAATCAGAAAACATTACAAAACAAATGAAAAAAAAACAATAAAAAAAAATCAAACAAAATTAGGAAAACATTAAAAAAAACAAACAATCACAAAAATGAGAAAAAAAAACAAAAAAATTCTCACTCTGTCTCTATAAGATAAATGATATGAAAAAAAAATAAAAAAAAGAAAAAATCATCTTGTAAAAAGTGACAGAGAACAGGAGAAAGAGACTATTCATAAATAAATATTATTGATACATTAATGTGTCTATATGTAATGTTTTTATTATTATTTTAATTATATTTTTTATTATTTGCATTTTTAAAATTAGAGTATTTTAGTTCTGAGCCAAATCCATATGTTCTAACTCCTCTCGTACATGTTAAATTTCTTTTTAAATGTTTTAATTGTTGAGATAACATTTTGGTTAAGGGGTAAACGTTAAATTTAAAATTGTTTACATGGTACTGATAAAATTAAGGTAGTTATAATATAAAATTAACAGAAACATTATGAGGACACAATATGTGTCTCATTGATAATGTTTGATTCAACAGGAATAGGATCAGGAAAAACTGACAGAAAACAAGCCAAAAGAGGCATTTAAAAATTATTTTTAAGGCTACGGGGGACAGTCGAAAATCCCATGTAGCGGTAGGAAAGAACACCTACGAAGGGCAACTCGAATGTTTTTGATAAAAAATATTTATCCAATATGGTCCAGTTAAGGGTAATTGTCAGAAAAAACGGTAATATGTTAAAGAATAATAGTGACAAAACCATTTGTAACACATCGACTAAGTCAACTACACAAAAAGTTTAAAATAATAAAAAGGTTTTCCATTGGTGCAAACAAAATATTTTTCTAAAAAGCAGCAATTATATTTTTTAAATCGCTTAAAAAAGTCCGTTAAAACAAAAAAAAAAATTAAATAAGAGTAATTTTCTTGAATGGAACTATTTTTGTCCATCTAGATTAACTTTTTTGTTCCACCACACGCGGTTTATTTAAAATTCTCAATTTTTATAAGGCGAGGTTTTAGTAAACAAAGAGTATTATGAACAAAGTGGATGTATCCTTTTGATGTTTTTCAAAGAAGGTTCGTATAATCTTCCTCACCTGAAAACTAATCGCCGACATCAAAAGATTTCGATTTTTAGCGAGCAATACTTTGTTTTTAAATCGCCTACTAGCTTGTTTTTGTAGTAAATTTCATTGATTGCGGATTGTTTTTGAAATTAAAGGTTCATTGTTTATTGTTGATTTGAGTTTAATTTTTTTTAATATTTATTACTTTTTTTAAATATCAGTAATTCTAAAATTAAGACAATAAAATATATTGAATCCTCACGATTTAGGCAATTATTTAAACAATAAGTAATAAAACGACTGGATCAGGAGTACACATTAACCGAATAAACTTGGAAAGTAAAGTACTGCTATGTGTATAAATAACGACAATTTTGTCAACGACCATCTTCAGTAACTTCCTAAAAGGTTATCACATATAAATTACACAGCCCCACAAAAAAAAAGTTCATACATAAGAGAGTGACATATGTATTCCCATGTATTTTTCGACGCGAAATCTGATCCCGAGCTCACAATTGGGCCTACACGTCTGGAATTGGCCCCAGGGGCCGAAAATGGCCTAAAATGCGGTTCCCGGGATAAGGCGAAGTCGACGCTGAATTTTGGAGCTAAAGCCAGATTTGGGTCCGGGAAAATGGCCCATTGGGGCCGGAAAATCATATTTCGGACGTACCAGTCGCAAAAGTGGGATTTTCATGTATTTTTCAATCCTGGTCCTTGGAGTATGCTTAAAAAGTTTTTGGACAGCTGAAATTCCCAGTTTGGGTCCTGGAAAATAGCCCATTTGTGCCGGAAAATCATATTTCGGACATACCAGTCGCAACAGTGGTATTTTCGTGTGTTTTTCAATTCTAAACCTGAGACTGTGCAGATATATACATGCAGATATAGGTAGGTGAATCAAAACCTGTCAGGCACAGTCTAAGCTACAGGAATTAATACATACAAATCCCACTGTTGCGATTGGTACGTCTGAAATATGATTTTCCGGCCCCGATGGGCCATTTTCCCGGACCCAAACTGGGAATTTCTGCTGACCAAACACTTTTCACACCCAGTCTCAGCTCCAGAATTGGAAAGTCCATGAAAATACCACAGTCACGACCGGGACGTCCAAAACAGGATTTTCCCGCCCCAAGGAGTCATTTCCCGGACCCAAACCCGGAATTTAAGTTGGCCATAAATTTTTCGAGCACAAATCCGGCTTTAGCTCCAAAATTCAGCGTCGACTTCGCCTTATCCCGGGAACCGAATTTCAGGCCATTTTCAGCCCCTGGGGCCAATTCCAGACGTGTAGGCCCAATTCTGAGCTCGGGATCGGATTGAGCGTCGAAAAATACATGGGAATACATATGTCGCTCTCTTGTGTATGAACTTTTTTTTTGTGGGGCTGTGTTATCAAAAAAGGTGAACTTACGTCACAAGTTCTATAACCTGTTTAAGTAACTTTCGGCTTGCAATTGTTAACCATTTCAAGGTTTTAATTAATTTTTTAAGATTTTAATTTCTTTATTTTGTGTGACACTGATGTCGTCTCCATTTGTGTTTTTATTGGGAGGTATCCTCCTTTGTGACGTAAGTTCACCTTCTTTTATAATTTATTACATGTAACAATCTTTTAGGAAAGTTTTGAAGATGTTCGTTGATCAAAAGCGCTAAGCTTAATCTTATTAAAAGCAATTTTACTAAATTGTTTTTTCCAAGTTTAATTATTTAAACAATTCTCTTTAATGCCAGTTTTTGCGAATACAAAAATTATTGTCGCAAAAACCACCGAGATTCATTCGCCACCAATATTGATGGAAAAAGCACAAAAAGTAATTTGAGCGCGTTATTTATTTCGGTCGGTCGCGAATTATGGTAGGTATATCATGTCGAGAGCTCTCATAGAGAAAATAACCACAGTCGACTAATATTGATGGTAATTGATTGCCGTTAGTTAATTTTATCTCTACTTACAAAATATTGTTACACAACTGTTTTTCCTCTATCACTTAATAAGATTCTTGGAGCCCCGTGTCTGGTGATTATTTTATTGAGGATGAACTTGGCGACTGGTTCTGCCTTCCCACTACTGAGAGCTTCTGTCTCGGCCCATCTGGTTTCGTAGTTGGTTGCCACTACAATACATGTTTTCCCATGCTTGCTTCTTCTGAAAAGTCCTATAGAAGGTCGATGCCAATCCTGTCAAATAAAGGATGGAATAGTCCAACTGCGCAGCCTTTTACATATCGGTCAACATCTTTTTGTAAGTTCCTCCAGTAGTACCTACTCTGTATCCTGTATACGGTTTTGGTGATTCCGAGATGCCCTGCCAAAGGTTCGTTGGGATGAGTAAATAAAATCTCGGCAACTAGATGTTTAGGATTTACGACCAAGTTTTAGATTCCTACGGAATTACTGTTGGCCTTGTGTAATGCATTGTTTATTATTCTAAAGCTTTTTCCTCGCTTAACTACTCCTATTGGTACGTTCGAAGGCTCCTCTATCGCCTTATAGATCAGCAGTAGGTCTGGATTCTTTCTTTGTTCATCCGCCAGGTCATCTGGACAAGCTAGGAATGTAGGAACCTCATTGGCCTCTACTGTTTCCTTCTCTGTATGTGGCTCAACCGGGTTCCTTAAGAAACAATCTACATTGCTGTACTTCCTTCCACTTTTGTGTACGATTTCATGGTCGTACTCCAACAGTTTTAGTGCCCATCTTGTTAGCCTTCCTGAAGGATCTTTAAGTGCTCAACCAGCAAAGGGCATGATGATCCGTCTCACGAACTTGTCTGGCTTCCCATGTATGAGGTGACTCAGATACTAGAGCGACCAAATAGCAGCTAGTCCCTCTAGTTCTGTAATGGTATAGTTATTTTCGCTCTTAGATAGTCCTCTGGATACTGTTCCCCATCTTTTCCTTTTTGAAGTAGGATTCCTCAAAGGCCTATTTTGGATGCATCAACCCTCAGTTCACATTCTATGTTTTGGTTAAAGTGTTGTAGCTCTAGAGCTGAGGTGAGTTTTTTCTTAATCTCCGCAAAAGCTTGGTTTTGGGCGTTTTCCCACACAAAGCCATCCTTCTTGGTGGCTGTATGTAGACAATGTGCTATTTTTGAGAAGTTTTTTATGAATTTTCGGTAGAACTTATATAGTCCTAGGAAGCTCTGAAGTTGCTTGTTTTTCGTAGGGGTAGGAAAGTTCCATATTGCTTTCAGCAAATCCCCATCAGGCAAAATGCCTTCCTGATCTACTTTGTGTCCTAGTATTTTCACATTCGTTTCCATGTAGGTAAATTTGCTGGGCTTAATCGTTAATCCAGCCTCTCGGAAACTATGGAAACTCTTCTCAATTTTTCGATATGCTCTTCTTGCGTCTTCGAGAATACCGGTACCTGCCAGTACATGTCTAATGTAGAAAAGTATCGTGTTCCTCTCATGTATGTCAAAATATCATCAATACTGGGAATGGGGTATGATGATTTTTTCGTTACTGTGTTGAACCTTCTGTAATCAATACAAATCCGATATGATCCGTCTTTTTTAGGACAGTCATATTCGGGACTCGAGTAAGAGTACATAAAAAATTAACAGTGCCTCTTCTGAAAGACGATTGTCCTCAGCAATAGTATGTGTAATATATATGGCTTAACCCCTCATGTGAGGTTGCGCCATTTTCTCCTTCTAAGTCCATTTAACGGGGTGGATCATTGTACTTGTTCGTTTATTTTCCGCCATTTATTCCGGTCTCTTGTTTTCTCCTTCCATCTTGCTTAAGTCCTCTTCTACCTCTGCCAACCATTTCGATCTGGGTCCTCCACGCCTTCTTTTTCCTCCTGGCTGCCATTGTAGCATAGCTTTTGCTACCATTTCTAGTCCTTGTCTCTATATATGTCCTAGCCACTTGATTCTTTGATTTTTTATTTTCTTTATTATATCTTCTTCATTCTGTTCTTCTAATATTTCTTGATTCGTTCTCCTCCTACCTTCCTGCTTTATGATCTTCACCGGCCCCAGAATTGTTTGTATTATCTTTCGTTCGTTTATCCTTAACTTATCTTCTTCTATTTCCGTCATAGTGATCATTTCTGCTGCGTACATTGTTACTTGTCTTATTATTATTCTATATATATATTCATCTTTGTTTGTTTACTCAATATTTTGCTTTTTAACAGACTTTTATTTGCTTGGCGCGCTCGGTTTGTTGCCATTATTTTTTCTTCGATCTCCGTTCTTCTTTCCCCTTTATTAGTTATCACTATTCCCAGGTATTTAAATTATTGTACCTCTTCGAATTTTTTATTTCCTATTCTTATTTCTTCATTTTGTCCCGTTTTTCCAAATCTCATTATTTTAGTTTTCTTCACATTCATTTTTAAGTTCTAACTTCCTTCCTTCTTCTTCAATCTCTTTTAGTATTTTTTCCATGAATTTCCTTTTTTTTGTTACTACTACTATGTCATCTGCATATACCTTTAATTGGCTTTTGCTGTTCTTAGATTTCCCTTTTGTATATTTCATTAAACGGACTCTAGAGCCAGATTGAACAACGTGGCTGACAGTGAGTCTCCTTGTCTTACACCTTTGTTGATTTCGAATTTTTTAGGTGCATCCAGCCCGGTGCAACAAACAGCGCAAAACGTTCGCGTACGTTGCCAAACATCTCGGTCTGGACGGGAGCGCGCTCACGCCTATTCGTTCGCGCGCTGTTTTGCTCAGCGCAAAATATTTTCCATGCGATGTCGGTACATCAAAGGAAATTTGCTTGTTTGTGTGCGTTAGTTTGGACGTGGAATTTGAATTACAAAAATGGAAACATCAACGAACACTGACGAACAAAAAATTATTGCTGCAGTTTAGACGTTATCCACACACCCGAATGATTGTTGCAAAATGTTCGCGATCGTTTTGTGCTGTTTGTTGCACCGGTCTGGATGCACCTTTTCGTTTCTCCTTTTTGTGTCAGGATAATCTACCTTTTGATTGTGTCATTGTCATATTTATTAGGTTTCATATTTTTTTACTTATTCATTGTTCTTTTAAAGCTTTCATAATTTCGTTCCTCTTTAGCGAGTCGGAGGCTTGTTCGAAGTCTAAAAATAACATTTCTATTTCATGTTGATGTTCGTATGCTTTTTCCATGATTTGTTTAATAGTGTAAGATTAGAGTAAGTATAATTTGTACAATTATTTTTGAGAGTTTGGTGTTTTTACACGTTGGTGTTAATAAATTTGTTACTTTTATTGTTGAACTAGTTGGTTTTGATTTCTGGTAACCCTACGTTATTGAGATATATTGGAAGCTACACCTAGAGTAAATTTAAGTATTAATATTTCCATTTTTAGGGTTCCGTACCCGAAAGGGTCGAAACGGAACCCTATTGCTCTCACTCGCGTGTCCGTCCGTCCGTCTGTCACACCGGTCTAGCAGCTAAACCGTTGGAGCTACAGTCTTCAAATTTTCACACTATATGCATTTTGTTGACCCAAAGCCAGATAAATTATAAGACATATTTTTAAATGTTTTTAACGGGGGCTCCCATACAGCTAAAGAGGGGCGCTGAAAAAAAATTGGCCTACCCCAGTGAGGTATCGTTGAATAGAGCTCATTGAGTGGATAAAAACTGTATTTTTTGTTTTAAAAAATATTGCAAAACGTAGGCATGAGAAGCCGCCAAAGTCAGCATTTTTTACACAAATTTGTTCCGAAGTATTTTTTTAACTTTCCATTGACCTATGAACTTGAAATTTGGTGATAATGTTTATTGTTACGTATATTTTACCAAAAAATACCAATATATTATTAAATATGATTTTTTCATTACCATTCCCTCATTTTTAGGGTTCCGTACCTTTGTATTTTTTAGTCTTATTAAAAAACGCATGGTTTATCTTATATTTTTTTTTCTGTCTTTGTCGGTTACGCTGATATTAACAAATGTGTTCGTTGCATTTCAAAATTTGTTAATATATCTAAGTATTTATGCGGATTGTGATATTCATAATTTTTTTTCTTCGTCGAACACACATGCGCCAGGTTATTTTTCTTTTCACTTTTTTAAATCTTTTACCAAGTATTTTTGACTTATTAGTTCGATTAAAATTTTAAAGTACTTTAAGAATCCTGTTTCTGCACAGCTGGCTTATATTCTACATTTGGTACGGAACCTTAAATGAGCGAAGTCCAACACGCACTTGACCGATTTATTTTTTTTGAGTTATCCAAAATACCTCGTAACAATATTTTAGTCTAATATATTTTTCAACATTTCTCCTTAATTTTATAGATTAGTATTGATTTACGGATAAATTTTTATTAGTTATATTTGTAATTTAGTTACAATTGAATTTCAGTCACAGTCAGGTTGGATTTATCCTTATGATATTTTGTATTAATTCACTCGTAATTTTCGCTCTGTGTAATGGTGGTGCATAAAATTTATACTGCTTATTTTAATCTCTAGATACATAAATAAATATTAAGAAATAAGTTTCGGTGTGCAAGACCTGTTAATGAGTTTACAAGGATTATATCTTGCGACAGAAATGTTCCTTTTATAAGACGAGGCTGGTACGTTCGTTAAATATTCGAAGCGAGGCGAAAATCTAATTACAAAAAGGCAGACAAAGTCTCTAACGGGATGCACACCTCAACATAAAACGGAATGCGCAATATCTAGTGTGACAATTCAATTACCGTCGACCTTCTTTTGTGTCTCCCTGCGGTGATGTCACTAATAGCTGATGCGTCACCGCCATGCAATTTCGAACAACTTCCTAACATAATTCAGAATTCTCACGGGACAACTCCGCACTCTTGTCCGAACTATACGATATTGCCGGAGATATGAAATTCGCATTAATACACGTGACTGAGAAAGACAGCTATATGCTATGTGGCCGATGTCTCGGACTGGATATGCTCCGCTCGACGAAAGCCGATTAAGAATTAATCGCGTAGGTTATGATGCGAGACACTCTACCAATCGAATCGATGACCCAGAACTAATATAACGTGATACATTTTTGCTCAAAAGATCTCTTTTACAATATTTAAAAAACAGTTTTATTAGTAGCACAATTCTATAAACCAATTCAAGCTGAACCCTAAAAACATATTTCACAAGAGAAAAGTGTAGACTGCAACATTTAGATCTTAATCCACAAATCCTATAGCAATGCAACCAGGGAATTTCTAAAATTAGAAAAAGATTCCAGGGTTGTAACAAATTATATCCCACTGTGAGTGATAAATAATTACAACAAATTCAGTCTTATCTTTACTGCTAAATTAACACAAGAAAAGAAAAATAAACCTAATACATTACACAGGCCTGTGAAAAAAATGTTTTTCAGATGTTAATATTTTGATAGCCGATTTCTATGCATTTTCCAGTGCTGATTTAAAAAATAAAATACATTTTTTTCTACCACATCAAGTTATCTCACAAAACAGGGTAAAAATTAATTTAATTTAAATTTTACATGAGTTGTTAAGGTTCTAAATCGTATTAAACCGGTAAGAGATGCCATAATTTACATTTACACACCAGAATATTGAAAAATGTGTAATACTCATTATAAATCCCCAAAGAAGCTCTTTCGATTACCATCAATTTTTCTTTTTGTGGTCTTCATGCTAAAGACACGTTTAGAATCATACAATTTCAAGATCCTGCTATCATGTTGACATTCCAGCTTCTTTGGAACCTTATTTGCATTTCCTTTATGTCTTGATGAAACGTTTCGTCCTGCTCTTCACTGATAGCACCAGGATTTGAAGAGAAATAATCAAGGTGTGAGTAGACAAAATTTACTTTTTCGCTCACATTACAAACCAGCTTCTTGAAGTTGTCCAGCATGTCAACGACGATTGCCTTGTAGTTCGGGTCTTTTTGTTTCCCAGAAAATTGGTTACAACTAGTTTGAAAGACAACCACGCTGGTTTTTTTTTTCTTGTAACCATTTTTTTTGTCAAAGTTGTGATCCTTCATGATTTTTCTGATATCAGGTCCAACCAGCTTTGCTCTGGATAAACCAAGAAACTCACAAAGATATGTAAAACATTCTTTTGCTTTTGGTAATGTCTTCAAAATTTCATCATCAAATCCAATTTAATGTGAAGTGATGGGAGTAATATCTTTTGAGGATCTACAAGACTATCCCTATGAACATATTTAACACCAACCTTCAAGGTTTTTCTCAGTGGCCATTCTTTCTTGACATAGTGTTCCTTTCTGTCACGACTATCCAGCTCGTAGTGAAAGCAAAGAAACTTAGTGTAACCACTCTGTTGACCGATCAACATGGAAAATTTTTTCAAATCGTCCAATTGTGATCGAAATACAAAATTTTGTTCAAGACCAGCTCAAGATTTTCATAGGATTCTTTTAAATGTTTTGAGTGTCCAACGGGCATACTTATTGCCGTTATTTAGAAGAACTGCTTTTAGACTTATTTTTGATGAAACAATAAAAAGTCTTCAGTTCAGATTGAGTGCGCCAATTGTAAGGAAGAAGCTTCACTGACCGATTGGAAGATGACAGCACGCTCGAATTTTAAAAATGATGAAGACAGTTTCGCTTTAATTGCAAAAAAACTATTAAGCAGCTAGAACTAGATACGTTGTTTGTAAAAACACTGTACGTGATGGAATTTTTCACTATTGTACTTGTAAAAATACTATAGAAATCACTTATCATAAGTAAGACAATTTTTATGTCGAAGGCCTGTGTTATTGATAAATGAAAGAAAAGATAAAGATTGTGAAAGATAAAATTCTAAAATCTGAATTGATGCGAAAAAGCGCTATTAAAAATATTTAAACAGTAATGAAAATTTTAAAGGTTAATAGGGTAATTTGTACCATGTAACAAAAAATCTAAAAATATGTATTTTTGATAGATTTTGTAAAAAGCAAACAAGAAATGTTGATTTCTATTCATAAAAATTTAAGATAAATTTTTTAATTCAATTTAAGAATCAGTTTTTTAAACTGTTCTTCAAATGTCTAAAACGTTATTCGCCATGACGTGACGTCATTTCGTTAGTAAACAAGAAATATTTTTATTGTGCTGTATGTTAATTTGAAATTTTTTCGAGTTATTATCACTAGGGCTTCACACGAGAACGATACTTTTCTCTTCTCGTCTGGTCTCGTAAAACGGAGACGAAAGCGAGACCAGACCTTTTTGAAAATTATTTAGGCGATACCGAGACCACATACGGCAAGACCCGATAGTCTCGTTCATATTTCTTCAGAATTTATTTCTGAATTTCTGAGAACAATAAACTATCAAGCAGTATTTTATATAAAATGACACTCTAAATTGTTTCGAATTTTTTAGGACTTCCAAACAGTTTGAGGTAATAAAATTTTATGACCCAGTTAAGTCTTAGGTACCCAAAGAGTACCTAGAAACTACATTTGTTGTTGAAGGTTGAAGGTATGTGTGCAGAATAAAACATTTTAAATAACAATCATCTTTATGTATAATTGGTGTAAATGAATTTTAATTTCATATATTATTATTTAGTTTTCGTTTAGCTACCATATGTCTGCAATCTATCAATATTTTAAGTTTTCAATAATTATTTGTGATTAGTGATCACTTTTTACAAATTGCCTGTTTATGGTATGTTGAGGCCGAAACATGTCGCCGATTTATTGTTGAATTTTATTTTATAATTTTGTGGTAAGACTTATTCTGATGAAAAATAAATAAATAATCACGCATTTATAAATTACAATAGAATTAATTATTACCTCGTTTTGTAATAAAAATAAAACGAGACAAACGGTTACTAGACGAGACCGAGACTGAAACGAGACTTTTTTTCAACTTACGAGACCGGGACGAGATTTTTGAAATTCTCGCCTTATCTCGTCTCGTGTGAAGCCCTAATTAACACGTTTATAGACTTGTATCCTATATTTTATTAAAATCTCATTTGTACGAATTTGATATAGGGGACCAACTAAACTGATCAATTAACTTAAATAAAAAGTTGTAACAAAGTTACTTTATTACCAGAGGTGATTTTTATTAGTTAATATAAATATTCTATTTAAGTTGTTGAATTATATCGCGATGGTATCGTAAATGCTAAATTCACGTAAAAAACTTTAAATTATGGTGAATGCGAAAAATATAATAAACACCGCGACCTTCCTTCGAACATATGGTACCTTAAGATATCTCGCGATCAGAATCCGTTTAATTCGAACAATATCACTTCAGTGCCTGTCCAGCCAGCCAGAATGATCAGCCAATAGAAGCCGACTTCAACTGAGAGATGATTTTCCAGTTTATTGCTTCCGCGCAAGCTTAAGGTAATTTAAATTTAGTTGTACCAGTACCAGCAAGCCGAAGCCGACTACCACGCCTGACCAGTAAGCTCCACACCAGTGAGGAAAAATAGTAAGATCATTTTCCTCGATAAGGTAAAAACAAAGTGCTATTTTTATTAAATCCGATTTAATTTTAATTTGTGCCGTATACAGGGTGGAAACACGAATTTAGATTTATATACAGGGGAAAAACGGGTTAATAATAATCAGTTGGTGCCGTGAGAAATCACCACCTAAAATACCGCGTCATTTTTGTTTAATAATAAATACACTGGTTGCCATGAAAAATCACCTCCAATTAAAATATTGCTGTATACAGGGTTAAACGTTTTTTAATAATAATCAGTTGGTGCCATGAGAAATCACCGCCTAAAAAATTGTACCGCGACTCATTTTTGTTTAATAATAAATACATTGGTTGCCATGAGAAATCACCTCCAATTAAAATATTGCTGTCTACAGGGGGAAACGCGTTTTATTAATAATCAGTTAGTGCCGTGAGAAATCACCGCCTAAAAAATTGTACCGCGTCTCATTTTTGTTTAATAATAAGTACATTGGCTGCCGTGATAAATCACCTCCAATTAAAATATTACTGTATACAGGGGGAAACGCGTTTCAAATTTTAACTAATAGCTGTGAGCAATCACCGCCTAAAATACCGCGACTCATTTTTGTTTAAAATAAATACGTTGGCTGCTGTGAGCAATCACCTCCAATTAATATTTGTACCGTCATACAGGGGGGAACGCGACATAAGCTTTGATTTGTAATAATAACGGTAGTCGTAAACAATCACTTCCTAAACAAATTTGTACCGCAAAAATGAAATCCAAGTTATGATTAATAATAATAGTAATTGGCTGCTGGGTGAAATCACCTCAAAATAAATTTGTACCGTATACAGGGGGGAAACATATTCGGGAGGGACCGTTTAAGGGAATATACCATCCAAAATAGTACTTGGTCTGAACGCGTACATTTTTCCTCATCTGTACGATCTGTTGCATTATTTAACATAATCACCTGTATCACCGCTTATAAATTCACCGCACTTCGATCATTGTGTGTTATCACGCATTTTACTTTCCCGACCCACCTCCTAGAAGGGAAAGTATTGTGAACAAGCTAAAAAAAATTTCGAGATAAAAACGGAAATATCCATTTTCGGGTCCCCTGAGAGGATTAAGACCATTTTCAGATGGAAGTCTGTCTGTCTGTGTGTATGTGTGTGTATTCTTCCACAATAGAGGCTACACGTTTAATTCGATTGTGCTGAAATTTGGTATAGGGATTTGGGTTACCCGTCGGAAGAACCCATTAGTTTTTGTACGACATCTGTCAAATGGAAGTATCACTATCAAAAAATGACAGATGCAATATGTCACGGAATTCGACATGCAATATGTCATTTGAAAGCCCTTGAAAAACTCTATTCAGAAGAGTCAAAATTATTTCTCCAACTGTCACCTGTCAAAAATAAAAAATTTCAAAATTTGAAATTTATCATTAAGTATCTGAAAAAGTATTAATCCGATTGGGCTGAAATTTGGTACAGGGGTATGGGTTACCCGTCGAAAGAATTCATTAGTTTTTGTATGGCATGTGTCAAACGACAGTGTCACAATCAAAAAACGACAGATGCAATATGTCATGGAATTGGACATGCAATATATCATTTGAAAGCCCTTGAAATACTCTATTCATAACAGTAAAACCTATTTCTCCAACTTTCACCTGTCAAAAATAAAAAATGTCAAAATTTAAAATTTTAGCATTAAATATCTGAAACAGTATTAATCCGATTGGACTGAAATTTGGTATAGGGGTGTGGGGTACCCGTCGAAAGAACTCATTAGTTTTTGTACGACATCTGTCAAACGGAAGTATCACTATCAAAAAATGACAGATGCAATATGTCACCGAATTGGATATGCAATATGTAATTTGAAAGCCCGTGAAAAACTCTATTCAGAACAGTCAAAACTATTTCTTCAACTGTCACCTGTCAAAAATAAAAAATGTCAAAAGTTGAAACCTTAACATTAAATATATGAAAAAGTATTCGTGGATACTCGTGGGGAAAGTTTTGGGGCGACACAACCGATTTTTTTTTAATTTTTCGCAAATTTACCTTTTTTTTGGCTTAGTAATAAGTTACACATCTTTCTCACCTTCCTCGCTGGGTTTTTATGTAAATGCTTATGTATTACAATAAAGACAGGTATTTTTCAATTGGCGAGTTTTTATTTCTCTAATTGGTTGTGAGTATATATTGCAGCAAATACCCAGGATATCCGCCCAGTAAGGCAAGTCGACCCCTGGAGTATTAATTATGACGCTGCCCGGAGCAAGTGGCCCTCACACTATAAACGGAAGATGGAGCACGAGGTAACCCGTTACCTGAACCAAGGCGCCAAAACACCGCAAAGAGCGTTATACAGTTATTTAACTTAGGCAAAAATAAATATTTACTTGATCAAGGTACTTCTATGAGTTCGTTCTAATCTTCTAATTTTTAAAATCTTCTCATCTAACTATATTTTTCCCGTTCTGTATAATAATGTATCGTGCTACTTCACTTGATTGGAACTTATAGAAATTCAAGTCCGGATTTATAAATTATCTCGCTCTCTTGCAAGCTGTGCCTAGAATCCCGAATAGACGCCTTATAAAACTTAGATATTTCTTGTGAGAGGGCTTTTAAAAACGAGGAGCTACATAATACTTTCGGTGTGCGCTTATGATATGGCTTGAGATGCGATGGGAAAAGACGTGATATGAGTGTTATGAGGTAATGTTTTCCCGGACTGGCTTGAATCAAAGTTTTACCAATCTTGTTTTTCATGCAATTTTCTTGTCTAGTCAGTTGCACGTTGTTGGGACTAAAGTAAAAATACATGTCTGGAAAAATGCTTTAACAAAATCCATGTTTAAGATTTATGTGAACTATAAGTGAATTTGTAGATAATTTTAATTAAATAAAATAATTTTTTTATGGCACCCTTTTTATAAATTGATAAAATTCTAGAGTTTCATATAAATATTATTACCGATTTCCGTCTGTTGTTGTTCAGATTATTGATATACAAGAATTTTCTGTTTCCTAATAGATGAGATAATATCTTAAGTAGAAACTAAAGAAAAATATCTGCTGATGGGTTTTTCTACTTCTGGCGATCTATTTAAAAGATATTGGAAAATCGAACGAGGACAGTTTGTCATTGCCACTTTTAATGGGCATTAAATTGTTGTTATCGACATTTTCTAGGACTCCTAGATGCCATTACTGGACCACATTTTCAATACATTCAATAAAAAAAAATCCGACCGACTTACCCTCGCTATAACATTTAGTGATTTTAAAATAAACCGTTATTGATTCGAGAAGAGCAGGAATAAATCCTTTATTTACGTCTTTGCCAATATTGAAAATACCGTGAATACAAGAAATCTTCTATACGGCATACTTCTCCACTTAAATCCTTTGTAGTATTTCTTTTTAGTTCTCGTATTCTTATTCAACTTTAGATTTATTTAAATCCACTTTTCTAGATCGAAGTTTCGTTTAAAAGCAGATTAAAGTATAACAAAAATATTAAATATAAAGAAAACTTTATTTAGAAATTCACTGATAGTTTTCCTATTTGATAAAAATAAATTTAACATGCTTCCAAATATTCTAAAAGATATTTGTGATAAGAAAAAAATATTTTCGTATCAAATTATTTATCGAATATTTTAATAATTATTTTAACTCAAAGTTCAAAACTCAATATTCGATACGATCGATCAAGCAATCCAACGTGTTATTGATTAAGTTAAAAAATCGGTTGTGTCGCCCCTAAAACTTTCCCGACGGGTATCCACGAATACTTTTTCTGATATTGAATTTTAAAGTTTCAAATTTTGACATTTTTTTATTTTTGACAGGTGACAGTTGGGGAAATAATTTTAACTGTTCTGAATAAAGTTTTTCAAGGGCCTTCAAATGAAATATTGCATGTCCAATTCCGTGACATATTGCATCTGTCATTTTTTGATAGTGATACTTCCGTTTGACAGATGTCATACAAAAACTAATGGGTTCTTCCCAAACCCCAATGCCAAATTTCAGCTCAATCGGATTAAACATGTGGCCTCTATCGTGGAAGAATACACACACATACACAGACAGACAGACAGACAGACAGGCAGACAGACTTCCATCTGGGAATGGTCTTAATCGTCTCATGCGACCCGAAAATGGATATTTCCATTTTTAGCTCGAATTTTTTTTTTAGCTCGTTCACAATACTTTCCCCTAGGAGGTGGGTCGGGAAAGTAAAATACAGAAAACAATGGTGAAAAATCTAATAAAAAAAACAATCATTAAAAGAAGGGTACCTACTAATCATGCACAAATGAATAAATTTTCTGGTATGATTATCTGGGTGGGTCTGGTAAAATTTCCAACAATGGAAAATTTAAAAGTACATTAAAACCACTTTACTAAGAAAAATTCTAATAAATCTTGCTTAGATGCTCTACAAGAATGTGAATAGGAATAAAGTATTCGTGGATACTCGTCGGGAAAGTTTTGGGTCGACACAACCGATTTTTTTTTATATTTCCTATTCCGCTATTATTTTGTGTTTTTTTCAGTTTTTTTCGTTTTTCTTCCTAGTTTTTCCCATTTCCTATTCCGCTATTATTTTCTGTTTTAATCAGTTTTTTCGTTTTTTTTTCTCCTAGTTTTTCATATTTTTTCCTATTTCTTTTTATTTTTTTTTAATTCATCTGTTTTTTTTTTTAATCAAAATTTTTCTAACTTGATTTATTCATTAAGAATTTCTTTTAATAACATTTAACCATCAAATTCTAAAGTTCAATAATTCATGCAACAAATATTTTATTAAAATATTTTATTAAAATATTTCCCCGTTTTCTTTTCTATTTTTTTCTATTTTAATCTGTTTTTATAAATTTTTTTCTATTTTGTTCAATTTATTTCTATTTATTTTTGTTTTCCCTATTTTCCTATATTTTTTCTTATTTTCCTAATTATATCCTATTTTTTCCTATTTTCCCTATTTTTTCCTACTTTTTCAATTCTTCTTAACTTCTCCCTATTTTTTTGATTTTCCTATTTTTAAATTTTTCCCCATTTTTCCTACTTTTCCTTATTTTTCCTTATTTTTCACTATTTTCACTATATTTTTCCCTATATTTCCATATATATTTCCCATTTCCCTAATTATTTTCTGTTATTTTTTTCGGTTTTTCCTTTTTTTTCCAAATTGTTCCAATTTCTTTTTAGTATTTTTTACTTATACAAAAATTCTCCAGCGCGCGTATAAAAAATTGCATTAAAAGTAAAAACTAAAAAAATAGTCTAATATGTGAAATAAACAATGAATATTATATTATGTTAAATTTAATTTATTTTTACCACATATTATATATTAGTTTCAGCTTTATGCACTCCTCCTGTATACAAACTTTAACTGTGCAAAATCTCACACCTCTTCGTTCGCGCGTTACGCTGAAAAAGGAGTCCGTAATCTTCCCTTTGCGTATTAATATATAGATTATGTTCTAAGGAATGTAACATACGTTAGATTGGGTACCCATTGCGCCATCTATTAATTTGAAGCTAAAATTGGACCAAATGACTTTCTTGTTTCGTTGAAATATTTTAGTTTTGTAAATTGACTTGAACAACTAAACTAGTTCCAACTAAGAATATAATACAGGGTGATTCTTTTAGAGGGGTAATTAGAGGTTTTAAGAGAAGTAGGCGGAATTAAAATCAGAAAATTTGGAATATGAAGTTTTCTGGGATGCCCAATCGATATAAAATATTTAGAGCAACCAGCTACTTCCGGTTATACCGGAAGTAATTATCAACTTTGTTATTTTAAATATAACACCCTATATTTTCTTAGATTTTTAGATTTGCTCTGAGAAGGTAATTTCAAAAACCTATTATACTTATAACTTAAACTTATTAGTTTTGAAGTTATAGACAATTGAAAATCGCATTTTTTCAACTTTAAATGATTGCTATGGCCAAATGACATAAAATCGGATAAAATGACTTACATGTCAATATTTTAACTTTTTGAGTTCTACTTGGTGGCATAAGAAGAAAGTGTAAACAGGCTGATTAAAATGTGTGTACTTTTGATCACCCTGTATACATTATGTTCTTATACCATCAAGTAGAACTTATAAAGTTAAGATAGGGACATGTAAGCCGTTTTATCCGATTTTATGTCGTTTAGGCGCAGCAATCATTTAAAGTTGGAAAAATGCGATTTTTAATTGACTATAACTTCAAAACTAATCAGTTAACATTAAAAGTGTTGAATTCTGCCTACTTCTCCAGAAACCTCTAATTAGCCATCACCCTGTATAAACCCTTTCGAATAGAATTTCGAGTACTGTAATTACTTTTTTCGCCTACCTTATATGAAAATGAATCATATCAACCCTGGAAATACGGATGAAAGTAATGTTTATCTTCCCTAGGGATGCTAAACTCATATCATCACGATTTTGTAATTTTTCACTATATCTAGACCTAACCTAACCTAACCTTTAACTGTCACTCACGTACTTTGACATTTCACATAAATTTTCATTAAACCTCAGTATAAATTAAAATACCAATACGTTTTGATTGTGAATAATTGTGATTGTGTGACTTAGTGAAAATGAATAGTAATTCAGACAGTGAAGAAATATTTACGAATAATCCACCAGACCTACAAGAAGAAGCTCTTAATGTTTCTCTAAATTTGTTACCTACAAAGTCAAGACATCGGTACGAAAAGTACTATGAAATGTTTAACAACTGAAAATAGTAAAAAAGCAAAAAATGTAACAGAAAATGTATTACTTGCTTATCTATCGGAAAGATCAAAAACTGTAAATGCAAGTACACTATGGTCTGAATTTTTATTATATTTCCCTGTTTTTTGTTTTCCTTTTTTTGGTAGGCGAAAAACAGTTGTGTGTTACACAAGCAGAAAAGGCTTTAGCAGCCCTTAGCTATTAGCTGCCCTCGCATCGCTACGCTTCGCTTCGCTCACTCATGCATCTAAAAGCCGCGGGCTGCTAAAGCCCATTTTCTGCCCTTGTGACACAATATACTATTTTTTGCTGCTTTCTACCTCTATACCCAATAGTTAATATTATAAATTTTAGATATATTTTCATATATTTTTTTTTCAAAAATTATTGGTAAATCGTTGAATTATTTATTTTCCTTTTTGGCAATTTTATTTTTCAATCAATGTTGAAGTAATTATTTTTCAGAGATTTCTTTTACGTTAAAATCATACATATCTGAAGTTCCGGTTTGTTTATTTTTTTAGAACTTTCAGAACACAAAAAAAATAAACTGGCGCCCAACAAAACCAACCTTATACAGGGTGGCTACTTTTTAAAAGGGACAGTATTGCTATCTCGTAAACGGTAGACGCTAGAAAGACGGTTAAATGGGGAAAAATGTGCGAAATATAATAAAAGACACAACGATTTTTTGAAACCTAAAATATTTCTATTGGTTCCGGAGTTAAACGACAAAATCCGAATTTGTGGAAAATCGTTTTTTACCAAAGCTCTGTTATTATACAAAATTTGGGATAACTTTATTAAAAGTTTTTGTTGTATTCTAACATCCTTGTAAACTGCCATAGTTAAATTTTAAATCTGACGTTTTGTCTCTTCGGGGCTACCATCAACTTTATCTTTTTAAATACGGACCTGTCTATTTTATTTCATATTTTTAAATTGCTTCGAATACTAAATTCAATGATATATCACACTTGATTATTTCGTGACGTTTTGTCTCTTCGGGGCCACCAACAACTTTATTTTTTAAATACGGACCTGTCTATTTTATTTAATAGTACTAAATCGCTTTGACTACTACATTCAACGATGGTAACACTTGATTATTCTGTGACGTTTTGCCCGATCAATGACACACGTGGTTTTACGTATTTTCTTAGGGGGAGACAATACACCTGCTAGTGATTCTGGACCTAGAGCAATTACTAAGATACAATAGTATTTGTTATTGTAATATTTAATAAATAGATAATTAAATAGAATTTCCTGATATCTAAATGTAGTATACTTCGAATCACAGCAATGAATTTATATAAAATAGACAGGTCCGTATTTAAAAAATAAAGTTGATAGTGGCCCCGAAAAGAAAAAACGTCACGGAATAATCAAGTTATATCGTTATGTCGTTTAACTCCGGAACCAATAGGAATATTTTAGGTTTCAAAAAATCGTTTTGTGCATTTTTATATTTCGCACATGGGGACGTGTGGTGCGGTAGCTACAGCAAATTCATTTGAAGTATATGAAAATCTACTTAAAATTATTCATAAAAATAGGCTTGGTTAATTTTGAAACACTACGATTACTAAGAAAATAAAATTTCAAAATTTCCAAATGACGTCAGCTACATTAATTCGTTTAAAGTAATTTAGATGGCATGACAAGGTATAATTTACAGTTATCTGTTGATTATTACTAAACCAAATAGCCTTAGCCGCTTAGACTATTAAAAAAAAAAAGAAGAAAAAAGCAAAACACACACGCGACGCATAAAGATTAAAATAATAGGTTAAGTTATACTGAAAAGTCAAAAATAAAACATTGTGCCTAGCAGTACATCGGATGTACGCATTTATTTTGTACTTCGGCTGTTCAGTGTGTTTTAAGGTTTACAAAGTATAGAAGTATGTTGCCGCATTTGCTTGATCAGTTTGATAATATTTCTGTAACGTTGTTTTTGCCGTAATGCCTATAGTATATGGTTTTGGTGTAAAAGGGCCGGAGTTTCATCATGAGACGCCGTTTTTGACAAAATACAACTTCTTCTAATATATATAATTTTACACCATACATATAATAATTTTGCACCATATATATCAAATTTCCACATATAGAATGTTTTCATATAGACTTCTAATTTTACTAACTGCCGCAATAGATTGAGGGCGCTAGCTATCGGTTCATCGATTGCGACGTGTAGCAATAAATTATTTAGTGTAGTTCATGGCCATTTTCAATAATATTAAAGTATTTTGTGTATACGCACAATTTTTGTATCAAGGAATATACTTTTCTTTTCAGATTTTTATTTCTTTGAACTTAAAAACTGATCATCGGAGTAAATAATATATTACATTTCGTGTAAAATCACTTTCGCACAAGTAATGTACACTATTTTTTATACTACCACGCGATAATTTTACCAAATAATGTACATTTTGAGAATTTTTGTTTGGTTGCTTAAACACAGCGCCAGCCATGCACTATCTATTTTTTACTATAATTCTCGCACCTTTTAAACAACAATCGACCTTATTATTATTATTAAATATTTTTAATTTTCACACTCTCTCTAATCTATTTTCGTCTAATTTAATCATCCCTATATAATCAATTATCAAAATTCAATATATAAACACACATGCCGAAATTTTGAGGTTATGTATTTTTTTATATCGGCTTTTTACTCATTATCGCAACTAGAATTCCAAAAAATTTTATAACAATCGATACAATATCCATTTAGTCAATTAATCTACACGAAATATAAATTCAATCTAAAAAAATTCCCTTTGTCAAAATAACTTATCCTGATGATGTGCAAAATCTGCGACCTACGTTACACGTCGCAATCAGTGAAAGGACCTAGCGCCCTCATTCTATTGCGGTAGTTAGTAAAATTAGAGATCTATATGAAAACATTATATATATGGAATTTTTCTATATATGGTGTAGTCATAGATATAGGATAGAGAGGGTAGGGTGTAATATTATATATATTGAAAGAATATTATATATTGAAATGTAAAATCTACGGGTTACAGGGTGGATTTCATTTCCAAACTGGAGAACTCACTCACTGGGCTGGGTTCAAAACGCCTAAATAAAAAAATTACAAAATATAATGAAAATTAATAAAATTAATGATCTTCTTTTTATTTTCTTCCTCTTCTACTTCTTCAGCTCTCCTAATAATTTTTGTTGTGTCCGCACCTTTTTTTTACTACTGCTCCTTATTCACTTTTGAAATTGTTTGTTTGCGTCTTTTAACTAGTCACCAATTATTTTTTTTAAATCATTGTTCCTCAACTTGTATAAATTACTTTTATTTCTTCATTCAATAATCATTTTTTATTATATATAAAACATTCCTTTATACATATATTACATTTTATAGAATTATTTCTTTTTTAGCTTTTTTTCAAATTTTTGACAACCTTCTGACTTTTTTGATTTATTATTCTCCCTTCAATTTTTTTTTCAACCAAAACTTTTACATACTATTTTTTTTAACATAATTTTAAACTGAAATTTTGATTTGACACCAACAAAATGACAAATCATTTAACCTGCCATCCAACCTGTCACAGGAATTTCAAATTTCAAATGTCTTAACCCCTATTCAGATTACAAAAAAAATTAGTTTATAGTTTTAATACCAGTTACACAAAATTTCTTTTTATTTTAGATTTTTCTCTTTAATGTTAAAAATAAAGGATCACTGTTAATTTTAATACCAATTACTATTCTCTTTTTTTTTAACTCAACCAACACTTACTTACTATACTATTTTACAACAAATCTTATACAAATTTTGTAACAATTACCCAAAAATACAGGGTATAACAAATTTCATAACAATATATTGAAAGAAGTTTTATATTCATCCCAGTACGGTCATTTTTTTTTACGTTTTAATAGTTTTTTTAGCTTCATAAAAACCACATAAAAAATAGTGATTGTTAACTTGTTTGATTTGTATAGTAGAGATTTTTTTTCTCCAAAATTAATGATTATTAGATTTCACTTTTTAACATCTTAAAATCTACATAAAAATGGTGACATGGTAACTAGTTTAATTTACACAGTAAAGTGTCTTTTTTTCTTAAAGTTCGAGATGTAAAAATTAGGTAGTTTATTTTATTTTCCGATGTACAATATAAACAAGCACATTCGATGTACTGCTAGTCACGGTGAAAATAAAAACAATACAATTTTCTTCTCTTCCCATATTTACATCTGGCCTCTATTTAATAAGGAATTCAATTCGTATATACTGCCATCTCTTAACAGTATTATCAATTAATGTAGATTTTTTTAATTTATTTTTTTTAAATATAATAGAGGTTTAAAATATTTTTGTAGGCATATTTGATAACAGACTTTTAAGGTCCTAATTTAAAAAAATTACATAATACGTCCCCATTTAACCGTCTTTCTAGCGTCTACCGTTAACGAGAAAGCAATACTGTCACTATTAAAAAGTAGCCACCCTATATACCTGAAACTAGACGTATAAGACCCCCCTCACCTCCAAAATAAACTCTGTTATACAACATTTTACTTTATTTCTACTTTTTTTAACGTACAAAATTTATCTGTGAAAATTAAATGTGTGTATTGCCGAATCGATTGCGATTTCAATGATCCAAAAGTTCACTCCAGATAATTTACGAGACCCAGATAGAAATTGAATAGACGAAAAAAAAAAGAATCAAACAACAACGATTCGATCACGAAATTAGAAACCGATTTTCCAGCGCTGTTTTAAAGTGATTGAAAATTTCAGGAAAAAAGAGAAAATTCAATCGATTTAAAAACAATAAAATTTATTAGATATACAGAGATTGATTTAACAAAATACATTCATTTATTTAGGAAAATTCACTTCCAAGTCCAATTACTAAATATATGTAATTAATTTACAAAAATTATAAAAATACGAAATTTTTAAAATTAACTTTTTACATTATAAAATCATCAATCAAATAAATTGCAATTGATGGTATTTATGTAGTAACATAGTAGCATCTTGAAATTATCCTCCAGGACCTCAATAAATCCCCAGGAAGTAGGACATCTGGCCTGCTAGACATCCGGAATGAAAGGCCAGTATATTAATCAAGCGACGACCCTGACTAAACTAAAAGGAAATGCCAGCAACCATCGAGATGGGGTTGGGTCTCGAAGATATAGTGCCATAAGAACCGACTATGTCAGCGTAATTTGAATAGTGATAGAATATGTGTGTGTGCGTTCCATTGAGCGATGTGAAGCATTTAATGGTTCGTAAATTGAACGTTTAAATAATTGGTTCACATATAACTGTGAATGCTTAGAGAGAGAAAGAGAGAGAGAGAGAGCAATTATTATTTCCAATGGCTGAAGTGAACTCTCATTGATGAAATTTGTTCATTAAGTTTATATTATTCGATCAATAGAGTGATTTAAATTTTATGCTGTAACTATTTACCTAACA
Source organism: Neocrepidodera transversa (assembly GCA_963243735.1). Taxonomy (NCBI): domain Eukaryota; kingdom Metazoa; phylum Arthropoda; class Insecta; order Coleoptera; family Chrysomelidae; genus Neocrepidodera; species Neocrepidodera transversa. The sequence continues at coordinate 13,337,302 of OY725345.1, forward strand.
AGAATTGAATAGATTTAAACAAAAGTTAATAATTAAGAATGATATGAATTTATGTTTTGCCCATTTTTTAAAAATTTCAAAAACATCAAAAATTTCAAAAAACATTAAAAAATTATTGTTAGAAATTTTAAAAAATTGCAAGGATTTTAAAATAACACCAATAAAAGCGATTTTATTAATTTTCAAAAAAAAATCTAAATTTTAAGAAATTTCGAAAGATTCGAAAATTTCAAAATTAAAAATGTCTAGAAATTCAAAAATTTCGATAATTTCTAAAATATATCTAAAATTTTCAAGTATTTTTAAAATTTTTGATAATTACAAAATAAAAACTTCTACATTTTAAGAATTTTAAAAATTAAAAAAAAAAACTGAATTTTAAGAAATTTAAAAAAATTCAAAAAACAAAAAAAAAATTGTTAAAAAAACTAAAAATATCAAAAATATATTGAAAGTTTCAAAAACATCGAAAATTTCAAAAGCATATAAAAAATTTAAATATTTTTCAAATTTTCAAAAATTGCAGATTTAAGAAACCCGGAATTTTAAAAAAAATTTTAGAATTTTAATTTTAAAAATTTCAAATATGTCATGAATTTCAAAAATTTGTAAAAATTTCAAAAAATGTAAAATGTAAAATTTGTAAAATATGTAAAAATATGTAAAATTGCAAAATAAATTTAAAATCATAAATTTTAAGAATTTCAAAAACGTTTTAAAAACAATCAAAAAACTGAATTTTGGGAAATTCAAAAATTTCAGACATAGATGAAAGATTTCAAAAAACAAAAAAAAAGTTAAAAAACTAAAAATATCAAAAATGTATTGAAAGTTTCAAAAACATCGAAAATTTTAAAAACATAAAAAACAGAAAATTATTGCTCAAATTTTCAAAAATTGCGGATTTCAAAATTTGTTAAAATTAAACAATTTTAAGAATTTCAAAAACATTTAAAACAAATAAAAAAAGAAAGCTGAATTTTAAAAAATTCAAAAAATTCAGAAATATATCAAACACTTCAAAAAACATCAAAAAAAGTGTTAAAAAATTAAAAATATCAAAAACATATCGAAAATGTCAAAAACATCGAGAATTTCAAAAACAAAAAATTTCAAAAAAAGAAAATTATTCTTCAAATTTCAAAAATTGGTGATTTAAAAAAACCCGAAATTTCAAAAATTTTAAAACAAAGATTTCAATACATACATTTTGAGAAATTCAAAAATTTCCAGAAGTATATTAAAAAAAAATCAAAATATATCGAAAATTTCAAAAACATCTATAAATTTAAAAAAATATTAAACAATTACTATTAGAAATTTATAAAAATAGTATATTGTGTCACAAGGGCAGAAAATGAGCATTAGCAGCCCGCGGTTATTATATACTCGAGCGAGCGTAGCGAAGCGAGGACAGATAATAGCAAAGAGCCTCTAAAGCGTTTTCTACATGTTACAAAAAACAAAAAAAAGGAAAATGTAACACAACTATTTTACAGATTTGTTGTCTTGATTTCAGACTTTCGGCCATATTTTTAGGGTTGATATGATTCATTTTCACATAAGGTAAAAATCTAAAAAGTACTTCTGACTGCACTGGTACTATACTAAAAATTTATCAATCTCAATCATAAAAAATCGGAAAAAAAGAAAAAAATAGAAAATATTGGAAAAAATTGAAAGAAAAATCAGAAAGTATTTGAAAAAATAAAATAGTACAACATGGAAAAAACGAAAAAATCAAAAAAAATGGTTGAAAAAAAAAGAAAAAAAAAATGCTGAAAATTGCAAAAAGAAACGCCAGAAATCTAAAAATATCGCAAAAAAATGAAAAAATCGCAAAAAACAAAGAGCAACCAAAGCAATCAAAAACAATTGTAACCATAAAAAAAAATTTAAAAAATCGCAATAGAATTCAAGAAAAAATATGACAAAAATCGCAAAAAATCAGAGTAAAAAAAATGAGAAAAATAGACAACAATTATAACCATAAAAAAGTTTTTAAAAAGCGAAAAAATTGAAATCGCAAAAAAACCGCAAATTTCCAAAAAAAAAAATGGCAAAAAAAGCAAAAAGTCTGAGGAATAAGAACAAATGAAAAAAAAATAAAAAAACAAATGTTGTAACCTTAAAAAAGTTTTTAAAAAATGAAAGAATTCGAAAGAATTGAAATAAATCGCAAAAAATCGCAACAAAATTCCAAAAAAAGTGCAAAAAATCGCAAGTAATCGCAAAAATCTGATAAATAAAAAAAATGAGAAAAAATAGAAAAAACCCTAAAAAAATTTGTAAAAACTTAAAAAGTTCTAAAAAATTGAAATAAATCGCAACAAAATTCCAAAAAAATCGCAAGTAATCGCAAAAAACTGAGAAATAAAATTGGAGAAACAATTGTAACATTAAAATTTTTTTTAAAAAAATGGAAAAATTCGAAAAAATTGAAATCAATCGCAAAAAATCGCAATAAAATTCCAAAAAAAATGGCAAAAAACGGAAAAAAATCAGAGGAATAAGAAAAAATGAAAAAAATTATTGTAACCATAAAAAAAGGTTTTAAAAATAAAAAAAATTGAACAAATTGAAATAAATCGCAAAAAATCGCAACAAAATTCCAAAAAAATCGCAAATAATCGCAATAATCTGAGGAATCAGAAAAAACGAGAAAAAAAAAACAATTGTAGCCATAAAAAACTTGTTAGAAATGAAAATATTCGAAAAAAGTGAAATAAATCGCTACAAAATTCCAAAAAAAAAACGCAAGTAATCGTAAAAATCTAAGGAATAATAAAAATGAGAAAAATAGAAAAAAACAATTGTAACCCTAAAATAATTTGTAAAAAATTAAAAAAATCGAAGAAATTGAAATAAATCGCAGAAAAATTGCAAAAAAACCGCAAATAATCGCAAAACATCAGAGGAATAAAATAAATGAGAAAAAATTGAAAAAACAATTGGAACCGTAAAAAAAGTTTTTAAAAAACGAAAAAATTCGAAATAAATTGAAATCGCAAAAAATCGCAAAAAAAATCCAAAAAATTGGCAAAAAAAACAAAAAATCTGAGGAATAAGAACAAATGAGAAAAAATAGAAAAAACAATTGTGGCCATAAAAAAAGTGTTTAAAAAATGAAAAAAATCGAAAAAATTGAAATAAGTCGCAAAAAAACGCAACAAAATTCCAACAAAAATTGCAAAACATCGCAAAAACCGCAATAATCTGAGGAATAAGTAAAAATGAGAAAAAATTGAAAAAACAATTGTAACCATAAAAAGTTGTTAAAAAATTAAAAAAACTCGAAAAAATAAAAATAAATCGCAACAAAATTTCAAATTGCAAAAAATCGCAAAATCGCTAAAATCTGAGGAAAAAAAAAATTAAAAAAAAATCGAAAAAACATTGTAACCCTAAAAAAATTTGTAAAAAACAAAAAAATTCGAAAAATTTTAAATAAAGCGCAAAATTTGAAAAAAACGGCAAAAAATAGCAAAAAAACTGAGGAATAAGAAAAATGAGGAAAAATAGAAAAAAACAATTGTAACCCTAAAAAATAATCGCAAAAATCTGAGTAATAAAAAAAAATGAGAAAAAATAGAAAAAACAATTGTAACCCAAAAAGAAATTTAAAAAAATGAAAGAAATCGAAAACATTGAAATAAATCGCAATTAAATTCCAAAAAAATGGCAAAAAATCGCAAATAATCGCAAAAAATCAGAGGAATAAGAAAAAATTAAAAAAATTTATTGTAACCATAAAAAAAGTTTTTGAAAATGAATATATTCGAAATAATTGAAATAAATCGCAAAAAATCGCAATAAAATTCCAAAAAAAAAATGCAAAAAATCTCAAAAAACTGCAATAATCTGAGGAATATGAAAAAATGAGAAAAAATTGAAAAAACAATTGTTACCATAAAAAGTTGTTAAAAAATGAAAAAATTTGAAAAATATTAAATAAACCGCAAAATTCCAAAAAAATTGCAAAAAATCTGAGGAATAAGAAAAATGAGGAAAAATAGAAAAAAATAGAAAAATCTGAGGAATAAGAAAAATGAGGAAAAATAGAAAAAACAGTTGTAACCCAAAAAAAATTGGAAAAATGAAAAAAATCGAAAACATTGAAATAAATCGCAATTAGATTCCAAAAAATGGCAAATAATCGCAAAAAATCAGAGGAATAAGAAAAAATTAAAAAATCAATTGTAACCATAAAAAAAGTTTTTAAAAATAAAACAATTCGAAATTATTGTAATAAATCGCAAAAAATCGCAATAAAATTCCAAAAAAATTTTTTAAAAAACGAAAAAATTGGAAAAACATTGAAATCGCAACAAAATTCCAAAAAAATGGCAAAAAACAAAAAAGTCTGAGGAATAACAAATGAGAAAAAATAGAAAACACAATTGTAACCATAAGAAAAGCTGTTAAAAATGAAAAAAATTCGAAAAAATTAAAATAAATCGCAACAAAATTCCAAAAAAATTGCAAAATATCCCAAGCTCGATCCCAAGTAATTGCAAAAATCTGAGAAATAAGAGAAAATGAGAAAAAATAATTGTAACAAAATAAAAAAAAATGCAAAAATACGCAATAATCTGAGGAATAATAAAAAATGAAAAAAAATCGAAAAAATTGAAATAAATCGCAACAAAATTCCAAAAAAATTGCAAAAAATTGCAAGTAATTGCAAAAATTCAGAGGAAAAAGAAAAAATAAAAAAAAAAATCAGAAAAATCGAAAAAACAAACAAAAAACCAGAGAAACCCCAGGAAAGGGACAGAGAGTAAGAGAAAGAGAGGAAGGTCGCCAAGAGGAGGCATAACGCTTTTTCCTTACGTGACCCTTTCTGCCAGTTAATTCCTACCGGAAGCCGCGTAAAGGAACTTCGTACCAAAAAAATATCCTTTCTGAAAAAAATACAGGAACGCTTTTGGGTTTTTGAAAAAGGGTACCGACACGTTCCGGCCACAATTCACAAAAATTTTAAATTTTCGATTATTGATACTTGATGTAGATCTAAAAATTAATTTTTGATAAATTTTTTAAGCTTGTATTATGAATGGATAATTAAAATTCTACTTTACCGGATTATTATTGTTCATTAAATAAAAAATATTACAATAAAAAAATATTACAATAATGTTGTTTACTAAATAGTGAAAAATTGTTGAGAAATTGATTATTTTTTATTCCTAATAGACAGGGTGGCGCACCCAAGTACTACTTGGTTGTACATGAAAAAAATGTATACAAGGTTCTAAAAAGTACGCAAATTTTGATCACCCTGTATACATTTAGTTGTTATGCCACCAAATAAAACTCAAGAAGTTAAGATAGAGACATATAAACCGTTTTGTCCGATTTTACGTCGTTTGGCCGGAGCCATCACTAAAAGTTGAAAAAATGCGAATTTCAAAAACAATACAGGGTGTTCCGTTTAAACAAATATAACCATGGTGCATATCTTTTAATTGAGATGCCCTGTATAAATAAAAATAATTTTAAAATATACTCATATACATCATGTATTAAAATTTTTTTATAAAATTTAACCACCGTTTTTAATATAAAAAACGACGCGTATAGGATGCGCCACCCTGAATTTTAATTTCTAATAAATATTTTTGCAACTAAACAAAATACTGCTAATAAAACGTAAGTCCGATTTAGGAACAAAACAAACCAAATCCAAAATATCGTTATACAAAAATTAAATAATGTACATACAATCCGTACTAAAAACGACCTTTTAACAAGCAACTTGAATGGCTGCAGTAAATGTTTCAACTAATATCTGTTCACAAATGATGCCATTGGAAGTCGAAATGACATCAAAATAACCGGTTTTATTTTTGTCGCAACATTTTGTTCCATGCAAAATGACCTATTTGACATCGGAGAAAACATGTCAATAACAATAAAATCGAAATTCTGTTTTGATATTGTCGCAACAACGTACATGTTTTGTAAAACTGAATTTATTCTATGAGTTCGCTTTGTTCGGTTAAATTTGTGGTTTACTTTAAAAATATGAATGACCTGATATCATCGAATTATTTATAATCGCACAAAATTATAGTAAAATATTAATAATTTTGTAGTTTAAACTCATCTTTAAGTACTATTTAACCCGATCAAAGTTTTATTTTTAAGTAGGATAAAATTTACTAATTAATTACTATACTTCTCTTCACAATCTTGTAATTATTTATTATTTTCCCGTTTCTATTAAATAATAAATCTCTAGAAATTCTAGAGCACATGCACAAAACCGCTTTTCACCTTCCAAAAAGATGATATATATTTAGATGACTGGGGGAATTTATGTACAAAACAAAAACAATATGGCAGGTTGAGAGTTCGGCGGGAACTTGTGTGGTATCCAGTGTTTCCTCTGGTATCCGAGCCGTTCGCATTCCTTGGCCAAGACCAGAAATATTCCTGCGAATTCCTGCCCACGACATCTGCCTCCATCTCTGCCAGGATTATTGACCGGGGGAATTTTAAGATTTGCAAAGGATCTCGTGTTTTGTATATTATTGAATTATATCTAACAAGAAAATATAACAACTAATAATGTATTTAAGCATAAATTTTGTATATTTTGTTGTTTCCATGCAAATTTTTATAAATTTTACAAATTTTTTTCAAAATTTTCAAATTTTTACAAATTTTTCAAATTTTTACAATTTTTTTACAAATTACTGTTTTTTTACAAATACAAATTTTTACAATTTTTTCAGTTTTCCAAATTTTCGAATAATTTTTTAATATTTTTGAAACCTGACATTTTTGAATTAATTTTACGTTTTTTCGGAATTTTTGAATTTCTAGACATTTTTATTTATCTATTTTTTTGAAATTTGGGAATTTTTTGACATATTTCTTAATTTTTTAAAATTCAGTTTCGTTTTTAAATTTTTGAATTTTTGATATATTTTTGAATATTTAGTGATGTTTTATTTAAATTCAACTAATGCCCAAAGGTTTTAATGTAATTCATGTTTTTTCAAATTTTCCATATATTTTAGAAATTTTCCATATATTTTAGAAATTTTTGAATATTTTGACATTTAGACTTTTTAAAATTTTCGAAGAAATTGCAAAATTGCAACAATTTAAAATTTTTGATGAATTTTTGAAATTTTCGAAAAAAAATTTTTAAACTTGAAAATTTTAAAATATTTTTTTTAAGTCTTCGAATAATTTCATGTTTTTTGAATTTTTGGAATAATTTTTTAATATTTTTTGAAACTTTTGACAGTTTTGAAATATTCTAAATTAATCGAATAATTTTGTTTTTTTTTTTAAATTTTATATATTTCAGAAATTTCTGAATTATTTGAGTCTGAATTTGTGAAAAAAATTTCAAATTTTTTTAATGATATATTTTTGAAATTTTAAATAATTTTGTTTTTTTGATACTGTTGACAGTTTTGAAATATTTTTAATAAATCGAATAATTTTGTTTTTTGAACTTTTTGATTTATTTAAATTTGTTTTTTGAATATTTTGTCATTTTTACTTTTTGAAATTTTCGAAAAAAATTGCAAAAATTCAAAATTTTTGATGTATTTTCGAAATTTTTGAATAATTTTTTGAATCTTTTGAGTTTTGAAATATTTTTAATTTGTTTTTTGAAAATTTCTAAATATTTCAGAAATTTTCGAAAATTTTGACACTAACTTTTTGAAATTTTTGAATAATTTTTTAATATTTTTTGAAACTTTTGACAATTTTGAAATATTCTAAATTAATTGAATAATTTTGTTTTTTTTAAATTTTCCATATATTTCAGAAATTTCTGAATATTTTCACATTTTGACTTTGTGAAAAAAATTGCAGTTTTAAATTTTTTGAATGATATATTTTTGAAATTTTAAATTTTGTTTTTTTGAAACTTTTGAGTTTTGAAATATTTTTAATTTGTTTTTTTGAAATTTTCCAAATATTTCACAAATTTTCGAAAATTTTGACTCATTGACTTTTTGAAATTTTTGACGTATTTGTGAAATTTTTGACGAATTTGTGAAATTTTTGAATATTTTTTGAAACTTGACAATTTTGAAATATTCTTAATTAATCGAATAATTTTGTTTTGTTTTTACATTTTCCATATATTTCTGAAATTTCTGAATATTTTGACATTTTGACTTTGTGAAACAAATTGCAAAATTTCAAATTTTTTAATGAAATTTTTGAATAATTTTGTTTTTTTGAAACTTGAGTTTTGAAATATTTTTAATTAATCGAATACTTTTGTTTTTTGAAAATTTTGATTTTTTTAAATTTCTTTTTAAATATTTTGACATTTTTACTTTTTGAAATTTTCAAAAAGATTGCAGAAATTCAAAATTTTTGTTGTATTTTTGAAATTTTTTGAATCTTATGACTGTTTTGAAATAATTTTAATTAATGTTTTTTTGAAATTTTCCAAATATTTCAGAAATTTTCGAATATTTTCACATTTTAACTTTTTGAAATTTTTGAAACTTTCGAAATAAATTGCAAGATTTCAAATTTTCTGTTTATTTTTGAAATTTTTGAATAATTTTTTAATGTTTTTTGATACTTTTGACAGTTTTGAAATATTTTTAATTGAATAATCTTATTTTTTGACATTTTTGATATATTTTAAAAATTTTTTTTGATAATTTTGACATTTTTACACTTTTTCAAAATTTTGACCACCCCCCCACCCGTTGAATATTAACCACCTTTTAAGAGTAACAGTTTTTCAAAAGAAAATTTAGGATATTTATGAATGTAGAAATATAGTTGCATAATTTTAAAACACCTTGTATAAGATATTAAACCTGTGGTTAAATATAGTAGGTTGACCTATTGAGCTAAGGCAATTATACTACACAAATGAGTGGTTGCTTTTGCCCAAAACTCATCAGCGCATTTCACAGGATCTTTTCTGCCTCATTTGAATTTATAAAATATATATCGATATAAAACTCTTATACGAAAGAGTTGTTAGGTATGCGATTCGTTCATCGAACCGACCTATTTCCTTTTCAGAAATATCCAAAATGATCGACTGCTTCCTTCTTTATTTTTATCTCCGTTTGTGACGGTCCACTTTGGCCAATCAAATCGACAATTCGACTCGTATCGAAAGAAAATTATAACATAAATAATAAACCCTATCTTTTATTATCGTCCTTTTTGTAGCTTTCTCGGCCATCAGCAACTTCGGTTTCGGTTGATAAAAATTTATGTATTTGAATCTCGAACGTTTCATAACGGTATTATTGGGTTAGATTTTCTCAAAAAAGAGCTACTATTATTAAAAATCCGTAATACGGTATAAATTTTCTACGTTTATCGATCACCATGAAATTGGTAGCTGCAAACTGTTTGCAAATTTATAGTAAATATTTGCTACTCACCTAAAACAGCGTCGGCTTTGTCAGTGACCAGTAACAATGATAGTTAATTCCCAAAACCCTATGGGATGTGCTCTCTCCGACCTGTCAACAAACCGCAATGTTAGAGTTTGCCCAATCGAATCAAATAAAAATTTTATTAGTGGCATTTGGTGCTTAAATATTTAAATGATAGTCACAGAGGTATCGCACTATTTATTCTCAATTAGTAGCAAAGTTGTTGCTATAATTAAATAATTTTAAAATTCTAGCATGTTCTCCTGTTTTTGGAATATCTATTTTATTCTAGTACGCTACAGATAAGAATTTGATTCCCAAAAAATCGAAATACCAACTTATACTACAACATTGAAAATAATTAAAATTAATTTACCCGATTGCGAAATCCTCATACCCGACCTGACAAATGATTCGATTAAAATACCAAGCTCACTTTTATAAATCGAAAATGGCTTAACCACAATAGAATTTTCCAATCCAATTCCTCAAACAAATTTAATTCAAATATAATCCTTTGCTGGCACATATAACGAAGAAGCTTATGATTATTTCAATATAGAACAAGTTCTACCATCATAAATAATATAAAATGACAGTTTAGGCTTTTCACTTATCAGAACTGACCACATCAACTCCTGAAGGCGATAAAAAAGTTGCTAATTAAATTCTACATCGACCAGATAAAAAATTGGCATTTACAAATCAAGTAAAACATGACACTAAAATGGATGGAAGCGCAATAAGAAAATGAAGAATAGTGGTTTATTATAGAAAAGTCAACGAGAAAACTATCGACGATAGATATCCGTTAGCAAATATTACAGACATATACAAACTTGGAAGATGCCAATATTTAACAACCCTGGACCTCATGACGTGTTTGATCAACATAATGACAGCCTAATAAACGGTTTGAAACCAGTTAAATCGACGCTGCCTAATAAAATCTCCGGTAGAATTGGTGCGTAATTAACCGCACCCAAAAAGTTTTCTGATTTTTCATAACAAAAAATGTAAATAGTTTTTACAGTGACTGACTGAAGTGATTGAGTACAATTTAAATATTCATGTTTTGGTTTCATAATGTAACTTAATGTGACGCTTTATGTTTCGTACTTGGAAAAAATGGAATAAAAATTACATTCCAATTTCAAATACTGTTTTTAACATTCATATTGGTTTATCTTCTACCTAAGAAGTTTGGTCCATGGAATTTATTTTATACGTTCGCAGTCTCGTATTCTTTCAACAGTTATGAAAACTAATATTCATAATTCGTTCCTGGTCCTTCCAGCCGGATAAGTATTGGAACCAGTTTTTTACAAACATTTTCTTGCTGTGGTCATCACGTTTGTGTGTCAGCAAACCTGCTCCTGCTGTTGTCATCTGTAGCGATTTGTATATATATCTCTAACCATTTGTATGGACATCTGTATTCATCTATATGCCAGCGGAGTTTTCATGAACGACTTACGAATATTAGTATTCATAACTGTTGAAAGAATACTAGACTGCGAACGTGATAAAACAAATTCCAGGATTTCGAAGGACCAAACTTCTTAGATAGAAGTTAATCCAATATGAAAATCATAAAGCGGCACATTAAGTTAAATTAGGAAACCGAAACATGAATATTTAAATTGTACTCAATCACTTCACTCATCATAAAAAATATTTACATTTTCTGTTATGAAAAATCAGAAAACTTTTTGGGTGCAGTTAATTACGCACCATTTTACTTAATTAAAGTAACTTTTTAGCTCTATTGCATTACTGAATTGGTTCACTGTCTGGATGCGAGATATTGTTTGTGTGCTCTGAATTTTAACGGTGAGGAGGGTTGGTGGTTTTTTATTGGTAGGTGACATGTGACGTGGTATGTAAGTAGCCTTGAATTAAGCATCGTAGCAGGAAGAAGCATATCTATATTTTTGTCTCTTATAATGATGGGATAATATGAGAGAAAGATAAGCTTACATAGCAACAGTCGCTTATGTATTTTGTTTCTGTTTACTGTATTTTGCAAGTAGACAGAAAAAAGTCTGAGAGTAAGAAGGAATAATATTGTGTTGATTTTAAATCCATTTTTAGATTATAAAATATTAAAATACAATAATATACATTAGCATGAACTGAAAGATTAATATTATTAATTTTAAACGAAATATGAATTAGTTTGTATTTTTTGGATAATATTCCAGTGAAATTTATCCAAGAATATTTTGTAAAAGATGAAGTTTTGCAAAATTCATCTTATAACAAGAGATGATAAAAATGATAAGCATCGCATTTCAGAAAATTAGTAATCAAATTCTTAGGAGTAGATCTTTTGAAGAACGACTACAGCATTACAAAGATGATGAAGAAGGTCAATTTGAGCAACTTTGGTTGATTTATTTCGTAAAAGAAAACACCCTGTATACTGAAAAACAATTTTTGAATGTGTAGCTCAGACGCTCCTATAATTTGTGTTTAAATTTTTTTTCGTATACTTAAGATAACGGAAATTTCAAAACTTTGAGAGAAGTTTTAGACAAAATGCATATCCTATAAACTATCTTAACTTAATTCCTAGCAAAAATATATTAACATGAAACCGTATTTTTAAAAAATCTTGTATTTATAAATAAATAAGTAAACGCAGAATATATACATAATTAAACATCATGCGCAGTAGAAATGAAGTCAAAAGGGCACTAGCACCCATTTTCATTATAATTATTGCAATTTTATTAAAAAAAATATCATTACATTTAAAATGTGGCGTAGAATAAGTACGTAAAGAAAAATCGTGAGCAGTGTGCATTGCAAAAGGACACTTGTTTCTAACTTAGTCATTATTAGTACGATTTTAATAGAAAAATGGCCATTTAACCATTCAAGCATGGCCAGTATGATTGAAATACACTCAGATTCGATCCCCAAAACAGCATTCAATGTAGAAAATGGACACTATGAGGATATTAGGATGCCCTTTGGTCCACGAATGAACCAGCGAATTTTTCAAGAGTAATGGAGAGTGTATTAAAAAATTTAAACGGGAAAATATGGCTAGTCTACATGGATGACATAATTATATTCTTGATTTCCTTAGAAGAACACATAAATAATCTTAAACAAATATTTTAACGACTAAAAGAATCCAAACTCAACATTCAACTCGACAACTCTGAATTTATTTAATTTGCCAAAATATTTACAATTTTTTTTTTGTTTCTACTTATTAGAACTGATTTATGTGTTATAAAATAAATATTTCCTTGACATTTGCGAAATTTTCTGCTGTACTAGTTGAGCATTATTTTATTGAACTATTTATAAGTAAATTATGTTGTTTTGAAAATACCTCTCAAACTATTGTAGCTATTTGATGCTTAAATATGTAACGGTTGGGAACACTTTGTTCCACTGACAATAAAGTAGAATAAACATGAAGTTCTATCGATGTTGGGAAGTAACAAATGCTGTCTCAAAGCTGGTTTTTTTTTTATAGCGAACCAAGGAATAATAAATATTCATGCATTGTGGTTTCAGTTTTTTGACCAATTTTTATAAATATCGATTAAAGCGCAAATTTTAGATGAAAATAAGGAAATAATTTTATTGCTGCTTAATTCTGACTAATTTTAATTAAATCTAAAGAAAAGCTTCATTACAGAGTACATTGACATACATGATATTTGAAAATTCTGTGAGCAAAAAGTGAATTTTGGGAGGCTCTCTCTTGTATTTTTCACATGAAAGTCACGTCATATAGAGATTTAGTTACTTACTTTCAGATTGTTTTGAAGATTTTATCTTTTAGTTTTATATTTATATTTTATGATAAAGTAAAAAAAAACTCGTTTATTTAATGCTTTTTAATTATTTACATTTTTAAACTGTATACAAAATCAAAACACAGGTATTATTTTGTATGATAAAAAAATTTCTAAATTCAATTTAAATGGTTTCTTTTGTTTAAGTTTTATAAATAATTAAAGTTTGTGACAAATTAATACTATAGAGTGTGCCAAGATACTACTACTTTTTGAAGAATAATTTATGTTTTTTAGAACCACCCTATATATTTTTAATATTTTGATTTAAATTAAATAAAGTTTATTATATGAAGAACCTTTTGTTAGGAATGAAAATTTCTGATTAATTAATAATACCAGAGAGTGCTAAGAAAATTCTACTTTTTTTTAAGAAATATATATGTACTTTTAAAATCACCCTGTATATTTATATTTTTTATTAATTTAATTAAGTTCATTATACAAGGTGGACCAAAATTGTCGAGCAATACTTCTAGGGGTGATAGAACACCTAAAAATAAGTAGTGTTTGTCTAATGAAACTATGTCGAAAGCCGCTTATTAAGGGCGCGACAACCCCTAGAATGGACTTAACGATAATTGGTTTTTCATGAATATCTTTAGAGAGAGGTACCTTACAATATTCAAATTTTAGGTTGGACCTAAGGGTACTAAGATACGCTATTTACGTACTTTGTCTTGATTCTTCGAATTCACTAAGGGTAGTTTTCAAGGGGTGAGTTACCCTTTTTTAGACATACTTTTTTGTTATCAACTATTTTGGAAAATGCATATTAAAATAATATTTTCGGAAGTTTTTTTTTAATAAAGGTACTCTTGATGTATCATCCAAAAATTAATCGTTTTCGTGTAATTTGAGTTCAAAGATATACTGTAACACCAGTAAGAAAATAATTACGCTTTCCTTAGATGCAAAACAAAAAATACATATTAATAGTATGTCGGCTTTGCATCTAAGTAGTCTGTGATTATTTGACAGTTCTTACGACGATAATTATTCGACAATAAGTAACAATTTTTCAAATTGATGGATTGGTCGAGGTGCCGAAGCACCAATCCATTAGACAGCTCGATCACCGGATCTCAATCCCATGGATTTTAAAATTTGGGGGCATTTAAAATCTAAAATATACCAACGCGAAATTAATAATATTGAGGAACTAAGATAAATAATTTATTATGAATTCGGTGAGCTCTAAAACAATCCTCATAAGTATTAGAAAATTAATTCCTAACTTAAAAAGAATTTAGTTGTGTATACTAGAGGAAGGAAGTCTTAAAATATTTTTCATATAATTCATTTAATTGACAATAATTAAATTGTAATTTTACTGTTTGTTACCGCAGGTCGATATTTGTCCCTAGTCAAGCTCGTCCATTTTTGAGCTCAAATTACATGAAAACGATTAATATTTGGACGATACATCTAGAGTAGCTTTTTCCATGAAAAACTTCCGAAAATATTATTTCAATATGTATTTTAAAAAACAGTTAATAACAAAAAAAATATGCCTAAAAAATGGTAACTCACCCCATGAAAACTACCTTTAGTGAATTCGAAGAATCAAGACAAAATACATAAATAGCGTATATTAGTATCCTTAGCTACTACCTAAAATTTTAATATTGTACGGTACCCCTCCCTAAAGATATTCGTGAAAAACCAGTTATCGTTAAGCCCTTCCTAGGGGTTGTTGCACCCTTAATAAGTGTTTTTGGACATATAGGTTCATTAGACAAACATTACTTATTTTTAGGTCTTCTATCACCTCTAGAAGTATTGCTCGACAATTTTGGTCCCCCTTGTATGTAAAAACTTTTATTAATAAATAAAAACAAAAATGCTACGTTTTTAACTATAATTTATTTATTTTTAGAATCACCCTGTACATTTATAATATTTTCACTTAAATTGAAAAAAGTTTATTGTATGTAGAAACTTTTATTGACAAATTAAATTTTCTGATTAATTAATAATACAGAGTGTAGCAAGAAAATTCTACTTTTTTAACGGTAAATTACTTAATTTTAGAATCACTCTGTACATTTTTATTATTTTCATTTAAATTTAAAAAAGTTAATTGTATGTAAAAACTTTTATTAGGAATTAATTTTTTTTGACAAATTAATAATACAGAGTGTGCCAATAAAATTCTATTTTTTTAACTATAATTTATTTATTTTTAGAATCACCCTGTACATTTTTACTAGTTTCTTTAAAATTAAACAGAGTTCATTATATGTAGAAACTTTTAATAATCGTGAAATGTTCTGATTAATTATTAATACAGAGTGTACCAAGAAAATTCCAGTTTTTTAACAATACTTTTTTTATTTTTAGAATAATCCTGTCCTGCATATTTTTAATATCTGTTTTTTTTTTAATTTAACAAAGCTTATTGTATGTAGAAAATTTTATTAGGAATCGAGTTAAGAATTTAAATTTTTTGACAAATAATAATACAGAGTGTGTCAATAAAATTCTACTTATTTAACGATTATTTATTTATTTTTAGAATCACCCTGTACATTTTTAATAGTTTTAGTTAAATTTAAAAAAGTTTATTGTACATAGAAACTTTTATAAGAAATTAAATTTTCTGATTAATGAATAATATAGAGTGTGCCAATAAAATTCTACTTTTTTAACTATAATTTATTTATTTTTAGAATCACCCTGTACATTTTTACTAGTTTCTTTTAAATTAAACAGAGTTCATTATATGTAGAAACTTTTAATAAGCATGAAATTTTCTGATTAATTATTAATACAGAGTGTACCAAGAAAATTCCAGTTTTTTAAGAATACTTTTTTTATTTTTAGAATTATCCTGTCCTGTATATTTTTAATATCTGTTTTTTTTAATTTAACAAAGCTAATTGTATGTAGAAACTTTTATTAAATATCGAGTTAAGAATTTAATTTTTTTGACAAATTAATAATACAGAGTGTGACAATAAAATTCCACTTTTTTAACTAAAATTTATTTATTTTTAGACACACCCTGTACATCTTTAATAGTTTTTTTTAAATTAATCAGAGTTCATTATACGTAGAAATTTTTAATAAGAATGAAATTTTCTGATTAATTATTAATATAGAGTGTACCAAGAAAAATATATTTTTTTAACGATAATTTTTTTAATTTTTAGAATTCCCCTGTATACTTTTAATATTTTGTTTTAAATTTAACACAGCTAATTTTACGTAAAAACTTTTATTAAGAATTAAATTCTTTGACAAATTAATAATACAGAGTGTGCCAATAAAATTATACCTTTTTAACTATAATTTATCTATTTTTAGAATCACCCTATAGATTTTTACTATTGTCTTTTAAATTTAACAGATTTCATTATATGTAGAAACTTTTAATAAGAATGAAATTTTCTGATTAATTATTAATACAGAGTGTACAAAGAAAATTCCAGTTTTTTAACAATACTTTTTTTATTTTTAGAAGTATCCTGTATATTTTTAATATCTTTTTTAAATTTAACAAAGCTTATTGTATGTAGAAACTTTTATTAAGAATCGAGTTAAGAATTAAAATTTTTTGACAAATTAATATAGCAGAGTGTGCCATAAAATTCTACTTTTTTAACGATAATTTATTTATTTTTAGAATCACCCTGTACATTTTTAATATTTTCTTTTAATTTTTTTTAATTTAACAGAGTTTATTATATGTAGAAATTTTTATAAAGAATGAAATTTTCTGATTAATTATTAATACAGAGTGTACCAAGAAAATCGTTACTTTTTTAACGATAATTTTTTTATTTTTAGAATTATACTGCACATTTGTAATAGTTTACTTTAAATTTAAAAAAGTTTATTGTATGTAGAAACTTTTATTAAGAATTAAATTCTTTGACAAATACAGAGTGTGCCAATAAAATTCTACTTTTTTAGCCATATTTTATTTATTTTTAGAATCACCCTGTAGATTTTTAATATTTTTAGTTAAAATTTAAAAAAGTTCATTTGACGTAGAAACTTTTATAAGGAAATAAATTTTCTGATTAATTAATAATACAGAGTGTCCCAAGACAATTCTACTTTTTTAACGATCATTTACTTATTTTTAGAATCACTTTATAAATTTTTCGCTTAAATTTAAAAAAGTTTATTGTATGTAAAATATTTTATTAAGAATTATCTTTTTTGATTAATTAATAATACAGAGTGTACCAAGAAAATTCTACTTTTTTAACAATAATTTACTTATTTTTAAAATCATCTTTTTTTAATATGTTCATTTAAATATCACAAAGTTTATTACATGTATAAACTTTTATTAACGATTAAGTTATTTGATCGTTTTTAACGATTATTTACTTATTTTTAGAATCACCTTGTATATATTTAATACTAAAGCTATAATTTAGATTCTGCCTATCATAATATTTAATTTGTTTTATCTTATTATTTATTTGAAGCCTTTAACTACCCCGAAAAATATATATTACCCTATAAAATAAATTCCAAACTTACGCGTTTTCCCAATATCCTAATGAATAACCGATCAATTTTTGTTTCAACCTTAACAAAAAGAAAAACGAAGTCAAAGAGTTTTTCAGTCTGTGACGCACGTGCAAATGCTATTCTTATATTTCACAGCCACCTGCTACTGATTGTTTTGCCATCGTAAGTTTGTCCTGTGCCAAGATTTTTATGGTCCTCTCTTTTTTTCAACCCTTGATGGATGTTATTAGCAAGTGAAGGCTTCGAACCAAAAATGAATAATGACCTAATAATTTCGGTTTGGAAATAAGAAAAGAAATATGTTACATATGATGGTTGAAAGAAAAATATTTTTAGTATTAGAGCATGAGTTAGACCAACAACTGAGGAAGCAATTATCGAAATTACAATAGTAGTGGTAACTGATACTGATGTATACAATTAACTTCGGCATGAATATCTCCAACGTTGCATACAAATTCAAACTTCATGGAATAGCGCCGATATTCTAATGTCAATATAATGATGCGTATGAATGTAGAACTCCCGTCATATGGCACAATATACAATTAAGCTGGATACATAATTACCAGACATAATCTCAGACATCCGTCACGAGTTTAATAGTATTCACTTTGTTGCATCATACTAGTATTTAATGGAGAACGGAGTACGAATAGGCTTTATATGAAACTTCATATTTGGTTACAGTATATTGTAGTTAGAATTTTGATTAAATTTTATACTATAATTCGTTGGTCTAGAATAGAATCTAAACTAATGAAGAAATAAAAATAATAAAGTTAAAAAGCCGTTAAAAACATTATTAAAAGTGGTACACGAAAAAATTGAAGTTGTCAAACTAAATAACTATAAAAGTTAATAATTGCCGAATGTCTGGAATGTAACGTGCGATAAGGACATACTGTATACAACTTACAAGGATTTTCATTTTTAGGACGTATTGTATTCATCGTACAAGAATTTTTATTTTTGGAACATACTGTATACAACTAAGGTAGAAGAATTTTAATTTTTGAGATATATTGTACACAACTTACAAGACTTTTTATTTTTGGGACGTCCTGTATATATTGTACAATAATTTTTAGTTTTAGAACGTACTGTATACAACTCAGGTAGAGAAATTTTCATTTTTGGGATATATTATATACAACTTACAAGAATTTTTATTTTGGGACATATTATATACAATTTAGAAGATTTTTTATTTTTGGGCCATATTGTATACAGTTTAGAAGATTTTTCATTTTTGGGCCATACTGTATACTCTATGCAAGATTTTTTTTAGAAAAAAACTAAACTTTTATAGTTACTTGGTTTTAAAGGATTTTTTATGGATTATTCCATATTTATAATCACTTTTCAAGGATTTACATCACTTCAACTTTTAGGAATTTTTAGAGTATTTTAACGAATTTTCTAAGGATGTTTTAATAAATTGTGTTTCAAGGATGATTCTAGGATATTTCAGTAAATTTTTAGACTTTTTACAGATTTTCACGACTTTAAATTTTAAGGATTTTTTAAGGAAATATTGTGTTTCAAGCAGTATTTAGTGATTTTTTTTTATTAATAAATAAATTTGCAGGCATTATTCAAGAATATTAAGGACGATTCTAGGATATTTCAATAAGTTGTGAAAGACTTTTTCAGGATTTTTTATAGATTTTTCACGACTTTAATTTTTAAGGATTTTTCACAGATTTTTTAGGATGTTTTAAGAAATTGTGTTTCAAACAATATCCAAGGATTTTTTCAAAAATGTTAAATAAATTTGCATGCATTGTTCAAGGATATTCAGAATGATTCCAGGATAATTCAATAAATTGTAAAACTTTTTCAGGATTTTTCACAAATTTTTCGCGATTTTAATTTTTAATTATTTTTCACGGATTTTTTAAGGATGTTTAAAGAAACTGTGTTTCAAGCAGTATTAAAATCGTTTTAAATAAATTTGCATGCATTGTTCAAGGATATTAAGAATGATTCTAGGATATTTCAATAAGTTGTTAAAAATAAATTTTTGCAAGATTTTTTACAGATTTTTCATGACTTTAATGTTTAATGATTTTTCACGGATTTTTTAAGGATGTTTTAATAAATTGTGTTTCAAGCAGTATTCAATTCCTTGAAAAAATTTTAAATAAATTTGCATGCATTATTCAAGGATATTAAGAATGATTCTACTATATTTCAATAAGTTGTTAAAAATAAATTTTTGCAAGATTTTTAGATTTTTCATGACTTTAATTTTTAACGATTTTTCACGGATTTTTTAAGGATGTTTTAAAAAATTGTGATTCAAGCAGTATTCAAATCCTTGAAAAAAATTTAAAGATATTTTGCATGCATTGTTCAAGGATATTAAGGATGATTCTAGGATATTTCAATAAGTTGTTTAAGACTTTTTTAGTGTCTTTTACAGATTTTTCACGACTTTAATTTTTAAGGATTCTTTACGGATTTTTTTAAGAATGTTTTAGTAAATTGTGTTTCAAGCAGCATTCAAATCCGTGAAAAAATTTAAAAAAAATTGCATGCATTGTTCAAGGATATTAAGAATGCTTCTAGATTTTGTAAGGATGTATTAATAAATTGTGTTTCAAGCAGTACCCAATGTGTTTTTTTAATTTTTAAAATAAATTTGCAGGCATTGTTCAAAAATGTTAACGATGATTCTAGAATATTTCACTATCTCGTTAAAGACTTTTTCAGGATTTTTTACAAATTTTTCGTGATTTTAATTTTTAAGGATTTCTCACGGATTTTTTAAGGATGTTTTAAGAAACTGTGTTTCAAGCAGTATTAAAATATTTTTAAATTAATTTGCATGCATTGTTCAAGGATATTAAAAATGATCCTAGGATATTTCAATAAGTTGTTAAAAATAAATTTTTGCAATATTTTTTACAGATTTTTCATGACCTTAATGTTTAATGATTTTTCACGGATTTTTTAAGGATGTTTAAGAAATTGTGTTTCAAGCGGTATTCAAATCCTTGAAAAAAATTT
This sequence comes from Neocrepidodera transversa, assembly GCA_963243735.1. Classification (NCBI taxonomy): domain Eukaryota; kingdom Metazoa; phylum Arthropoda; class Insecta; order Coleoptera; family Chrysomelidae; genus Neocrepidodera; species Neocrepidodera transversa. Next base: position 13,358,018 of record OY725345.1, read on the forward strand.
AAATAAATTTGCATGCATTGTTCAAGGATATTAAGGATGATTCTAGGATATTTTAATACGTTGTCTAAGACATTTTCAGTATTTTTTACAGATTTTTCACGACTTTAATTTTTCAGAATTTTTCACGGATTTTTAAGGATGTTTTAATAAATTGTGTTTCAAGAAGTATTCAAGGATTTTATTTTAAATTTTTAAATAAATTTGTAGGCATGGTTCAAAAATATTAATGATGATTCTAGAATATTTCAGTAACTTGTTAAAGACTTTTTCAGGATTTTTCACAGATTTTTCACGACTTTAATTTTTAAGGGTTTTTCATGTATTTTTTAAGGATATTTTAAGAAATTGGGTTTCAAGCAGTATTCAAGGATTTTTTTAAAATTTTTTAAATAAATTTGTATGCATTGTTCAAGGATATTAATCATAATTCTAGGATATTTCAATAAGTTGTTAAAGACTTTTTCAGGATTTTTCACCGATTTATCATGATTTTAATATTTAAAGGATTTTTCACGGATTTTTTAAGGATGTTTTAATAAATTGTATTTCCAGCAGTATTCAAATCCTTGAAAAAATTTTAAATAAATTTGTATACATTGTTCAAGGATATTAAGGATGATTCTAGACTATTTCAATAGGTTAACGATTTTTGCAAGTTTTTTTACAGATTTTTCATGACTTTAAATTTTAAGGATTTTTCAAGGATATTTTAATAAATTGTACTTCAACAAGGATTTTTTTAACATTTTTTTTTCGCACCAGTAGAACGAAAGTTATGGTATCCACAGACCAATAAATAGACAGACACACATTAAGCCAATCTAACTAATTTTGATTGAATATTATTTCAAGTGTGCTGAGCCTGAACCACAAGACAAAAAAAATCTACCAGGTAGCAATTTTGAGAAAAATGAGGTTACAATTAAAAAAATTAACATTTTTAAAATCAAAAATGTATTTATTTTTACTTTCCTGCTCTAATATGGGCGCCAGTGTTTTCTTGAAACTATTTTAATGACGAATAAAACTTCTAAAATAAAAGTATTTGCATAAGTTGAATGTTTTCCAATGTAATGCTGCATTACCATGTTTCCAAAATTTAAAAATAAGAATAGTAATTAAAAAAATTATGAAAACCTAAAGCATAATTCTGTATTAAAGAACATTATTATGTGTGTTTCATTTAGAATCTAGTTAATATGAAACTCTCGCACCGTAAAAAAAATGAAAAGAAACTTTCGAAAACTTTCTCGAGCGAACTGAAAATTTTCTCTAATTTAATTAATGCCCGACGATATTGAGAGAGCGCCTGGCGCACTTTACAAAGTAAATATAAGATTTCTTTAATTTGTATCTCTCGGACTCTAATTATTTTATGCTCAATGAATCTCCCTAACTGAATAATTCTCGTTAACCTTCTTCTCGATGGAATTTTCTTGAATTTTGAACTGTGCTAGTCAAATACGAAGGTTAATTTAGTTAAAAGCAAACCGTCTAGGTAATTTTAGATTATAAATAAGAGAATATACGAGGATCGAATTTTATATTTATTATAAATCTATGTACATAAAGTGACAAATACAGAAATTTTAAGTTTCAATGTTTATTTTTTTTATACGATAATAAAACTCGACGTCAAGTACCACAATTAGTTTATTGTTGAAAAAATAAAAGTTGAAGAGGGACTAGTTTCGGCAAAAGATCACCATCATCAGGCCTGAATGCTTACCGTCAATAAACAAAAGTAAATAATAATTCAAAATAATTTGTCATAACCAATAAATTATGTAAATAAAGATGTGGTAGGTACTAACATTGTGTCCCGAAAGAAAAATAGAGAAGTAGGAATTTAGATGGTAGTTATTGTAGGCCTGATGATGGCGAAATTTCGTCGAAACTAGTCACCCCTCAACTTTTATTTTTCAACAATAACATAATTGTGATACTTGACGTCGAGTATTATTTAATGCGCCGTCAAGCGGTATTTTGGCTCCTTGGTCCGGGTTTCGGATTGCCCAGGGCACACCCTTCCGTTTAAAGTGTGAAGGCCACTTGCACGGGCAGCTTCAGTTGGGAAAGAAAATACTCCAGGGGTCGTATGGCATCGACAAGACTTTTGGACTTAATTTACCTCATTATGAATGAAACAACAATCACAACGTAGTCAATAAATATTGCCTAATGTATAGGTTTTTGTAAAAAAGCGATACACATACTCTTATGGAAAATGTTGTTTGCTTCCTGATCAGCTATTTGTCAACTGTCACATCACTGCCCTTCGGATATCATTTTTATTTTATTTTTGAAATGTTTTTTACTTTCCCGGACCCATCAAAGTAAAAGTAAGGTGAACGAGCAAAAAAAAATTGAGATATCGATGGAAATATCCATTTTGAGGTCCCCCAAGAAGATTGAAACAATTTCTAGCGTATGGTCTGTCTGTGTGTAATCTTTCACGATAACTGCCGAACCGTTTGACCAATCAGGCTGAAATTTGGTATGAAGGGTTGATGTGTGCCTAGAATGCGACCATTAGATTTTGGTTTAAATTGGTAGTGTAGAAGGTCTCTAACAATTTTTTACTTGTTTTAAATTTTAAGGACAAACAATACACTTTAGTACAAAATGTTGTAGTACAAAGCTTTAGAGAATAAAATTTCCTATAACTTTTGTTCCAAACTTTTTCCAGAATTTCCAATAGTTGCGCCACTAGAGGGCGCGTAAAAAATGTGCATGTAGGTTTTATCTAGTTTTTCTTGATTTTTAGGACAAACAATACACTTTGGTGCAAAATGTTGTAATACAAAGTTTTAGAGAATAAAATTAACAACAACTTTTGTCTTAAGCTTTTTCCAGAATTTCCAATAGTAGCGCCACTAGGGGGCGCGTAAAAAATGTGCATGTATGTTTTCTCTCGTTTTTCTTGATTTTGAGGACAAATAATACATTTTAGTGCAAACTGTTCTAGTACAAAGTTTTAGAGCATAAAATTCCCTACAAGTTTTGTCTTCAACTTTTTCTACAAATTCCAATAGTTGCGCCACTAGAGGGCGCGTAAAAAATCTGCATGTTGGTGTTCTCTAGTTTTTCTTGATTTTGAGGACAAACAATGCATTTTAGTGCAAAAATTTGTGGTGCAAAATAGTAAAGCATCAAATTTTCTTTAAATTTTATGTTTAACTTTTTATTTAATTTCTCATAGTTTCGCCGCTAGATGTCGAGAAAAATACATATTTAGGATATTCAATTTTTTTAATTTTGAAGGTAAATTATGCACTTTAGTGCAAAATGTTTCAGTGCAATGTTGTAAAGCATAAAATTCCCTACAACTATTGTATGAAAATTTTTCCCTAATTCCCAATAGTTTTCACACATGATTTTAGGAGATCCTAATTGTAGAAGTGTGATATACAACGTGCGCATGCGCAACTTATGTCATTATCAACATTGAAATATCAATTCGGTAGACGTATTCACCATCGGTTCGCTATTTTTAATGTGTTCCATAAATTAATGTAATGCTTAGTGTTTTGTAATTAATAATAATAATAATAATAAATAACGTATTCTCTGCGGTCGAGTCGGGAAAGTTCTGGGGTGACACAGCCGATTTTTTTACATCATTGTGGTCATAATTTGCTCTAATTTATTTATAAATTAGCTAGTCTTAATTATTATTTATTTTATTAAACATTGACTATTATTGACTATAAAAAAGATTTAAATAAATGTTTTGTGTTTATGAATCAATTTTATTAAAATGCTATCAAAAATACAGTAGCGTGTAGATTTCAGGGGATACAAAAAATATATTTTTAAACGACACTGTATCTTATTTAATTTTTGGAATGATCCATTTTTCTGACTTCACAAATATACCTAATACCGTTTTTGAGTAATTTAACGTCATACTTAAACTAGTTACTGCAAATATGTAAAAATTAACAATTAACAATATAAAAGTAAGAACTAAAAAAAATTTAATTTCCTTCATTTAACTTTTTTTATCATTTTCTTTTATTTATCTGTGACAAAACAAAATACATTGTGTAGACTATATCTGTCCTGTATCTCTGATTCAATGTCATTATCTTTTGACATTATATTTTTCCATGGCACAAGGACATTCTTATGCAAATTTCCCTTGCTTTTTGGTGCTCTCAATTTGTGTGCACAATGGCAATTGTATTTAATTAGCCTTTGTCTTGCAACGGAGCTGTTTTCATTGCGCCATAAACTGGAAAAACTGTGTAAAATTAGGTCGGAAAATTCCGTATTGTTTTCATTCTATATAAGCAAAAATCCGTATTAATTTAAAAATCTATAAATTAATTTTTTAATAAATCATTATAAAAAAGTTTTCTATGAAGTTATTTATATAAGAAATGTTTTTAAAAAGTCATCAAAGCTTAAACTGAAAATTCAAACATTTCAAATTCTCAAAGTTAAAACGACACGTACTTGAGATGTAGGTTATGTAAATTTTTAATACATCATTTTCATCGATTTTCATGATGATAAATAAATCAAACCGTTAGCGGATTTAAATTATTTCCAGTTACAGAAATAATTCATACTAACTATAATTTTATATTTTCAACAATAAACATCAATAGGAAATTAGTTTATATATTTTTTATTCTAGGATTAGTTTTGGGAACAAACATGTTTTACCTTTGTTTCGGATAATTTCATTAGATTAGTATAGAAATTGTTTAACAAAGGAACAGCTAGAAGCGCAATAGTTTAGAGCTTTTGTAGATAACATCCCAAAATAGATTATATCCTCATTGTGCACTCGATTAGAAGTTTTCTGTACAGACACTTTCTACTCACCATAATAAATAAATAGTTGAATACAAAAAAAAGTTACAAAAGTCACTTAGATCTGAGATCAAAACTAATTTTAATCAAATTTTTAGAAGTTGCAATCTAGGTCACTAAATTTTGCAACACCGTTACATGTCAAATATGGGATTAATACATATATTCTACGATATGCATGTTTAACAAAAAAAGTGTTACTTACATTTATCACATAAAATAACTAGATTTATTTTTAGGTTCAATGTGAGTGAGGCGTTCGGTCGCCACTCCAATGAGGCCAGCAGAGGCCTATTGTGGCTCACTAATACGGGCTGTAATTCACCATATAATCCACACCTCACAAAGTTTATGGTTTATTTAGGTGAATCTTCTTTGACGCCGGTAGGTTCCAGATCTATGAAAGCAAACGTATGAAGCCTATTCATTTCCAGGACAGGAGCATAGAATATGCTCCGCCGTTTCGTCTTCCACACTGCAAAAGTGACAGTCTGATGTTTGACTCACACCCAGCTTATTTAGATGGAAAGAGTATGTCCAAGATGCAATATGACTCGGCTAGTGTGGCCATAAAGCAAGCAGGTGAAGTCATGTCATCAGTGTAGACTGCGTAGCTGTCAAAACAGGTCAGTCAAGCAATGGAGCAATGGCACTTTCAAAGATAGAAGCAAGCTGCAGTTTTATTGCTGCCGAGTGACGATGTGACAAGAAAATTAAAACCTCTAAGAAGTGGCATACATCCAATTAATAAAATACGATCAGAATATGGCGAGTACAAACATATGTTTATGAGCTTAAAGCTGGCCCACCATTTTTGGCCCTCCATAATACTGACCCATGGAGAATGTATTACACATTATTTACAATTTATTCAAATCGAAAAATAAATTTATTACACCTCCCGTGTTCGAAATATGAGGTTGTGGGCCAGCTGCTTTAGGCTTAAGCTAGCCCATATCGTACCAAAATGGATACAGCTAATATATACGATATATCAGGTGACACATCCTAATCAGTATCGGACCAATAGCGAAAACTCGGTTGGTTACAGGGAAGCTTGCATTATACAACATGTAAGTGCCCAACCAACCTCCTCCCCAAGGAAAAAAGCGATTTCTAGAGGACATATGTCATTAGTAGGCGGCTGTAATAAATTTTGAACGGGGTCTTAGGGGTACTTCAACAATCAAAATGAATGAACTTATTTATTACAGTAGCCCAATTACTTGAATAAACTTATTTATCACAGTAGCCCAATTACTTTTTTCGGGTGAAATAATATTGCCTCCACCTCTGAATTGCTCTACCTGTATATATTTCGACAGTGGGCCGGTGTAATAAATTTTGAACAGGGTCTTAGCGGCGCATCTTCAATAGTAATGATTAAAATTATTTATTACAGTAGCCCAATTACTTTTTTCTGGTGAAATAATAATGCCTCCACCTCTGAATTGCTCAACCGGAATATATTTCGAGAATGGGCCAGTGTAATAAATTTTGGACAGGGTTTTACAGGTGCATTATGTGATATATTGTATATATTAGCTGTAATAAATTTGTAATAAATTCCTCCACGCATTTCCATTGGATTTATCCCTTTTGGCAAGATGTGGGCTAGCTTAAGCCTAAAGCTGGCCCACAACCTCATATTTCGAACACGGGAGGTGTAATAATTTTTTTGGGATTGTAATAAATTGTAATTAAAGTGTAATAAATTCTCCATGGGTCAGTATTATGGTGGGCCAAAAGTAGGGAGCCTAAGATTTTAACAGATTTTTTGAAACCTTCAGAATAAAACAAGAAACTTTATTTTATTTCATGGAAAATCGAGGACAGACTTACCAAGGACTGGACATATTACCACAAAATTCCAATCCTGCCAGAAGAGACATTGTTTGCTACCTTAAGGTAAGTGTACAATTCAAGCAAAGATTAGGTATAATAAGATAGGGCACCCAGCGTAATTTCTTTGATATTTCAACTTAAATTCTGGTGACCTTCAAACGAAATATTTTATTAAACATTTCTATGGGGTGAGTTTAAAATAAACACTTATTTTCGTAACATTACCTGTAAAAAAGTAGCAAAATCTAGTAATGCTATCTATACAGGCGATGTTAAAAATATTGACCAGCCCACTTAGAAACCGTTCAACCCTAAATCAGAGAATCTGACGGAACGTCTCAAATATTGGTAATGATAACCTAGCAAAATCAGTAAATACTTATTTGCATCGCTACATGTTGCCTGCACGTTTAATTATAAGTTCTTACCTTCGGCGTACGATCGAGTGGTTAGAAGGGAACATTATATTTTTGATTGACCAAGTTCACACTGGAATACAACAACATTGTAAAAATATGTAAACTTATAATTTATTTTAAATACACCAAAATCAAAAAAAATTATGCAATAAGTCACTAATATGTTTCGATATTACTTTATCAACACCGTAAGAAACACTGTACTGACGGCGCCTATGCCTCGGCATATATCTCGATATTTTCGGAGTGCTTTCGGAGTACTTTCCAGGAAATTCCCTCTCTCTCACATATTATTCGCCCTGTCTGACTGTCCTATCTTACTATACCTAATCTTTGCTTTAAGTATAACTGAACGTAAGTGTATTAATTACAATTACAAATTATAATCATAAGCCATCTGATAAGTATCTTGTGGAGCGAACGATGAATCTTCGGGTGGTAACTGATGATAGGTATTTCTCGAAGAAGACCTATGACCTATCGAAGGATGAACTGATTTATGTTACAGGTGAGGGCTGCAGAACATGTCTACTATCTCCGTTGTCAAATTCCTTGACAACTTCCTGAATCCGGCAGCGGAATCGCAGTTTTTTTCCTGAATGTATTTTGCTGACGTATAAGAGCAGGATTTTAAGCACTGGAAAGCACTTTATATTGTACTCATTTCCAGATAAATCTTCCAACAGGCGTCGACGACATTCCTATTGGAATGATCTTTAAATCGTTTATCCCATATTGGGGTATTGCTAAGTACTTTAAAAAATAAAATATCGATATCCATAATATTAAAATAATAACTTACAGAATACTGACTGTACGAACGTAAATAACACAATCCACAAATAATTTGAAACCGAATGAACTAATTTCGGTAAATATTAGAGTCAGACTGCCTGTGCGCAGAAAATATGCTCGCAGGTGCATTGTGACCACCCCCGTTTGGAAACACAATAAAATTACATACGCCGGTTCGCTCCTACTATCTGACTCAGGAAACCAGTGTGCGTCTTGGACATACCCTAAGGCAGACAACAGTGTCCTGTAAGCAGTCCAATTAAGATGCGTAGATTACTTATACTCCTCTGCGATAAGGTGCAACCTGAGGATTTGACTTTGGACGCCTTAGAGTAAGCTAACTTAGGTATATCCTTCCAGTGTTGGAGAGTTATCCTCTCGTCTCATTTCCAGATAGTATCTGTGGCACTGCTTCGCTAAAGAATGGATCTGGTCCAATGAAATCGGATTCTGCACGTTTCGGATTTCTCGATGCCCTCCACCCCTTCGTGTCCAGTATCTAGAGTAGGGCTACTCTGTTATTGGTAGCAATGCGATCCAAGGATTGGATGCAGTTTCCCAGAATCGAATCCAGCTGATTGGAGCTCAGCTCTTTTAAAGCTGTCTGGTTGTCCGACAAAATGTAAATACTTTTGTTTGTAATATAACTAGTTTTTTTTTACAACTAATGCGTTTGTCTGCATACGATCATTACGAATTCTATTACTTGTTTTTTTGTTATAACAACCAGTTCTAATAATCTAATAATTGTCCAATTCTCGAGACTATTCACCATAAAGTCTTACAACCTCTTTACCAGTACCGCGAGTTTCACCATAAACCATGAACACATCATGTTATTCATGAACCGAAAAGTTATTCAATGCAATAAAATTTTTAACAGTACCGCACACAATGTGAACAATTAATTTCTTATCAATTTATATATTTTCATAGACACCTTATATAAGATAACTTTCAAGTGTTTTCATAATTATGAAGTATCCAAAACAAGTCAATTATTATATTAAATTTATGTGGAATGTGATTTTAAGTTTTTTTTCTGCATTCTACAAGTTGTTTTTGTGGATATAATATATCAAAATTTTGACGCATTCACGCGAATGTGCAACAATCACAGAACGATTCGCTAACCACAATTTAATCTTTGCAATGGCGGACTAATAAATATTGACAGAACAAAGCGAGCTAACACCAGTAATATAACGAAACGCTGCAGCTTCAGAAAGCATCGTTTAAATCATGGAATCGAATCGAACATATGAACGTATAAACTATTTGGAAGTTTGTTTACATTTCACTGATTCACTTTAATCTTACGCAGTGAAACTTTAACTGGACTGGAGAGAATTTGAAATTAGTGGAAGATTATTTCAGTGTTTGTGTTTCTGTGATTTGCGATCGGAAATGATGATGTTTGGCTTTTGAATTTTCCCCTGTTATAGACAAACTTAACTCGATAATTATTCTTTGTACTGATTACTAAATCACATCTAGTATTCACTACTGAATCTGAGTGAAGAATGTTAAATTTTGTTAGGTTAGGTTTTTTCTTATCGTTCTAATTTATTTTATGGGCACAAATGTATCTAAATGTAATATTTAGTAATATCAACATGCAACATTTTCTATGTCTTTATCTAAATCTAAAAGACACATACTTAATTTTTGAATAATATAGCTTCTAAAATATATGTTGACCTCACGTGACATGACAATAATTATACTGAAATATTTAAAAAAATATTGTTTTGAATAGCTAAAACTGTCATTAATCTTGAATCTCATTAAAGCAGAGAGAAAATGAGATATAAATATACTTCCAATCTATACGTCCGTAATCAGCACTTAGAGAGAAGATATTCCTGAACAGGTGAAAAAAAAACCAATGAAAGGTCCATCCAACTGCATCTTTGGACAGGTGGTTCGCCGAAATAAGCGGTTTGTTTTGAATCTCACCTGCCGCAATCACGGCACCATTAACTACGGGTTTTTTTTTCTTTTTTATCATTCCTCCATTCCATCACCTGCTGGATTTTAATAAACCCCGAATTGAATATTTTTATTTTTCGAGTTGAAAATTAAGTGACGAAAGAGCGGCTAGATAATTTTATTAACGGCATTATCATCAAGCAAGGAGCTGTAGATTTGTTTTTTCATTAATTCGGACCGTTTCGTTCTCTGTTCGTCGTAAAAAGAAAGAAAAAGGGCATTTCTGAGTCTCATTTTCCCCTTTCAAATGATCCAACAGTCTGAACTAAAATGAGGCTCAGTAGCGCGCACAAAATTTTTAATAAAACTATTTCATTTGGAGTTGCGAATAGTTCAGTTAACCATATATTGATTCTCTATCAATAAGATATAAGTAAATTTATTCCCAAGGAGATGAGAAAAATTTATTAACAGCGGTTGAGAATTTCTGTGACCACTTCGAACTCCTAACTACAGTCCCTTAGATTTTTTTATTAAGACAATATGAAACCTCACGAATATTCTTCAACAACACAAATATATTTTTTCTACACCCACATGGATATTGTCTATTCTACGCACACTTTACAGAATGTATATGTAGGTAATATCAGTCTACTGAACGGATTTAATTTCATTAGCCTGAGATATGAACGCCGCCAATCAAGAGTTCTTCATTAGCATGAGATATGAACTTCCACCAATCATAGTTCATCATCAGCGTTAGATATGAAAGCGACCAATCAGAGTTCATCATTAACATATATATAATCCACCAATCAGAGTTCACATATAGTAACCTGGCACCTATTTTTTTCAGTTTTAAATAATTTGTCAAAAGAACTGTCAAAAGTACTGTCAAATTTATTTTTGTAATAGTATAGAAATATTTGTAAAAATGACCGATTCTAGTGAAGAATCATTAAACGGTACTCCACCAGAAATTCGATTGGTCGCAAAAGAAACGTACAACACACTATTGCCGGAAAAATCGCAGAGTAAATATAAATTTTGTTATAAAAAGTTCATAGATTGGACATTGGTAAACGGAATAAAAAACATAACAGAAAATGTCGTAAATTAGTACAATTTAATATACAGAAAATGTCGTAAATTAGTACAATTTAATATACAAAAGAGTTAAATTTAAATTAGTATATAATGGTAAAATGTTTGTGTCCTTAAATATTGTTAATATGAAGTTATAGTTAAATTTAAATTAGTACTCAGTTAAAATGTTTGTGTAATTAAATATTGTTAATATGAAGTTATATCATTTAATAAAATTCATAATATTTTGTACTTTTAGTGAGAAAAAATTTAGTGGGTTGTAGAAAAAATGTACTGTTCAACTCGTGTGGATTGGCCATATCGCACTCGGACGATTGAGCACTCCGCCTACGGCGTCGTCCTCAAACTTCGCCCGCATGCGATATGGCCATCATATCCACACATGTTGCACAAACTACTATTTTTTAAATTAGAATGTTTGGGAAAAAATAAACCAACCTTAAATGGGGATCGCATTGAACAATTATTGTAAACTCACATATTTTATTAAAATTATTATTAAAATTTTCAATTTTAAGACGTTAATCATTACTGTAAAGTTTAATTCACGTAAAACATGCAATCCCAGGACAAGACATCGAATTAATTAATAATAATACTCCTGTCGTACGCCTCTGGTAGTAGCCAAAAACTATTATTTACAAGTTTTTAATATGTTCTAAAGTACCTAAACTTTTCTGGTGAAGTATCAAAAAAGTGTTAAAGTCCATGAAATGTTTCAACTTTTTGACCATCCTCAGCTGAGTTGGAGAAAAAACATCACTAAATCTGCACAAATTCTGTCAATAATTCCTCAAAACTGTTAGTGACTATTGATACTTTTACTTTCCCAACCCACCTACTAGAAGGGAAAGTATTGTGAACGAGCTAAAAAAAAAATTCGAGATAAAAACGGAAATATCCATTTTCTGGTCCCCTGAGACGATTAAGACCATTTCCAGATGGAAGTATGTCTGTCTGTCTGTGTGTGTATTCTTCCACGATAGAGGCCACACGTTTAATCCGACTAAGCTAAAATTTTTTATAGGGGTTTGGGTTACCCGTCGGAAGAACCCATTAGTTTTTGTATGATATCTGTCAAACAAAAGTGTCCCTATCAAAAAACGACAGATGCAAAATGTCACGCAATTCGACTTGCAATATGTCATTTGAAAGCCCTTGAAAAACTCTAATCAGAACAATAAAATTTATTTCTCCAACTGTGACCTGTCAAAAATATTTTTTTAAATTAGAATGAATGATATACTTATATAGAATATTGACGGAACTACAGGTCAAGTAAGTACTAGTACCATTGTTAAACAATTAAGCATTGCCGACCTACCACCAGTTTTGTATTCTACTTTAGTAGATTACTACAATTTATAAAAAGTGCATTCAGCATGGGGTAATAGGCACGTTCAACATTTTTTTTTAACTGAAATCGAGAGATTTTGTTATTTAAAAACGATCAAAAAAAATTTGAGCGTAAAATATTAATATTTACGTCCGCTGTAAGCATTTTAAAATCAAGGATTGGCGAGAGGCTAGAAAACGTACCTGTGCGCGAGGCTAGACCGTGTGACGTCAATAGCCATGAACGGTTCGCCCCTGGCCCGCTGCTGCGCTGTATTTAGACACATTTTTCAGGGTTACCGTTTTTAGCAAATTTCCGACTAAATTAGTAGATTTTTAAGAAAAATGAAGGCCTTTGGTAGAATTTTAGTAGAATTGATAATAGGCAGATCCGACATTTTTTTTTAACTGAAATCGTTATATTTTTTTATTAAAAAACGATCAAAAAAAATTGAGCGCAAAATATTAATATTTACGTCCGCTGTAAAATTCAGTAGATTTTTCAGTTTTGAATTTAAAACTATTTTATCGCTGTTTATCTATGGTATATTTAAGACGAGTGTCTCATTGAAGAAAAAATATTTTGTATCATTCAAACGTGACACGTGATTCGCTTAAATAATAAGTTAGAACAAACGAAAGTATGAGCTCTAGTAGCAGTGTGGAATAGTGCTGATTAGTGGTGAGACAGGTCCGGGTATCGAATACCGCCAGCATATCTCTTTTTTTGCCTTTTATGGTTATATTTTACTTTTCAACCTTATTAAATATTTTTCAATAAACCGTATTCTACCAACATTTCAATAATAAAATACCAAAATCACGAGTGTCTCATCGCAGTAAAAATATTTTATACATACTTTTTACCTGCCCGGGGGATATATATTTCTTTTTATTAAAATAAGTCTTGACTACCTAAACTAGCCTGTGTATTCAAAAAAAATATTTAATAACGTTTAAAAGTAAAATATAACGATAAAAAGCAAAAAAAAAGATATGCTATGTGCGGGATTTGATCCCGGACTTATCGCACCACTAATTTAGTATGAAATTTACTAAAAATGGTACCCTGTAAAATGTGTTTGTATCGTGAATACAGAGCAGCAGAGGTTAAGGAGTGAAGCGTTCATGGCTACTGACGTCACACGTTCTAGTCTTGCGCAAATGTACGTTTTCCAACAACTTCTCGCCGATCCTAGATTTTAAAATGCTTACAGCGGACGTAAATGTTATTAATATTTTACGCTCAAATTTTTTTTGATCGTTTTTAAATAACAAAATCTCTCGATATAAGTTAAAATAAAAAAAAATAAGAAGAATGTCGAACCTGCCTATTAAGGATATATAGGAGCTTAGAGTCTTATAAGCTGCTTCGAGTGGTTGGGGAAAGGAGTGTTACGTTTCTCTTTTATTTTGCCACACTATAATCATTTTCTTCTCGACTTGTATATTTTAAAATCCAAATTTACTTCTGTTTCTGGTCTGTTATCCTAATATATTCCATGTCACTCGAAAATAAGCTCTATAAAATTGTTGCCCGACTCCATTTCGTCCTCTTTCTATTTTATTATCTGCATAGTTATGTAGCTGTTGTTGACGGAATGTTATACCGTTAATTTTTCCCCTAAAAATTTTGGGGTTTCACGGCAACAACAAATTTTGGCATTTACACATCAACTACTATTTTGCATGGCAAGTGCTAGTTTCAGGGCATAAGCAAATTTTGGCATTTCACACCAACTGCTATTTTATATACCACGTGCTAGTTTCACCGCAACATTAACCTTTTCTCCCCCGTTTACAGATCATCCTCATTGCTAACCTTTTAATTTTACAGCTCCTCTCTACCTTGTGTCCTTTATTTACATCGTTGTATCGATATCCTAACCTCTCTTTCTTCTCCTAATGTCTTATATCATCTGTCAATGTCTGCTTCTTCTTTTTCTTCTTTTACGTTCTTCTTTTTCACTTTTCTTCCTTTTTCTTCTTTCCTATGGCTCCTGTATCCTCTCTCCAAATTAATTTTTTTGTTTCATTTATTGTTCAATAGTAATAATTTTAAATTGTTAATAACTTTTTGCGCAATACTTAACATCAAATTTATTTAATTTTATTAGGGCTTCACACGATAATGATACTTTTCTTGTCTTGTGTCGTTCATATTTCTTCTGAATTTTTTTCTGAATTTCCGAGAAAAATAAACTAGCAAGCATTATAAACATTTACTTTTTTTATAATAAAAAAAGGTCTGCATCTGCATAGGTTACGATACATTTACGAAATCTAAAATCTGCTAATCATCTGTGAAATATTTTAGGGCTTCGAAACAGTTTGAGGGTAATAAATTTTTTTGACCAAATTAAGTTTTAGGTACCCAAAGGGCACCTATCGATCAGAAACGACATTTGTTGTTGAAGGTTCAAGGTTTACTTATTATTTTTTTATCATTCATAACGTTATAAAAGTTTGAAATTTTAAACAATCGAAAGATTTTTTTTAACGGTATCTGGTTAGACAGTTATCTGTCATATAAAAAATAATTTATAATAAAATAATATTTTAAAACCAATCAATATTTTTCATTATCGAAATGTAAAATGTATGTTTGCGAAAATATTGTAACGTTTATGAATGAAAAAAAGTTGTATTTTATTATATAACACTGTGTGTAATAATTACTTTTTTTTAAAGATAATGATTTAGTAACGTCCAAATAAGTAATCACGCATTTATTAATTACAATAGAATTAATATTTACCTCGTTTTGTACTATCTTAGAAATAAGTTCTAGCAATAACGAGATTTGACGAGACGAGACGAGACCGAAACTGAAAGGAGACTTATTTTTTTCTCTATTAACGAGACCGAGACGAGATTTTTGAAATTCTCCTCTTATCTCGTCTCGAGTGAAGCCCTATATTTTATACCCATTAATTTTGAACGTTTCTGCCTGATGATGGTCTGTAACCGAAACTAGTCGCCTTGTCTTGTAATTCAAATTAAACTATTGTGATACCTGACTTTGTGCTTTATTTCTTGTAAACTTGGACCACAATTGAGATATGGATAATCTTTTGGATTTAATGTAACATGATTTAACACCGATATTATGCTGTATATAAATTAAACAGGAATGGACTTACGACGGATCCTTGTGGAAGACCTTCAGACAATAATATCGAACCATGTACATTATTATTATGATCTCTTGCGATTTGTGTAAAGATTAAAAATACTGGTCAAAAGTTTATTACCAAAACCTAATAAATCAACAATATAGACTAGTTTTCCTGCCTTTTATCAGAATAATAAATATTATGTTCAAATAATCCACTATTGTTTAAACCTTGTACACATCTAAACAGATTATATATTCACATTATATATTTTAACACAAAATCACTTGTCGGCCTGACGTCTGTCATTAAAAAAAAAAGAAAAGAAAAATTGGACAGAGTATAATGTAACTTTTTTATTCTAAATTAATTACGTTTTACAATTTTTATATATTCCTAAAATTTTATATCAGCGCTCAATGTGTTTAATGCATGTCGAAAAATAATTTCATTCTGATATTAATTAAAAAATAAAAAAAAAACTTGTATGCTAATTAAAACAACAACCTAAAGCAGACTAAATCACCCCCAGTGCCATGCGGATTTTCCGCCGTTGGCGTCAGTGTCAAAGCCGCGTGGTGTGGCTTTTCATTTGAAAAGCGGAGAAAATCTCTTCCAGAAATCCAGAATTAGACTTGATAGAATTACTGATCCTGCTTTTGTAGCATTTTCTTTCATTTCTCTTTCTCCGTTTATTGCCCAGATTATAATATAGGTACCTACTATACGAATCTAGCGTATTTGTTTTTCGTTTTTTTTTATTGAGCCAATCACTCCTTTCTTCGTGACTAGATTTTTGCAAGTAAAATTTTTAGGGAAAGACCGAAAAAATTCTCTACTTAACGTTAATGAAGTGTCAAGCGAAAAAATGCAATCCGCCCATTTCATCGTACAGGGCCCCACGGAACCTTAAAAAAAAATCAAATTAATTTCGTGTTGCGTGTTGATAGGGCCCGTTCGCCTGTCGTACACAAGACGGATTACCCAGAAAGCAGGTTGGGCCAGGACCGGATTCAAAAACAGTTGTAAAAGTCTCATTTTATTTTTATTATAGATAGAAAATTTATCTTCAAATAAAGTTGAGAACATTTATTTTATTTTAATGTTAGATTTTTCTTGACTTTCTAGTTGCTTAGATTAGGTCTAATCATTTATGTAATTTGTAACTACTAAAAAAAATTGAAACTTCTACAGGAGTATTAAAAATATTAAATCAATAATAATAATAATAATAATAATATAATATAATATAATAATAACAATAATACTCGCCCTACATTTCACCCCCTTACGAGTGAACCCCAGAAAGCCAATGGCTTGTGCGGGGAAGGGACGGCCATTATTATTATTTGCCACCAGTTTTTGTCAATCAATACATTGTCAATTTTATAATTTTCTGTTTTGACAATAATTTGTTTCTTTTACAATTTTATCGTTTTCCAGGATTGGACAGTATCAATTTTGAGATGAATAGTCGACGTTTCGCAACTATTATAACCAGCTTCTTCAGAAGTTGAAACAAGATCGGTAACTAAATATATCAACTTTAAAAAATTTCTTTTTCGCTTAAACCGTCACTGCTCCCTTAGCATCCGACCATATAATTACCAGTATTCGAGTTTGGATGGAAAAAAACATGCCAGTAAAGTAGCCGCAGTTATCTGATCGGAAAAGAATAACAATTTCTTATCTAAAAGTCCGGTAATAAGTGCTACACAATTCCCATTGCGTGAAAAAAAATTTGATTAAATGAAATTACTGCACTTTTTAGAAAGAACTCTATTTATAATTACTAGTTGCCGCTCAGTGGACGAAATCGACCGTAAATCATTGGATTTTAAAGTTTGTGTATCTGTTTTTTCATATTTTTCTCTATTTTTCTTTAGTTTTTTCCTGTTTCTTTTTTCTCATTTTTTGTTTTTCCCATTTTCTTATTTTTACCCATATTTCCCTATTATCCTATTTTTTCTGCTTTTTCCTTTTTTCCCATTTTTTTTAATGTTTTTTTTGTTTTTTCCCATTTTTCCTATTTTTGCCCATATTTCCGAATTTTTTGTTTTTTCCTTATTTTTTTCTCATTCTGATTTTTTTCGATTTATTTCAATTCTTTCGAATTTTTTCATTTTTTCTAATTTTTTTAGATGGTTACAATTGTGTTTTCGATTTGTTTGTTTTTGCGTTTTTTTACCATTTTTTCGATTTTTTTTTCAATTTTCTTCCGATCTTTTGCGGTTATTTGAATTTGCAATTTTTGGCGATTTTTTTGAAAATTTTTTTGCCATTTTCTGCGGTTTTTTTGCGATTTTGTTTGAGATTTTTTTTTTGTAATAATTTGCGAGTTATTTCAAATCTTTCAAATTTTTTCATTTATTTTATTTTTTCCGTTTTTTTGCGACAGTTTTCCGTTTCTTGAGTTTTGTAGCGACTTTTTTCGTTTTTTTGCAATTTGTAGCTGTTTTTTTGCTATTTTTCTTTTGTTTTTCGGATTTTTACAACTTTTATGATATCCTCGTTTTATTTTTTGTACTTTATTTTTTTGATTTCCTCGTTTTATTGATTGTATTTTATAATTGTGTTTTTCATTATTTTTTCTAATATTTTCTGATTTTTTCAATAATTTCTGTTTTTTCTGATTTTTTTCCCGTTTTTCAATTTTTTTCCTGTTTTGTTCTGATTTTTTGTTGTTTCTAATTCCTCCTTATTTTTTTCTCATTCTTCTTGTTTTTTCTTTTCCTTTTGTTTTCAGAATTTTTCTCAGTTTTTTCTTATTCTTCCCATTTTTTTCCCTCGATTTTTTTAATTTTATTTAAAATTTATTTGGTTACAATTATTTTCGGTTTTTCGGTTATTTTTTTGAATTTTTTTGCGTTATTTTTCGATTTACTGCGTTTTTTAGCGATTTTATTTATCGTTTTTTGCGATTTAGCGTTTTATCCGTTTTTTACTTTTTTCTCTATTTTTCCTTTTTTCATTTTTTTCCTATTTTTCCTTATTTGTTCATGTTTTTTCCCAATTTTTTACCATCTGTTCTTGTTTATTTTTTATTTTATAAATTTTTCTTATTTTTCTCTATTTTTTCCTAATTTTCTATTTTTTTTTTAGTTTTTCCTACTTTCTCTATTTTTCCATTTTGCCTATTTTTTAGTGTTTCTTTTTTTCGTATTTTTTCACATTTTATATATTTTTTTCCTATTTTTCTTATTTGAGGCAATATTTTACTCTTTTTACCTATATTTTACTTTTCCCCTTTTTTTCTCTCTATTTTTCACAATTCTTTCCTGTTTTTACCATTTTTTTGTTTTTTTATTTCTCTTACTTCTACTCTTCTTTTTCCGATTTTTTAATAGTTTTTCTCGTTTTTTCCTGTTTTACAGTTTTTTACTATTTTTTGCCATTTCTTACTTTTTTACGAATTTTTTTTATATTTTCCCATTTTGCCTAGTTTTTTCCTATTATTTAATATTTTTTTCTCATTTCCTATTTATTTTCATATTTTCTATTTTTTCCTATTTTTACCTCTCCAAAAATCGTCCAGATAAGTTTCAAAAATAAAATTACAATAAAGAAAAGTAAAAATTTGTTTAAAAAAAAATGCGCATATTATATATTAACTTTCTGCACTCTTTATAAACTTTAAATATACAAAATATCACACTCCTCCGTTCTTTATAACATTTCTTGTTACTATCGCTGATTAATGGTATTACATATGGCAATTCTTCTTCCATCTTTCTCATTTTATTCTTCTAATTAGAGATTTAATATTTTCTTCCTATTCGTCTCTAACCATTTGTACCAATTATTTTTGGATAATTTTAATTTACCCGTTGGCGTCAATTTTTTGCAAAAATTTGTTCATTTGACACACTAATTTAATGTTTAGGGCCACGAAATTTAAAAAACTTATCTCTATTGTCAAAAAGAATTTTTTGAAATATTTCTGGCTTACATTATACAAATTTTCAAATTTTTTACAATACTCTTGTTCCCGATAGAATGGTGTTGGAAGGGTCAACTGTTAAAACCGCAAAGGTTGTCTCTAGGTATTCCAAGCTAATTGCTCGGCAAGCCGAGTCTTCGTGGAGTCCGTGTTGCCCCACGAGGACGAGCCCCATCGTTATTGCGGTTTTTGCTCGTTATACCGACTTACTAACTCCGGATGTGTTATCATGGTATAGTTAATTACGTTTGCTTGAGTAAGAGAACAAAAGTAATATAGGTGTTTACACTAAGAAAATTGTGTATGTTAATTTAACTATTTGTATTTTTTACTTTCCCGACCCACCTCCTAGAAGGGAAAGTATTGTGAACGAGCTAAAAAAAAATTTCGAGATAAAAACGGAAATATCCATTTTCGGGTCCCCTGAGACGATTAAGACCATTTCCAGATGGTCTGTGTCTGTGTATTCTTCCACGATAGCGGCCACACGTAATCCGATTAAGCTGAAATTTGGTATAGGAGTTTGGGTTAAGCGTCGGAAGAATCCATTAGTTTTTGTACGACATCTGTCAAACGGAAGAACCACCATCGAAAAATGACGGATGCAATATGTCACGAAATTGGACATGCAATATGTCATTTGAAAGCCCTAGAAAAACTCTATTCAGAACAGTCAAAATTGTTTCTCCAACTGTCACCTGTCAAAAATAAATAAATGTCAAAATTTGAAATTTCAGCATTAAATATCTGAAGAAGTATTAATCCGATTAAGCTTAAATTTGGTATTTTTGTTTGGGTTATCTCTCGGAAGAACCCATTAGATTTTGTACGACATCTGTCAAACGGAAGTACCACTATCGAAAAATGACAGATGCAATATGTCAGGGAATTGGACATGCAATATGTTGTTTGAAAGCCCTTGAAAAACTCTATTCAGAACAGTTAAAATCATTTCTCCAACTCTCACCTGTCAAAAATAAAAAATGTCACAAGTTGAAACTTTAACATTAAATATCTGAAAAATTATTTATGAATACTCGTCGGGAAAGTTTTGGGGCGACACAACCGATTTTTTTTAATTATAGAAAATAGTCAGAAAATTATATTATTAATAAAGCATAAAGTAAAAAAAAATTTGTTCTGTTTGCAAATTTGGGAAACAAAATTATAAATGAGGAGGGACTCTAAGGCCGATTTTTTGCCTTATTTAATTTTAGTCAAAAATTAAATAAATACATTTCTTACTAAATACCTTTCCCCCTTTTCTACCCCTTCTTCAGATATAAATAACACAGGTTGGCGATCACCTAATAATATATTTATGTTGTATAAGAAAATAACAGTAATGTTAACAACCACGTTAACTAATAAGCATAATATCTGTACCTTATTTAAATTACCCTCCCCCTCTTCTACCCTCCCCTCCCTTAAACTACAAACTTGTTAACCTTTTTGTTGATTTGTTATGGTCAAAAATATATTATTAGATTGGTGCCTTATACATTTGTAGTTTATAGCTTAATGATTGATGGAGGGGGTGTAGAAGAGTAGTAGGATATTATAAGTATTAGTTTATAGCTGAAGAGGGGATAGAAGAGGGGAGAGGGTATTTAGAATTCCCGTTTGGGATACAATCGTTTTAATATTGGATAGTAAAGAATATTTTTTTTATTTTTGATTAATAATAAATTAGTTCAAAAACAGGCCTCAGAGACCATTCTCCTTTATTTTAACATTGTGTTTTAATTATTGGAAAAAGATATATTCGTGACAATATATGGGTATTGAAGCAACTATGACTGTTTTATTCAAATTAATAATAATAATAATTCAGTTTATACCTGAGCAATTTTTTCTGTTTCTGCTAGCTCGATCCTAGCAGGAATCATCATTTGTTTTTGGCATTATGATCTTTTCTAGGTCAAACGATGTTTTTGCTCTGATTGTTGTGGCATATAGCGAGGTGCGAAAAAAATACTGGATTCACGATTTATGCGGAAATATCGAATGGAAGAAGAGGAATCCTACTTAATTTTCGGAACGTTCGAGGAATATGACGTAAAACTAGATTTTTATATTGAAATGAAATTAAATTTTAATTTATGTAAAAATTAAATTTATTTTTAAAAGTAGAACAGAAATATTACCAAGTATAATTATTACTATCCTCAAAACAAGCATAGATGAGTACCAAAAAAAGGAACGAGTCGAAGGAAAAATGGAAAAAAAATAGGAAAAAAATAATTTTCCTGTTTTTTCAGGTTTCTCCTTTTTTTCCTGCTTTTTCATATTTTTTCCTGTTTTTTTAGGGCTTCACACGAGACGAACTAGAGGCGAGAATTTCAAAAATCTCGTCTCTGTTTTAGTTAAGAAAAAAATAAGTCTCGGTCTCGTCTCGTAACCGTTTGTCTCATCTCGTATCGTCAAATCTCGTATTTATAAGATAGTACAAAACGAGGTAATTCTTAATTCTATTGTAATTAATAAATACGTGATTATTTTTTTTTGTGTATATATGGACCTTACTAAATCATTATCTACACAAATTATAATTATAAACATTGTTATATAATAAAATACAACTTTTTTCATTTATACACGTTACAATATTTTCGCAAACATACGGTTTACATTTCGGTAATGAAAA
Organism: Neocrepidodera transversa; assembly: GCA_963243735.1. Classification (NCBI taxonomy): domain Eukaryota; kingdom Metazoa; phylum Arthropoda; class Insecta; order Coleoptera; family Chrysomelidae; genus Neocrepidodera; species Neocrepidodera transversa. The sequence goes on from OY725345.1 coordinate 13,379,981, forward strand.
ATGTTAATTAGTTTAAAAATATTTTTTTATTATAAATTACTTTTTATATGGCAAGATAACTGCCTAATCAGACACCGTTTTAAAAAAATCTTTCGATTGTTAAAATTACAAACTTTTATAACGTTAAGAATGAAAAAAAAATCGGCTGTGTCACACCAGAACTTTCCTGGCTCGACCGTAGAGAATATGTTATTTATTATCATTATTTTAATTACAAAATACTAAACATTACATTAATTTATGGAACACATTAAAAATAGCGAGCCGATGGTGAATACGTCTACCGAATTGATATTTCAATGTTGATAATGACATAAGCTGCGCATGCGCACGTTGTATATCACACTGCTACAATTAGAATCTCCGAAAATCATGTGCGAAGACTATTGGGAATTTGGGACAATTTTTCATACAATAGTTGTAGGGAATTTTAAATGTGTATTTTTATCGCCATCTAGCGGCGAAACTGTGAGGAATTTGATAAAAAGTTAAACATAAAATTTAAAGAAAATTTGATGCCTTACAACTTTTCATAAGAAAATTTTGCACTAAATGCATTGTTTGTCCTCAAAATCAAGAAAAACTAGAGAAAACATACATGCACATGTTTACGCGCCCTCTAGTGGCACAACTATTGGAAATTCTGGAAAAAATTTGAGAAAAAAGTTGTAGGGAATTTTATTTTCTAAAACTTCGTACCACAACATTTTGCACTAAAGTGTATTATTTGTCCTCAAATTCAAGATAAACTAGAGAAAACATACATGCACATTTTTACGCGCCCTCTAGTGGCGCAACTGTTGGAAATTCTGGAAAAAGCTTAGACAAAAGATGTAGGGAATTTTATTCTCTAAAACTTTGTACTACAACATTTTGCACTAAAGTGTATTGTTTGTCCTTAAAATTTAAAAAAAGTAAAAAATTGTAACATCCGTATTTAATCAATGTCGGTCTTGAGGACCTTCTACTGTACCAATTTAAACCAAAAACTAATGGTCGCATTCCAGGCATACACCGACCCTTCATACCAAATTTCAGCTTGATTGGTCGAACGGTTCGGCAGTTATCGTGGAAGATTACACACAGACACACAGACAGACCATACGCTGGAAATGGTTTCAATCTTCTTGGGGGACCTCAAAATGGATATTTCCATCGATATCTCGATTTTTTTTTGCTTACCTTCAAACTTCAACAACAAATGTAGTTTCTGATCGATAGGAACCCTTTGGGTACCTTAGACTTACCTGGGTCATAAAATTTTCTTACCCTCAAACTATTTGGAAGCCCCAAAATATTTTACAGATGGTTACCAGATTTTAGATTTCGTAAATGTATCGTACTGTATTATAATCTATGCAGATACAGACCTTTTTTTTATTATAAAAAATTAATATACTGCTAGTTAGTTTATTTTTCTCTGAAATTCAGAAAAATATTCCGAAGAAATATGAACGAGGCCAGAAACGAAACCAGAAACGAGACTCTCGGGTCTCGCCGTATGTGGTCTTTGTATTGCCTAAATAATTTTTAACAAGGTCTCGTCTCGTTGTCGTCTCGGTTTTACGAGACGAGACGCGTGAAGCGTTAGTTTTTTTCTTAATTTTTCTATTTTCACCTGTTTTTTTTTATTTTCTCCAGTTTTTTTCCATTTTTTCCTATTTCTCTCATTTTTCCATGTTTTACTTAATTTTTCTATTTTCTCCTATATTCCCATATTTTCGCCCTATTTTATCCTATTTTTGACAGTTTTTCTTTATTTTTCCAGGTTTTTTTTTATATTTTTCTGTTTTTTCTACTTTTCCATATTTTTCGTACTTTTCACATTTTTTCCTATTTTTTCCTATTTTCTCCTGTTTTTCTTTTCTATTTTTTGCTATTTTTACATATTTTTTCCTATTCCTTACTGTTTTTGTCCTATTTTCTCCTATTTTTTCCTATCTTCTAGTATTTTTTTTTTATTTTTTCCAATTTTTTCCAATTTCTTCCTATTTTTTCCCATTTTTCCCATTTTTCCCTATTTTTCCATCAAACGTGACGTTCAAATTCATTGCATTGTGGTCGATATTTGTCGTTCATTTTCCATTTTTCCTATTTTATTTTCCCATTATCAGCCGGCTTCCAACTACAATTTTTTTGACATACATTTGGACATCGCCCAATGTGTTTTTGGTGGCCCTGAATTAAAAGAGAGCGAAGCTACGCCCCTTGACACTCAAAGCGAACCGATTCTGCATGGTGTTTTTTTTCTGTTTTATAGACGTAAATCCTCTCCCTTTCAACCTAGACTTACCAAAATTTGCATATCGCTAAAGCCCATTATAATAAACAAATAGAAAAAATACGAAAGCAATCGGTTAAGCCGTTTGCAAGATATCGCTACATCTACAGACGGACGGACATACAATAAAATCTTATGAGACTCGCTTCGCTCGCTCCCTAATTTTGATGCAATTCTTGTAGTATGCTGCTAAAAAGTTGCGTGGATAAAGAAGTTTTAGAGACTGGTGCTACGGGTGTCTAAATAATCATAATAAATAATTAAGAAAGTGAGGTAGAGGTAGATGGACGTGTTGGAGAAGAGTGAAACCCAGTAAAATGTGAAATCTGGAAAAAGAAGAGTAATTTTATGGTTTGGGGAATACTTAAAGTCAAGACAATATACTTGGACGTAAATTTAAGGAAGATTCCTATATCAAAAATTTTAGTTTTAACATTCCTATCAATAAAGTGAAAAAATATTTCTCAGATATCTAAATAATTTAGTCACAAGATGGGTTAGTTTAGACTGTGCGGTTCTGCCTATTAGATTCCATAAATATTTCATTTCTTCCACTAGATGAAGATCAGAATGTATTATGTAAAAAATTATTGAAGGAACTAAGGAATGGAAGATTATATTTTAGTCTATTTTTTGAAAAGGCATCTTCCGTTTCCTTTTTTTTAAGTAACAAACCTTAATTCAAATCAAAATATTAAAATTTAATTCCTTCTTCAAATGTAATTCCATCTAATTGAATTAATTATATTTAATTGGAATAAAAGTGTTAATAGTAATTTAAATTGATGTAGGAATGCAATTCCAAAGTAAATTTGAATAATCGGTGAGATAATTTCGAATATAGTACTAACTATCTATTCATTAATAATTACGAATGTATTCAAATTTAAGCGCAGGTATGGACGGAATTTAATCAAAGTCATCGTAATGGAATCGGTTCGGAGCAGCAGCAATGCGATTCAAATTGTTTGTTAATGTTTTCAAATCGATTATGTTCATTCATGTGAATAGTAACTAATTAAAAAAATGATCTTTTTCAGTCCATAAAAGATTTTAATTATTTTTAAAACTTAGGAATGAATGCCATTCTCGATATGTCAGAGAAAAATTAAAAACCCTCAAGAGCTTTTTGCAAACCCTATATTTCCCCCCCGCCCCTGGCGACTCATATATCCGAACAATGAATAGATAACAATGAAGCAAAAACCAACTTCCAATTCATCTTTCTTACCAGTCTAAATGTGAAACTTAAATGAACAAAAACATTTCGACTTGCTAAACTCGGTCGCATTGTTCAAGTTGAATGCTTATTATTCTAGGCCATGTTGATTCTTGTAAAGACTGTTTACTAAAATTATAAAGAGGATAACAAAAGATTTCAGTGAAATTACGGTATGTTTTTCGCATCCAGGAAAACTGAAAATCGGTATTTTATAGCAATATATAAAAATATTCCTATTTGTTTGGCACGATTGTGGAATTTTGTCGTCAAGTTTACATCGGTGAAATCAGATATTCAATACAAGTAAGGATTAAAGAACCGAATTGTTGTACTAGATAACGTAACACCTCCAAAAGTATTTCCATCCATTTTTTTCTTTCCTCTTCTTTTGAATATTCTTAAAATCGTTGTCCCATATGATGAATTGTCCATTTTTTCTTTTTGATGTACTTCTTGTTCATTTTTTAATCCTTCTTTTTTCTTGCTGATTATTTCTTGTCCATTTTTTCTTTCTTTCCTGTTCTTTTCATTCCTCTTGAAATAAGTCTTTCGCTTTTCTTTCGGATGAGTTCTTGTCCATTTTTCTTCTTTCCTGTTACCTCAATTTCCTGAATTGGTAATTTGGAACATTTGTTTTTCAACAACGTTAAAGAATAACCATAACTACACTTTTACTTTTGCGGTTCCATCAAAGGCAAAGTATAGTGAACGAGCAAAAAATGAATTTCGAGATATCGATGGAAATATCCATTTTGAAGTTCCCCAAGAAGATTGAAACCATTTTCAGAGAAAGGTCTGTCTGTGTGTAATCTTCCACAATAACCGCCGAACGGTTTGACCAATCAACCTTAAATTTGGTATGATGGGTTGGTGTGTGCCTCGAATGCGACAATTAGTTTTTGGTTCAAATTGATACGGATTTTGGCTTTATTTTTTCTTTATTTTACCGTTTTTTGGATTTTTTACCTTTTTTTTCTTTCTCTTTTTGGCCCTTACCCATTTTTTTCCCTTTTCTTGATTTTTTTAATTTTTTGGTCTTTTTTGGACTTTTTTGATCTTCTTTCCTTTTTTGTCATTTTTGCCACTTTTTTTTGTCTTTTTTTTTTACCTTTTTAAACTTTTTTTAATAGTTTTAAAATTTTTTGGCCTTTTTTGTCCTTTTCTGACCTTTTTTGCCCTTCGTCTTATTTGGCTTTTTTGACTTTTTGTTTATTTTTGTTTGACACTTATTTCCTCTTTTGCCTTTATTACTCCTCTTTTTCTTTTTTGCTTTATTTTACGTTTTTTTTCCTTTTGCTCTTTCTCTTTTTCTGCATCTTTACCACTTTTTTCCAATTTTTACAAATTGTATTAAGTTTTTTATCGTATTTATGATTTTTGTCCATTTTTACTCTTTTTTAGGGTTTCGTACCCCAAAGTGTAGAAACGCAACCCTATTGCACTCACTCGCGTGTCCGTCCGTCCGTCCGTCTGTCACACCGGTCTAGCAGCTAAACCGTTTGAGCTACAGTTTTAAAATTTTCACAGTATATGCGTCTTATTGGCCCAAAGCTATATAACTAAATATTTTTCATTGTTTTCAAGGGGGCTTCCTTATAGCTAAAGGTGGGCCGTGAAAAAAAAATTGGCCTACCCCATCAAGTGAGGTATCGTTGAATAGAGCTCATTGGGTAGATTAAAGCTATATGTTTAGTTTTAAAAATATTGCAAAACGTAGGCATAAGAAGTCGCCAAAGTCAGCATTTTTTACAAAATTTTGTTCCGAAGTATTTTTTAACTTTCCATTGACCTATGAACTTGAAATTTGGGTGATAATGTTTATTGTTACGTATATTTTACCAACAAATACCAATATATCATTAAATATGGTTTTTTCCCTACAATTCCCTTATATTTAGGGTTCCGCACCTTTGCATTTATGCGAATTGTGATATTCGATATTTTATTATTTTTATCTGTGCAATCGTATTAGTTTTATTAAGAAACGGATTTTTCATTTTATAATTTTTTTTCTACCTTTGTCAGTTACGCTGATATTAACAAATTTGTTCGTTGCATTTCAAAATTTGTTAATATTAATTAATAAGTATTATAATGATATGCCCATATAACATTATAAGATTTTGATACTCTACCTCTATTGGGAGTGGGTACTATATAACAGAAAAATCATAAATTTGTACAAAAAAAAAACTGATAATTAATTAAAAATTTGAAATTTAAGTTGACTGCCAAGTTTCTCTTCTCCTTTTTCTTCGTCTATGCTAATTTTGAGATCTACTTCTTAAATTTTTTTTATATATTCTTACTTGATGCTGCTCTTCCAATAGCCATTTTTCTTCTACAATTTTTTTTTTAATTGTGACTTCTCTTTTATTTTAAATAAAAAATAAAAAAAACCTTTGTTTATTTTTTATATATTATATCTGTTTTTGTTTTTATTACTTCGAAATAGATAAATTTTACATATTTCATGGATTTTTGTATTAAAAATACAAAATTTTAATTCTTTTAAAAATCGTATATAAAAATTATGACTTTTTTTATTATTTTCCCGTCTCTAATTAATCTCGACTTTCTATTCTTTTTTTAAAATTCCCCAACAAAAATCATTACTTGATTTTTCAATCTTATCCAACATCTTTTATACTGAATGATTTAAATCTTTATTATTTTTCCAAATATAATAAAAATTTTATATCTATTAAATTTCATAAGACCTTCTTTCCATATCAAAAATTTCCTGATTATACTAGAATTTGAATTTTTACTTATATACCCAATAATACAAAACTTATTTATAATAATAATACTAATAATAACAAATTAACTTCTATAACTCATTCAAAATGATTTATTATAGTATATATGCGGATTGTGAAATTCATAATTTTTTTTTCTTCATCGAACACACATGCGCCAGGTTATTTTTCTTTTCGCTTCTTTAAATCTTTTTATCAAGTATTTTTGACTTATTAGTTCGATTAAAATTTTAAAGTCTTTGGCTTATATTCTACATTTGGTACGGAACCCTAAATGTGCGAAGTTCGACACGCACTTGACCGATTTATTTATTATAGTTTTAATTTTTGTTGAAATTTAGCAATTCGTTATAATTTTTAACAATTTATTAAATAATTCGTTACCTTGTTAGAATTTATAACAACTTATTACCGTTTTTAGTAACTTTTTTCGTTTTTACCCATTATTTTTCAGCAATTTACTTTATTTTTACCGCATTTTACTTTCCCATTCAGGAATTTTGTATTAAAATAATTCTATTCTACACAGAAGTGCCGGGGAAGTTCCGGTGTGACACAGCCGATTTTTTAAACTCTACATACGTTTCGAGCTATATTTACATCATCAGGAGTTGATTAGTTTATCATCAACAATTCAACCAAGTGTTTTTTTTAACTAGATAATGCACAATTTGGTAAATAGCGACTTGGTTAATAGATATGCAGAAGTAGAAAACATAGCATAGCTTTTCCAATATTGCGATAATTAGTCCGTGATTTAAAATGCAAATAAAGACGATAAAATTTTAATCAAGAAACTGTTTTGTAGCTAATACAAATCACCCTTCTATAATTAATTAAATCAAGTAAAAGAGAGCTCGTTGGCTGTGTTAAAATTTAATCAAATAAAACCTGGTTGACAAATTGAGCCGACCCTTTTGACAAATCTCCCGCTCTACCACTGCCTCATAATGCTCAAGCCAGATTAATTTCTAATGGAAACTTTGTTTAGACATCATTATTTACTCCTCCCCTCCATTTCCGTATACACGACACTCACACCATTTGTATTGACGACCGCCGTCGAAGGGCTGACAGGTAATCTTCGTTTAAAAATTTACTGGTGACGAATTTTTTTCGCACAATGATTGATTGTGTTACGTTTGGTCCATGGTCCATTAAAAATGTTATTAACTCTGGTCCTAGCTAGTTAATGAAGAGGAATGTACTCATTTAATTTGTTTTGACAAATTCTATATTAAAATCCTGATTGAAAAATTTTTAGTATTCAATTCATTTTTAACCAATCTATTTAACCGTTAACATCGATAAATCAAGCTTGTTTACTAAATTATTTACGTGCAGTAGCAAAAAGTAAAGTTTGTTTATATTGATATGGTCACGAACCATTCTCCAAATGAAACGAAATAATAAAAAGCAAAAAGCAAATGATGCGGATTGGGAAAACGAGAAAGAGAGAGAGAGAAGAGAACGTTTTGCAGTTCGATGCAATTCCCTTCGGTTTCGTGTGGTACAATTTGAGCTAATTTCCAGGACGATTTAGGTAAAAGTTCGGAAAAACCAATTTAGACATAACAGTTTTCTATTTGCTGACGCGACTGTCTTTGACTAGTAAATTTAAGACAAAATAGTTTTTAACAGCACGTTTATTTTTATATATACTTATAACAAATTTTTTTTAAATACATTTTAGTTTCTCATAATGACAGAAACTTTCTAGTTTACATGTTTGGATTTTTGACGTTTGTTTAATTTTGTTGATTTTTATCCAAATTTTTCATTACATTTCAAGTTATTTATTCGATAATAATCCGAACAGTATTAGAATGTCAGTTTTTTTGCGATTACAAATTCAACTAATAGAAAACGTAGTTTTTAATCTAAAAGGCAATTAAATTGGAAGTCGGTTTGTATCTTTTGTCTGAGTATAAATTCTATATTATATTATCTCTTTATGTCCAAAACACAACAGTAGGAAATAAATTAAGAATTTAGTGAATATCAAAGGAACAACTATTACATGTAGTTTTTTTTTGTTTTCTCCAGACTTTGAATATTTTCCCATTTTACGTTCACCGCCACATTTACTTTTCCAACTCTACAACTCCCGAGGTGGATCTTTTCCTTCGATTCAATTTCGAGACAAGTCTCCGATTTTAAGGACATAAGAATAGAGTTTCTGAAAAGGACGCCTCCTTTGATGCGTGATCGGGTTTAGATGGGAAAGACCCGACGACCGGTGTCCATCTATTTTCCATGTTATTGGGTTGATTCCAGAGTGTCAATATACCCAGAGTGGGCTTTTGACTTCGACTTTTCAAAAGAAACGGACTTTTCTACACAATCCCATTTACAGGTTTTTCGTTTTAGTCGCAAAGAATGGACTTTTGTAAAACATTAAAATGAAAACACAGAGTGTGACAAACTTATTGCTGCCTGATGTTTTATTGATGGATGTACCTTCATTATATCCTTGCTTATCGAGACGCATTATATTATAAATGCAAATGTCTTAAATGCTTTACTAGAAGTCTCGAGGTTGTAAATAAAGTACAAAATAGAGATAAGTTATTTCTAGTTACTTACATATATTTTTCTGGTTTCTTACAAAAATTCTTATCTTTATATTTACAAAAATTGTTCTTATTTTTTTACAAAAGTTGTTATTTTTCTCAGTCAGAAATTTTTTATGCATTCTTACAAAATTGGTCCTGGTGTCGTGCAAATTTTTTTTTCATTTTTCCTACAAAAATTGTACCTGTTTTCTGATAACAATTGATTCTGTTTATTACAAAATTTATTACTGCTTTCTTCCAAAAATTATTCCTAGTTTTTTACAAAAAGTGTTCCTGTTTTCTTACAGTATTTATTTCTATTTACTTACATACAGTTTTCTGGTTTGTAATAAAAATTGTTACTCTGATATTATAAAAATTGTTTATTTTTTTACAAAAATTATTCCTAGTTTCTTACAAAGATTCTTATCTTATGTTTACAAAAATTGCTCTTATTTTCTTACAAAAGTTGCGTTTCCATTTTTTTACAAAAACTTTTCCTGGTTTCTGATAAAAACTGATTGTTTTTACATCGCAAAACTTGTTCCTACTTTCTACCGAAAACTATTACTGTTTTTTTTTACAAAAAGTGTTCCTGCTTTCTTATAATAATTTTTCCTATTTACTTACAAACATTAATCTGGTTTCTTACAAAAATTGTTCTTTATATTTATAAAATTTGTTCTTATTTTTTTTACAAAAGTTGTTATTTTTTTCAGTTAGAAATTGTTTATGCTTTCTTACAAAATTAGTCCTGGTTTAGTGCAAAACTTTTTCCATTTTTCCTACAAAAATTGTTCCTGTTTTCTAATAAAAATTGATTTTGTTTATTACAAAATTTGTTCCTGCTTTTTACCAAAACCTATTCCTGGTTTTTTACAAAAAGTGTTCCTGCTTTCTTATAGTATTTATTTCTATTTACTAACATATATTTTCTTGGATTATTATAAAAGTTGTTACTCTGTTTTTATTAAAATTGTTTACAGAAAATCATTCCTTGTTTCTTACAAACATTGTTACCGTATGTTTACAAAAATTGTTACCTTATGTTTACAAAAATTGTACGTCGGTGATGTTAGCACCCGGCCAGCCAGCTCCAAGCTTAAACCGAAGTAATATTCACTCACGGCCGACCAACTCCAAGCGACACTATTCCACCACGGTCAAATCATTTCACCAATTTATTCTGTCGATTTGGGGTCTACTCATATAAAATTTCTCGTTTTATTAATTTGTTTACATTTTTTGTTGCGTTCATAATAGGCGGCCAAGAACAAAAAGTAGGTGATTACATAGAAAAATGGAAGGACCATTCAGACAAAATTTTTCGTTTACATACGAAAGGGCCAGCTCCAAGAATCTAAAATTAGATTTTCGTAGCGGTCGAATAATGTTCTAATTTTTTTATATAAGTTGCTTTTTCGATTTTTTTACAAAAATTTTTCCTGTTTTCTGATAAAAACTGATTAATTTTTACATCGCAAAATTTGTTCCTGTGTTCTTCCAAAAACTATTCCTGGTTTTTTACAAAAAGTGTTCCTGCGTTCTTATAGTATTTATGTCTAGTTACTTACATACATTTTTCTGGTTTCTTACAAAAATTGTTACTCTGTTCTTATACAAATTGTTTCTTTTCTTACAAAAATTATTCCTGGTTTCTTACAAGAATTGTTATCTTTATGTTTACAAAAAATCGGTTGTGTCGCCCCAAAACTTTCCCGATGAGTATCCACGAATACTTTTTCAGATATTTAATGTTAATGTTTCAAATTTTGATATTTTTTTATTTTTGACAGGTGACAGTTGGATAAATAATTTTAACTGTTCTGAATAGAGTTTTTCAAGGGCTTTCAAACGATATATTGCATGTCAAATTCTGTGACATATTGCATCTGTCATTTTTTGATAGTGATACTTTCGTTTGACAGATCTCGTACAAAAACTAATGTATTCTTCCGACAGATAACTCAAATCCACATACCAAATTTCAGCTCAATGGGATTCATACTTCTTCAGATATTTAATGCTGAAGTTTCAAAATTTGACATTTTTTTATTTTGACAGGTGACAGTTGGAGAAATAATTTTGACTATTTGTAATAGAGTTTTTCTAGGGCCTTGAAATGACATATTGCATGTCCAATTCCGTGACATATTGCATCTGTTATTTTTTGATAGTGGTACTTCCGTTTGACAGATGTCATACAAAAACTAATGGGTTCTTCCGACGGGTAACCCAAACCCCTATACCAAATCTCAGCTCAATCGGCTTAAACGTGTGGCCTCTATCGTGGAAGAATACACACACACACACATACACACACAGACCGACAGACAGACTTCCATCTGGAAATGGTCTTAATCGTTTCAGGGGACCCGAAAATGGATATTTCCGTTTTTATCTCGAATGTTTTTTTTTAGCTCGTTCACAATACTTTCCCTTCTAGGAGGTGGGTCGGGAAAGTAAAATTGCATTTATTTTTTTACAAAAGTTATTATTTTTCTCGGTCAGAAATTGTTTATGCTTCCTTACAAAATTTGTCCGGGTTTAGTGCAAAACTTTTTCCATTTGTCCTACAAAAATTGTTCCTGTTTTCTGATTTAAAATTTGTTTCTGTTTTCTTCCAAAAAGTATTCCTGGGTTTTTACAAAAAGTGTTTCTACTTTCTTAGAGTATTAATTTCAATTTACTTACATACATTTTTCTGGTTTCTTACAAAAATTGTTCCTCTGTTCGTATAAAAATTGTTTCTTTTCTTACAAAAATTGTTATCTTAAGTTCACAAAAATTGTTCTTAATTTTTTACAGAATGGTCAGAAATTATTTTTCTTTCCTAAAAAATTCATCCTCGTTTCGTACTAAACTTTTCCCATTTTTCTTAAAAAAATTGTTTCTGTTTTCTGATAAAAATTGATTGGTTTTTACATTGCAACATTTATTCCAGCTTTCTTCCAAAAAAAAATATTCCTGTTTTTTACAAAAATTGTTCCTGCTTTCTTATAATACTTATTTCAAACATTTTTCTGGTTACTTATAAAAATTGTTACTCCGTTCTTATAACAATTGTTTCTTTTCTTACAAAAATTATTCCTGGTTTCTTACAAAAATTCTTATCTTATGTTCACAAAAATTGTTAATACAAAATTAATCCTCGTTTCGTACTAAACTTTTTCCATTTTTTTTTTAAATTGTTCCTGTTTTCTGATAAAAATGATTGGTTTTTGCATTGCAAAATTTATTCCAGCTTTCTTCCCAAAAATATTTCTGTTTTCTTATAATACTTATTTCAAACATTTTTCTGGTTTCTTATAAAAATTGTTACTCCGTTTTTATAAAAATCGTTTATTTATTACAAAAATTATTTCTGGCTTCTTACAAAAACTGTTATCTTATGTTCACAAACATTGTTCTTATTTTCCTACAAAAGTTGCTATTTGTCTTGGATAGAAATTATTTCTGTTTCCTACAAAATTCATCCTCGTTTCGTACTAAACTTTTTCCATTTTTCTTAAAAAAGGTGTTCTTGTTTTCTGATAAAAATTGATTGGTTTTTACATTGCAAAATTTATTCCAGCTTTTATCCAAAAAAATATTCATGCTTTTTCACAAAAATTGTTCCTGATTTCTTACAGTATTTATTTCTATTTGCTTACAAAGATTTTTCTGTTTTCTTATAAAAATTGTTACTCCGTTCTTATAAAAATTGTTTCTTTTCTTAGAAAAATTATTCCTGGTTTCTTACAAAAAATTTTATCTTCTATTCACAAAAATTGTTCTTTTTTTCTTACAAAAGTTGCTATTTGTCTTGGTCAGAAATTATTTCTGTTTCCTACAAAATTCATCCTCGTTTCGTACTAAACTTTTTCCATTTTTCTTAAAATATTGTTCCTGTTGTCTAATAAAAATTGATTGGTTTTTACATTGCAAAATTTGTTCCAGCTTTCTTCTAAAAAAATATTCCTGTTTTTTACAAAAATTATTCGTACTTTCGTATAATATTTATTGCTATTTACAAACATTTTTCTCGTTCTTAATCTTATTTTCTTACAGAAGTTTTTCTGGTTTATAATTTTTTTTTTACAAAAATTGTTCCTATTGTCGGTCAGAAATTGTTTCTGTTTTTTTTTACAAAATTAATCCTAGTTTCGTGTAAAAGTTTTTCTATTTTTCTTAAAAAAATTATTGATAAAAATTGATTCTGATTTTTGATAAAAATTGATTCCATTTCTAATAATGTTTATTTCTATTTACATTTTTCTGGTTTGTTACCTTATATGTTTACAAAAATTGTTCTTATTTTCTTACACAAGATTTTCTCGTTTATAACAACAGCAAAATTAATCCTGGTTTTGTGCAAAATTTGTTCTATTTTTCTTACAAAAATTGTTATTGTTTTTTCGATAAAAATTGATTGTTTTCTACAAAACTTGTTCCTGTTTTCTTACAAAAATAGTTCTTAGTTTGTTTACAAAAAGTGTTCCTGCTATTTTATAATATTTGTTCCACGTTTTTTTCATTTCTTACAAAAATTTTTACTGTGCCATTATATTTATTTTTGTATTAGTTCACCTTGTATAATTATTATCGCAAAATGCAGCTTCTCTGGTGGCCCTTTCAAAAGCGGTTTAAACGATGATCTTTTTGATTAAAAAGATTTTTAAAAGTCATCTCGGTATACCAAAGATGTTAACCGCATCGTTTAATGACATGAATATCATGAATACCGAATCGATTCCGTAACTAACGATGACGTTTCTTTTAAGTGATTCATGAATGAAATGTTCTGATTGGATGTCTATACTTACGGCTCAATGGAATATGATGAGATTTTATTGTTATTTAAATAAATATAAATAGTATTTGGGATTACAAGTTGGATGGTTATTTAAGGCTTCACCACCCAGAAATTTGATATATTACTTTTAGACCAGGGTCGATCATTTTTAAAACAATAAATTCTAAGCAGTATATGGATGGTCGGAAAATTATAAGTAAATGAAGAAAAATCGAGATTACTTTCGGAAAGGGGTGGGGGTAGATCAATATACATTATAATGGTTGTATACTGGTTTTTTTTACGATTTGTGGCTGAAATATGTATCAAATCGAAAAAAGTTTAAGATAAAAGTTGTAGATAATTAAAAAACTTTTGTTTTAACCATTTTTCAACATAACCTCAAAATTATTGTATTTGTGAGAACGTTATTTTTGTGTTTTAAATAATCTGTAATTTTAAATTTAAAAAAAAAGCCTGATTTTCAATGGTAAAAGATGGTTTACAAATTTTTATTATTGTTCATTGTCTCCGTTGAAATATCGACTTTAAGATGATGTGAAAAAATATATTGATCGTAAAAATGACTTTTTCATAATCGATTTTTCAATTTTTCAAAATCATTATTAATCAACAAACGTTTATCGAATCTAGCAGGATTTTTTTATAATAAAAATGCAGACAAAAAAATAATTGCTGAAAATAATCTAAAATTAATAGCATATATTTACAACTGAAGGAGCCAGCTGAACAACACTGCTATAGGACATGCTTTTAAACTCTAACTTGGTTTGCTAATCAATTAACAGCTGGAATCATCATGTTAACGGTATCATGCCTACATGCACACAGAAAGATTTAATTCACGAAAAATTGCTGAAAATTATCTGATGTAGCTTCGAAACAGAATGCGATAGTCGTAAGCATGGCATGAGATACACAAAATTGTACTCTAATTATCATGGTTCTCAAGTCTGTTCAAATGCTGAAAAAAACGGTGTACGAAAAAATTATTGATTACAAGGACATAGAAGACGAAAACAGGACATATACTGTTCTACAAATTTAAATCAAAGAAAATTAAATTATAATTAAACTATTTGGGCAATTTCTTTTTAAGTTTTAAAAACTGACCTGTATACATTATTTATAGTTAATACTTTTAAAATAAAAAAAAATCCGGATTGGCTTTTTTTTTGATGTTTTAAGTATTTCATTATTGTTTAAACAATTATTTCTGTAATTTCATACTATTAATAGGTTTTTTTTCTTTGGCTTTGTCCTTTGTCATTCAGCCAGTCACTTCATGAGAATACATGAACTAAAAATAATCTAATAGAGCATACTAAAAAATGTAAAAATCCAATGTCATCAAAGAAAATAACAGGGACACACGTTTCTCGTCCAGGGACCCGTCAGGACATTTTTTTTTTAGATATGAAAATTAATCTTTTTTATGAATTTCAACGCTTATTTGAAATAAAAAATCAAAAATTCTCAAGCTTAACTGAAAAATCGATTATGAAAAAGTCGTTTTTTGCTTTTTATTTTTTATTTTTAACGATATTTTTTCATACAAACAATATATTTTCGCACGCCATCCTAAAGCCGAGGTATTGAACCACGATACCACGATAATGAGAATTGATAAAGTTTAAAAATTAAAATTTTTGTAAACCAACTATTCGATTGAAAATTAGCCATTTTTAAAATTTAAATTCGTATAAAATCGAAAAATAAATATTTTGTTAAAAAAAAATACGACGTACTTATAAGAAATTAAATTTCCAATAAGTTTCATAAAATAGAAATTACTTGTGCGAGAAATAAAAATTAAAAACCAAAAATCGGTTTTTATCGTTTTTCTCTATAATTTTGATATTATATTGAAAAATGATTAATATAAAAGTTTTAATTTTTTTATTTATGTACAACTTTTAGATTAATTTTTTATATCGGATGTAAATGTGTCATGGGCCACCCATATAACTTTTAAACCGGTTAATAGATTTATTCCAAATTTTGGTCGATTATAATAGAGCTATTTTTTGATTTTTTTAAAATAAAAATGCAATATGGCCGACTTCCGGTTTGGCCGGAAATTACATAAAAATTGAAAACTTAAATGGAACAAAAATAACATTCCTCTTTTATTTGAGAAAAATCGGTTGTGTCGTCCCAAAACTTTCCCGATGAGTATCCACGAATACTTTTTCAGATATTTAATGTTAAAGTTTTAACTTTTGACATTTTTTTATTTTTGACAGGTGACAGTTGGAGAAATAATTTTGACTGTTCTGAATAGAGCCTTTCAAGGGATTTCAAACGATATATTGCATGTCCAATTCCGTGACATATTGCATCTGTCATTTTTTGATAGTGATACTTCCGTTTGACAGATCTCGTACAAAAACTAATCTATTCTTCCGACAGATAACCCAAACCCATATACCAAATTTCAGCTAAATCGGATTCATACTCAAATTTTGACATTTTTTTATTTTTGACAGGTGACAGTTGAAGAAATAATTTTGACTGTTCTGAATAGAGTTTTTCTATGGCTTTCAAATGACATATTGCATGTCCAATTCCGTGACATATTGCATCTGTCATTTTTTGATAGTTGTACTTCCGTTTGACAGATGTCGTACAAAAACTAATGGGTTCTTCCGACGGGTAACCCAAACCCCTGTACCAAATTTCAGCTCAATCGGATTAAACGTGTGGCCTCTATCGTGGAAGAATACACACACACGCACATACACACATACACAGACCGACAACCAGACTTCCATCTGGAAATGGTCTTAATCGTATCAGGGGACCCGAAAATGGATATTTTCGTTTTTATCTCGAATTTTTTTTTTAGCTCGTTCACAATTCTTTCCGTTCTAGGAGATGGGTCGGGAAAGTAAAAATAGAATGGTTATGTATATCATTTCAATGGTAATTGAATGAACAATTTTTAATATCGGGTGGCCCATCTATGTTTCATTTAAGTAATTTAGTAATTTAGACCAAATCATGACCGCCTAGGACGCTTAAAAAAAATCAAGAACCCAAATATGTATAAATATACCGGGTGTTTTATTTAAATTTCAACTTTTCATGGCATTTCCGGTCGAAGCGGATGTCGGCCATATTTGATTTGTATGTAAAAAAATCGAAAAACAGCTCTATTATAATCGACCAAAATTTGGTTTAAATCTATTAACCGGCTTAAAAGTTATAGGGGTAGTCCATGACCCATTTACACCCGGTATACCTAAATAGAAATCTATTTACGTACGAAATGACGGCAAAAATATTGCCGTTTTTCACTTGTTTTCGATAGAGATTAAATATTTTACAAATATGAAAATTGGTTAGTTATTTACAGGACCGTTGTACATATTTTTGCGATACACTGTATATATGTATATAAATATTGATTAAATAAAACAGTATCTCTTCACATCATTAATATCAGAGACAATATTACTTCCTGGAGTTGATAAGCCCTTTTCATATATTACTATAGCTCGAAAGACATTCAGAATCCTTACAATCATCAATCATATCAGTTGAAAACTTACAAGTACTAGTTGATATCCTATCGCGAATGTACTAAAACGATGACATTAAACTGTCTACTAGGATGGGGTCTTGTGTTTTTATCCGATGATTTATTGAAATTCGCTTTCCAACTGTAATGTGAATTTCATTGCTAGAATAGAACAGGGATGGAATCAGTTATAACTAAAAAAAATTATTGTATCGCTTTACTAATGTTTTTTTCTTTATTCATAATTATAATTAAATTCGTCAAGGTTAATTGTGTATGACTTAAACTCGTTAGCCAAACAAGAGTGTTACATTAAACACACAGCCGTAGAATTTCCCCTTGGGAATAGGTATGTGCTAATGTACACGTTCCTCAAGTCTCTGGCGTAACCTATTTTGAGGAGCAACATCCTCCTAAACAAATTTACATTTCGGTACGTCTTGTCACTGTGCGTATATCCTACGTTCATTTCATTATTCAGCGAAGACAGGAAAACGTTTTTAGCTAAAGGTCGATAAACCCTTATAGAGTAAAAGACAACATATTTAAATTCATCTGATTAGTAATCATAATATGGGAAACAATAATATGCTAGTTGATTGTTTATCGCGACTTCATCAGATTTAGATTTAATATTTGTAGATTAATTACTTTTATTTTTTTTTGTTCAAAAATTAAATGTATATCTCTTTAGTTCTTATTTATAAATTAGTTTAAATGAAATTGTGTTTACCTTACAAACAATGGGGAATTTAACTTGAAATATTAGTCCATCTTTTTTTGCATTATTTAAGAAAAAAATAAATTTCTTTTCATGAAAAAATCGTTTTTTCTGTTTTTTTTTTAATTTAACATGAAAAAATTGATATTTAAAAATTACTGCATCTGTACAACTTGTAGTGCATCTACGTCACTTATGTGCAATAGCTGCAACATAATATTACCGTGGGCCAGTTTGTCTATATAAAATTGACGCTTTCAAATAGAATAGAATAGAGTATAATAATTTTATTTGACTACTTTACATAGATGTCTGTAGCAGGTCATTAAGTTACAAAAAAAAATGTGTATAATAATGTAAGTATACCTACAAAAAAATCTAGAAAAAAAATATATAATAAATTAATAAATAAAAAAATACAATAAAAAAAAATACGAACATAGACATACAAAAGTAAAAATAGGTGAGTATGTTAAATGTGCATTTTATCTTCTGATTGTAAAGAAATTTAAATAATCTGAGACAGAATAAAAGCAGTGTGTTTTTATAGCAGATTTAAATTTTGTTAGGCTTATAGTGTTTTAAATTGAACTAGTAAACAATTGTACAGATTATAGTAAAAGGAATTTTTTTGAGATTTTACTAATCGATATCGATTTGTTATAATTTTACCAGCGTTCCTAGTATTATGCTCGTGAACGTCAGAATGTTTTATTAAAATCGTTGTTTTTTTATGTATTTCTAGTAGTAAATAAAATATATATAATGTTGACAGTGACATAATGCGAAATTTTATAAATAGAGTTTGACATGGATCTCGAAAACCTACATTTGCCAATATTCTAACAGCCTTTTTTTGTAATTTAAAAATTTTTATTGAACAGGGAGAATTGCCCCAAAGAATTACTCCGTAACTAATAAAAGAATGGAATAACGAAAAGTAGGTTATTCTTAAAACATTAGAGTTAACCAGATGTTTAAGGTGGCGAAGAAAATTTACTTTTTAATTGATCTACATGTTTGTGCCAGAATAAAGTATTATCAAGAGTAATACCAAGTAACTTGACACACTCATTTGTAGAACCCATGGCAGAAAATTTAAGATTTTGTGTTTTATCCGAATTTAATTTTAGTTTATTAGTTGAAAACCACATATGTGCTTTTTGATTTATTTCTTGTGATACCTCAGATGGTTCGGAAATATTTTTGTCATAGTAGATAAAGGTCGAGTCATCTGCAAAAAGAACGGTTTTATGTGGTGACATAAAGTCACACAAGTCATTTATGTATATAATAAAGAGTAAGGGTCCAAGAATAGATCCTTGAGGTACTCCGTGGACTATCAACTTAAAATCTGATATAATGTTACTACATGAAACAGCTTGTGAACGATCGGTAAGGTAAGTTTCAAGTTTTTCATATTTTTCTCCATTTTGCCATAATGTTTCCTGTTTTTCTCTATTTTTCACAATTCCTATTTTTTTCCCTATTTTTCCTTCTATTTTTAACTATTTTTTGTTTTTCCCTATTACTTTCCCGGACCCATCAAAGGGAAAGCATAGTGAACGAGCAAAAAAAATTTTGAGATATCGATGAAAATATCCATTTTGAGGTCCCCCGAGAAGATTGAAACCATTTACAGAGTATGGTCTGTCTGTGTGTAATCTTCCACGATAACTGCCGAACCGTTTGACCAATTAAGCTGAAATTTAGTATCAAGCGTCACTGTGTACCTCGAATGCGACCATTAATTTTTGGTTTAAATTGGTGCAGTAGAAGGTCCTCGAGACCGACATTGATTAAATACAGATGTAAGATTTTTTGCCTTTTTTAAATTTTATGGACAAACAATACACTTTAGTGCAATATGTTGTAATGTATAGTTTTAGAGGATAACATTTCCTACAATTTTTATATCACACTTCCATAATTTCCAATAGTTGCGTCACTAGAGGGCGCGCAAAAAATGTTTATGTAAGTTTTCCGTAGTTTTTCAAATTTTGAGGACAAATAATGTTCTTTATTTTCTGATGCAAAGTTGTAGACAACCAAATTTTCTTTAACTTTTATTTCCATCATTTTTTCGAATTTCTCATAGTTTCGCCGCTAGAGGGCGCAAAATATACAAATTTAGGTTTTTTGCCTTTTTCTTATTTTGAAGACAAATAATGGGCTTTGGTACAAAATGTTCTAGTGCAAAGTTGTGGAGCATATAATTCCCTACAACTTTTGTCTCAACCTTTTTTCAGAATTTCCCATAATTGCGCCACTGGAGGGCGCGTTAAAAATGTACATGTATGTTTCCTGTAGTTTTTCTTGATTTTGAGGACAAACAATACAATTTAGTGCAAAATGTTGTAGTACAAAGTTTTGCTACAACTTTTGTATTAAACTTTTCCAGAATTTCCAATAGTTTTCAACCGTGATTTTAGGAGATCCTAATTGTAGCAATGTGTTATATATTGTGCGCATGCGCCTGCTTATATCATATGAACATTGAAATTTCAATTCGGTAGATGTATTCACCATTGGCTTGCTATTAAAAATTTGTTCCATAAATTAATGTAATGATTAGTATTTTGTAATAATCCTATTCTCTACAGTTGACCTGGGAAAGTTCTGGGGTGACACAGCCGATTATTTTTCCTATTTTCTCTACTTTCCTCCATTTTGTTCTTTATTTTTTTCTATTAATTTTCTCTTTTTTCCCTTATTTTTCCCATTTTTTCTTGCTTTTCTCTATTTTCCCCCATTTTCCTCCATGTTCTATATTTTTTTCTATTTTTCACTAATGTTACACATTTTTCTCTACTTTCAAATTTTTTTCCGATTTTTCCTATTTTAGCCTATTTTTCTATTCATATCTATGTTTCCCTACTACCATTACCCTCTCGACTAAGTTCGTCACCATTTACTTTTCTATGTAAGCCACCGTTTTTTACCCTTTTCTACCCCTAATCCTTTCTTAGTGGGTGTCTATGTTATAGGAAGAGAACATTTTCTCAAAACTTCAAGTCTCTGGGTTAACTAGATTTAGCTCTACGTTGATTCTATGTCAGTCAGTCAGTCAATCAGTCAGGACTTTGCCGCTTACATTATAGATAAACATCATACAATTTACATTAATTGATAATGATATCAATTAGATTAAAACCAGCTCTATTCTGCGGCATTTAATTCTCAATGGAGCACATCTCTCTTTGAGTTATGTGATACTCATTTGAACTTTTTAGCAGGCTCTTGTATTAATCGCCCCTTCAAAAAAAATGATTGAATATCTGGAGATATCTTAATTTGATTGGCTAACAAATGTGGTATGACATATTTGTGAGAGCGTCTGTAGGTTAATATTCGTTTAATGCACAATTTTCGGTATAATATTTGTTGCAGTGTACAAGATGGAAAGAGACAATTATGTTAAAATCGAGATAAAAAATATTGCTCCATCTTTCTAGAAATTTTATAATGTACGTTAAAATTCGTATAATGTAGGTTAAGATTCGTATAATGCACAATTTTCGGTATAATATTTGTTGCAGTGTACAAGAGGGAAAGAGATAATTGTGTTAAAATCGAGATAAAAAATATTGCTCCAACTTTCTAGAAATTTTATAATGTAGGTTAAGATTCGTATAATGTAGGTTAAGATTCGTATAATGCACAATTTTCGGTATAATATTTGTTGCAGTGTACAAGAGGGAAAGAGATAATTGTGATAAAATCGAGATAAAAAATATTGCTCCATCTTTCTAGAAATTTTATAATGTAGGTTAAGATTCGTATAATGTAGGTTAAAATTCGTATAATGCACAATTTTCGGTATAATATTTGTTGCAGTGTACAAGAGGGAAAGAGATAATTGTGTTCAAATCGAGATAAAAAATATTGCTCCAACTTTCTAGAAATTTTATAATGTAGGTTAAGATTCGTATAATGTAGGTTAAGATTCGTATAATGCACAATTTTCTCGATATTTCTCGATCTTTCTAAAAATTTTATAATGATGTAATAATATATAAATCATAAGAGTTGTTAGGATGATTTAATTTACATTATTTTTTTTTGTAATTATTGTAAATATAATTTGAAGCTAAATTTAAAATATTACTATGATTTTAAAACAGCAATTTTTATAAAAATTAAATTTCCTAATACTTATTTCTTGGTAAATTTCATTTTTATTTGATAAAATTTTTAACCGTGAAAATAAATTTAAACATTTTTTTATTATGACATTATAATCTAATAACCGTAGTTTTTTTATGATTTTTCTTAAAGTAGGTATAAAAACAAATACCAAGAAAACGTTCTGTTTGCAGCTGTCTTTTTATATCCGTTTATTTTCCAGTTTCCCCACAATTCGATTTATGAGTAAAATTCAAGTTCCAATCCCTCAGTAAATTCTAATCAACAAACTTCCGATGGGACTTCGATTTTCCCTATACGGAGTTCGCGTTTCTAAAACTCCCAAGCAAATCTTTATTATCGCCTCTGTCTCTAACTTAAAACATCTTATTGGCGGATTTGTGACCCAAAGTTGATTTCTCTTTCTCCATTCGCCGACCTAACCACGGACAAGGAATCTCGTTTAAAAGCCTTTTTAGGACTTTAGGAATCTAAGGGACAGCTTTTTATCCATTCGATGAACGAAACTTTACTTGTAATTGGGGATTAAACTCATTAAAACATCTACGCTTTGAAAGAACTGAATTCGTGAATTTTCCAGTTTAATAATATTGACTGTATTTACAAAAATCTGATATTATCAATTTCGTTAAAATGCGATGTTGTAAAAAGGTTTCTATAACAATATTTAAGAGTAGCTATTAACTTTAACAACAGCTTAATGTCTTTTCCTAAGGAAATTATGTTATATCTCAAACCGCTTGGCACACCCCATTTTTTAACTACACTATAAAGATATAAAAGATTCCAAGATGACGAATTAACCCAGATTGTTTCATTTATTAACTAACCCACTTTTCTTTTAATCCCATTTGTATTATCCAACAAGAAAGATGTTTTGGTGTTTTGTGCAACTATAAAATCAAGTTAAAATAAAACGCCGTGTACATATTACCTCGGAGATGAAACATGGAATAAAACATTACACTCAGACCTCTCATTGTGCTTGACAAATAAATTCTTAGGGGGAAATGGCATTCGGAGACGTTCTTTTACTTTATATACAAGAAACACGAAACTAGGTTAAATGTTAGACATTATTTACGGTTTTTATTTTCCCCTGCCATAATTTTAGCAAAAATAAATAACGATATACAGTAAACTACGTGGTTTTGTACCGAATGGGGTGACTCAATGTTATAGGGCAAACCTGCGTATCACCATGGACAAAAAAATTCGACTTTTAAAAATTAAAAATGGTAGAGAGTAACACCATCTATATATTCTAGGTTGATGGCTGCCACGGACACTGTCACTATCTTTTATTA
This sequence comes from Neocrepidodera transversa, assembly GCA_963243735.1. Classification (NCBI taxonomy): domain Eukaryota; kingdom Metazoa; phylum Arthropoda; class Insecta; order Coleoptera; family Chrysomelidae; genus Neocrepidodera; species Neocrepidodera transversa. The sequence goes on from OY725345.1 coordinate 13,403,293, forward strand.
TAATCTAGTAGACAAGTTAAAAAAATCCGCTGTGTCACCCCAGAACTTTTCCGGCTCGACCGTAGAGAATATGTTATTTATTATTATTATTTTAATACCAAAATACTAAGCATTACATTAATTTATGGAACACATTAAAAATAGCGAGCCGAATTGATATTTCAATGTTGATAAAGACATAAGCTGCGCATGCGCACGTTGTATGTCACACTGCTACAATTAGGATCTCCTAAAATCATATGTGAAAACTATTGGAAATTCGTAAAAAATTTTCATACAATAGTTGTAGGGAATTTTATGCTTTACAACTTTGCACTGAAATATTTTGCACTAAAGAGCACAATTTACCTCCAATTTTAAAAAAATTCCTGTCGGTAGGGTCGACAGGGGAGGTAGATTTCTATTGTCTGAATTTGAGCATCCTTCCCCACTCCACGATATGGTCAGATCGAAAATAAATTTTATAATAATTAGGACATGAAAAAAGTCTAATGACCTATTTCAATATTTTTAAAAATAGCGGATATGAAATTTTTAAAATTTCAACCCCCTCCAGTTCCATCCCCTTAGGTCCGATAAAAAAAGTTTCAGACAAATTAATTTTATAATAATTAGAACAAAAAAAGTTTTATGAACTGTTTCAATATTTTTGAAAATAGCGGAGATATAAATTTTTTGCAAATTTCAACCCCCTTCAGTTCCATCCCCGTGGGTCGGATGAAAAAAAGTTTCAGACAAATTAGTTTTATAATAATTAGGACACAAAAAAAGTCTCGTGACCTGTTTCAATATTTTTGAAAATTGCGGAAATATAATTTTTTTGAAATTTCAACCACCTCCAGGTCCATCCCCGTGGGTCAGATAAAAAAAACTTTCAGATAAATTAATTTCATAATAATCAGAGAATAAAAAAAGTCCCATGGTCTTTTTTAATATTTTCAAAAATGGCGGAGATCTGAATTTTTTAAGATTTCAACCACCTGCAATTCTCACCCCCTTAGAGGTAGAATGCCCATTTGCAATACGCAACGAATTTGGTGTCGATTGGACAAAAATTGCGACCTCTATCGTGTTGGAACGGAATGTCTACACATACAATTTTATGCTCTCAAACTTTGTACTACATTTTGCACTAAAGTGTATTGGATATTTCCATCGATATCTCAATTTTTTTTTCTCGTTCACCTTACTTTCCCATTGATGGGTCCGGGAAAGTAAAAAATTGGCTGTAAACTGTCAAATGCGACACTTATAATATATAGTACGCTTACATGGCTTACCGCTGGATTATGTAGGGGGGCTCGAAGTAAAAAGCTTGAGAACCGCTGAACTAGACTATTACAATCCTTCAATAAAGTGAATGGTCAAGTACAACTTAGCACCGTTAGATAGACCCAACGTAATGCCATGCGGGGTGTGGGCATACGCAATTAAAGAAATTCAAGTGGATGTTCGACAAAATCGGTTCATTTTATTGAAATGAATCAAAAGATATTTTCCAGCTTTAAATAATATTTTAACAAAAGTTATAAAATAATCTTCATTAGACTAGCTTGAAAGTTGTTTATCAGAGTAGGATTGGATAAAAATATATTTGATGCTTAAAATATACCCAAACAAAAATTCCCAAAGTTTGTCCATATCTCTTCCCATCAATCACTTGTCAGTTGTCTTCTTTTTTTTCCTTTTCAATTAATTTTATTTTTTCTTTTTCCTTACTTTGCCTGTACCGAATCTCAATCAAGTGTTTACATTGTAATTAACTTCGTGCATTTTTTCTAAATTCTATTTTATAACTTTTTCTGTAATTTTGTATGTTAACTGTGTTCCGGAATCATTTTGGCCATTATTAGTATACCATGTTAGTTTTTATTAATTTGTTATTACCCTCCACATTTCAACTTGTAGGGTGGAACTTTCTTTTTACTGTCATCTGTCACATGTTATGTTACTTTCTCCTTTCACCGGTGAAAGTGTGTTGTGGCACGTGCTAACTTTCTATTATTAATATTTGGATTAATTTCACAGTTTTAACTGTTATGACCTTCGAGTGCTCGATTCATTCGAGTCCCCACGTAGGGTGGCTGTTTTTATTTTTATTTCTCCTTTTCCGGGATGTTGATCCCCCTGTTGGTACTGTCCCTATGTGCGGGTAATCACTGCAACCCCCTTTAGAGCAATCGGTTTTTGTTTAAATAATTTAAAAAAAATTTCATAAATATTTTTCAATTTATATAATTATTTCATCACTTTTCAAGTACCATCATGTTTAATTTTATCTAATTTACCCTTTACCCTTAATGGGTCCTTCACTTATGCGATTAATTTCTTCCCTTGTTAGTGCTTAAGTTTGATTTTTTAAATTTTTTTATATTTCATGCCTAATTGCGAACGTTTGTATCTTTAGGTCTGCTGATGGTCAGTGACCGGGGCGAAGACGAGTTGCTCCCGGCGGTCAAAAATTTGGGCGCACTCGAATTGCACAAAAATTAAGAAGGGTCAATTTTATTTCACAGGAATCTATAATCCCTTACCCGAATTGCACGACTTTCGATTCTCGGCACTTAATCCCTCACCTGAACTGCACAAATTTATATTCTTCCAAATTATGGAATTTTATTATTTAATATTTATAGTTCTTAATTTCTTAAATTATTAAATTTATAAGTACTACATGTCAGTTTAATTTAAAAAAAGATTTCATTTAAGCTAGATATTTAGTAACTGCGGGTAAAATACAGTCGAAAAAAATTTGAAAAATATAGTATAAATTTTGCGTTAATTTAAATAATACACCAATAAACATGATTTTATTAATATCCAAAAATTAAAAAAAAACCTAAATTTTAAGAAATTTAAAATTTCGAAAATTTCAAAATCATATCAAAAAATTCGAAAATTTCAAAAAATAAAAATAAAAATGTAAATTAAAAAATTTCGAAAACATATTAAAAATTTCGAAAGTTATGAAAATTGCAAAATAAAAATTTCAAAACTTCATAAATTTTAAGAATTTTAGAAATATTTATAAAAAAAATCAAAAATTAAAATGTCTATAGAAATTAAAAAATTCGAAAATATATTAAAAATTTCGAAATTTTTGAAAATTGCAAAAATTAAAATTTCAACTTCATAAATTTTAAGAATTTCAAAAATATTTTTAAAAAATTCAAAAATTTAAAAAAAAAAACTGAATTTTAAGAAATTCTAAAATTTCAGAAGTACATCAAAAATTTCAAAAAATAAAAAAAAAAATATTAAAAAATTAAAAATATCAAATATATCGAAAATTTCAAAAACATCGAAAATTTGAAAAAATAGAAAATTTAAAAAAATAAAAATTTCTAAAATTTATAAAATATATCAAAAATTTCCAAATATATTAAAAATTTCAAAAGTTCTGAAAATTGCAAATTAAAAATTTCAAAAGTTCATAAATTTTAATAATTTCAAAAATATTTAAAACAACTGAAAATATTAAAAATATATCGAAAATTTCAAAAACATCAAAAAACATTAAAAAAAATTATTTTCAAAAATTTTCAAAAATTGCAGATTTAAAAAAAAAACCAAATTTAAAAAAAATCAAGAATTTTAAACATTTTACAACATTGAAAATATTTCAAAATATGTAATAATATATAAAAATTTGTTAAAATATGTAAAAATTTGTAAGATTTATAAAAATTTGTAGAGAAGTAACAAAACACACAAAATTATTTATTTATGATGCTCACATCACAGCATAATTTTTACGAATCATTTATATACGATATCCCCAGTTAAAGGCTTAAAATATGATACGCATTTATCAAACATTTTTCTATTTATTCTATCTAACATTGTATTTGAAAAATTTCCTGTTGCTGCAAGACTTCATTTCTAACAGCTCTTTTTTGGTTTAAATTTACAGAATTCACTTTTATATATGTATCTTTTTACATGTTTTTTATAGTATCCAAAAATACATAAATATTCAGATTTTTTATCTCTTTAATTGTTTAAAATTCCCCAACAAATTAAAAATATGGAAGTAGTGCAATTCGAGCTAGGGATTAAATACAAAATATTTACCCAGAGATATTTTAGTGCAATTCAGGTAGGGGATTAGTAGGCTAATGAGTTTTTGGGGCAATTCGGGTGCACCAAAAAATTTGAATACGTATAGCAGGTAATCAATGGTAGAGGATTATAGTGGGTAATTAGAAGAACTTAGAAAAAGCTTAAAGGCTTAAGAGAGGACTGGAGACAATTCTTCAAAAATCATGAAAATAATTCTTGTCAGTTTTAAGTGTTCTTTCACGCGAACATAATTATATTTTCCTGTTTTATCCACTTACATTTTTTATTTTATGTAGGTGTTCTTTATATAAATGGTACATTTTAATATTGCACAAAGTTTTTTTCCTATCGCATACTATTCATGGGTAAAAAAATGGCCAAATATGTGCCTCTGGTGATACCTAAATGTAAAGAATTAGTTATTATAATATACCTAAGTAATGTGAACTGATTTACAAAATACAAATAAATACGTTATTGATAATCTATATTTTATTGCCCTTAATTTTAATTATTCGAATTTCTGCGAAACCTTCGGGAGGAACTCTTCTGTTGATAAGAGAGGTGCATGTAAGAGAGTGACCGCCGGGAGGAACTCGGATACGCCCAGTGACCGAGACTAGTTGCCTGCTAGTACTTTTTTATAATTAAATTTTGTGGTACCTGACTTTGTATTTTGTACCCCAAACAAAAATAACACGGATGTTTTTTAAAAACATAAAAAAAATTTTTTAACTTAACCTTAATTCAACCAATGACTTTATTTAATGCTTGATATAACAGAATGGAAATTCAACAAGCGATTAAAACTTGTCATGTATTAGACCATCAGGTTGGAATCTTCCGCAAGAGTACGATTCCGGAGGCCGCCGGAACCGGCAAACAGTGCCAAGAAACTGGAACGAGCGAGGACTCGCGACCGGAAATAATCCTGCTGGTGTTTGTCTCATTAGGAAATCAAAGACCGACTTGAATTTATAGTAGTAAAAGTAAATTTCGTGTACAAAAAAATATAATATTTCTAATTAAGACATCGCATGTGTACGCACACGACATCATCTATCACCGAAAAAAAATAAGCCTGGAATTTATATTTCTTTTTTTTTTGTTCATTCTGATAAGTCCGTTTTAACAGAAATGATGAAGAAGGACTTTAAACCAATTCACTTCATTTTTATTACAGTACAGGATTCATAAATTGGTAGCCCAGACCACGTTATATATCTCCGATGTTCTGTAAAACACGCACATCGGTCATTTTTCTCACGCACGTAGCATTTTCAGTTTTTAGTTCCACAAGCACGCTTCAGATCCAGAAATAACCAAAGGCGTATCAAAATTATTTAAGTAGACAATTCGAGGATTCGTTCACATCGTTGATAAACAAAAAGTATCATTGTTTAATGTTTATTATCTATCAAAAAAAAATTTATTTAATATAAATAAGTTAACGAAAGGACATTCTTGTGGAAAATGGAACAAGGTCGATTTTGATTAAGTTTTGGGAAATTATTGTACATGAAAAATATTTCGGATGGCTCTGTATAAACGAAATGATTAAAATAAATGGGTAACTGAAGGTTACTTCTTGGTGCGTACACACTTATTTTTGAAGAAAGAAAGTCAATTTGTATTTTCAAGTGTGCAAAAGTATTTATTGAGAGATGTATATATATAAATCTCGAGTCATAAAACTTGTCGAGCGCTTTCGGCACGCAGTGCCATCTTCAGGACAACTGTAAAATATTTTCTCTACCAACGTTTTATATATTTTTTTAATTTTTAATAATTTTGTTAATATTTTTTAAAAATTTTGTTCTGCTGAAAAACCAGCATGTACTTTTAATTCCTTTTGCTGTTCAAGTGGGTTAAATTTTGTAAGTACTTATTTTTATCAATTCCTTCTCTCTTTTAACATGTTATAATCTCAATTACAGTTGTCCTGAAGATGGCACTGCGTGCCGAAAGCGCTCGACAAGTTTTATGACTCGAGATTTATATATATACATCTCTCAATAAATACTTTTGCACACTTGAAAATACAAATTGGCTTTCTTTCTTCGAAATGATTAAAGTTGTTTTCTAGTTGAGTATCAGTTTTACTACTCTCTCTAGCTGGTGATTTGTCTATTATAAAAGATATAAAATAGTTATGAAAGATGAGGATTTTTCAAACTCATCCTTTATATCAAAATTGGTTCGATAAACTTTTTGTACTGTCATGTTTTTACTTTTTACTATCATGTATCCAAGTCCTCAATCAAAATCTATGGTTTTCGATAGATATACAGAGTATTGATGTTTGGGTTTCAAAATCTTATTGAATATCTCGAATTGTAAGAGTTTTATGAAATATTTTTGTGGTTTTTGAACTTTTTCGGTATATGTATAGAGAGAAAACGAAAGGTGATTACAAAATTATAAATCATCATTTTTTTTAAACAAAGTCTTGTTACCATATATAATATATCTATAACTATGTTCAAAGTATATATAGTATTAAATATACAGGGCAATTCATTATTATGGTTGCACATCCCGAATTTTTTAAAAGTACAAAAACGATCAATGAATAAAACTCTTCAAATTCAAGTTTTTGAAACGTAACTTCAATACTCTGTATACCTATTGAAAACTAGCCAAAGATTTTGATTGGGGATTTGGATATGTGATAGTTAAAACATGATTGTTTTAATCTTTTAACTGCCGGCAAAATTTTGTAGCGCTGAACATTCTAGGGGCAAAAATTATACTAAAACATTTTTTCATTAGTTGAAGTTTTAGTCAAATAAAACTTCAATAAACGTGATTCTAATAATTTTCAAAAATTTGAATAAAAAACTAAGTTTTAAGACATTCAAAATTTCGAAAATTTCAAAAATATATGAATTAATTCGAAAATTTCAAAAAATAAATAAAAATTTTGATAATTTCAACAATTTATCGAAAATATTAAAATATATTAAAAATTTGGAAAATTGCAAAAATTCACATTTTCCGATAATTTTAAAACTTACAAAAAATATTTCAAAAATTAAAAACATCAAAAATATATTGAAAATTTCAAAAATAAATCGGAAATTTCAAAAACAAGAAAATTATTATCAGAAATTTTCAAAACATTGCAAAATATCAAAAATTTCAAAAGCTTTAAAAGTTTAAAAAATTTGACGAATTTTAAACAAGCCTAAAACGTCAAGAATTTAAAAAAATTCACGAGTTTAAAAAAATTCAAGAAATTAAGTTTCAATAATTTGTAATAATTTCAAAAATTGTAAAGTTTCTAAAAAAAAACTAAATTTTTAGAAATTCAAAAATGTATAAATTCGAAAATAAATAAAAATTACGATAATTTCAAAAATATATCGAAAATATTAAAATATATTAAAAATTTTGAATTGCAAAAATTCGAATTTTCCGATAATTTCAAAAATTACAAAAAATATTTCAAAAATTAAAAACATCAAAAATACATTGAAAATTTCAAAAATAAATCGAAAATTAAAAAAAAACATTTAAAAATTATTATCAGAAATTTTCAAACATAGCAAAAATATCATTAAATTCAAAAACCTTAAAAATTTTACAAATTTCAAGAATTTTAAACATGTCAAAAATGTCATGAATTTAAAAAAAATCACGAGTTTAAAAAAATTCAAGACATTAAAAATATTCAATTTGTAAGAATTTCAAAAATTGTTAAATTTGAAAAAAAAAACTAAAATATTAAAATATATTAAAAAATTTTTCGATAATTTTAAAAATTAGAAAAAATATTTCAAAAATTTAAAACATCAACAATATATTGAAAATTTCAAAAATATATCAGATATTTAAAAAAAAAGCCATTAAAAATTTATTATCTGAAATTTTCAAACATTACAAAAATATCAAAAATTTCAAAAACTTAAAAAATTTCAAGAATTTTAAACAATTTAAAAATGTCAAGAATTTAAAAAAAATCAGAGTTTAAAAAAATTCAAGAAATTAACAAGTTTCAAAAATTTGTAAGAATTTGAAAAATTGTAAAATTTGTAAAAAAAAACTACATTTTTAGAAATTCAAAATTTCGAAAATTTCAAAAATATGGAAATTCGACAATTACAAAAAATAATAAAAATTTCGAAAATTTCAAAAATCTATGGAAAATATTAAAATATATTTAAAAATTTGAAAAATACAAAAAATTCGAATTTTCCGATAATTTTAAAAATTACAACAAATATTTCAAAAATTAAAAACATCAAAAATATATTGAAAATTTCAAAAATAAATCGGAAATTTCAAAAAGAAAAACATTAAAAAATTATCCCAAATTTTCAAAAATTTCAAAAACTTTAAAAATTTAAAAAATTTCACGAATTTTACAATTCAAAAATGTCAGGAGATTAAAAAATTCACGAGCTTAAAAATGTACAAGAAGTTTCAAAAATTTGTAAGGATTTCAAAAATTGTAAAATTTGTAAAAAAACTAAAATTTAAGAAATTTAAGATTTCGAAAATTTCAAAAAATAAATGAAAATTTCGATAATTCAAAAATGTATCGAAAATATTAAAATATATTAAAAATTTTGAAAATTGCAAAAATTCAAATTTTTCAATAATTTAAAAAATTATAAAAAATATTTCAAAAATTAAAAACATCAAAAACATATTGAAAATTTCAAAAATAAATCGGAAATTTAAAAAAAAAAAACAAAAAAATTATTATCAGAAATTTTCAAATTGAAAAAAATATCAAAAACTAAAAATTTTACAGATGTTAGGAATTTTAAACAATTCAAAAATGTCAAGAATTTTAAAAAAAATCAGGAGTTTAAAAAAATTCAAGAAATAAGAAGTTTCTAAAAATTTGTAAGAATTTCAAAAATTGTAAAATTTGTAAGAATTTGTAAAATTTGTATTTATAAGAATTTATGTTTGTAAGAATTTGTAAAATTTGTAAAATATGTAAAAAATTTAAATATGTAAAATATTGTAAATATGTAAAGAAAAAATAAAATATACAATAGCTATTTGTGTATTAAGAGCGGAAAGTGATACTTTGCCGCTTGAGGCAGAGAGTTGCCCGCGCGATGCGTAGCGGAGCGCGGGCAATCTGCCGAAAGCGGCAAAGCACTTTCTGCTCGAATTGCACACAAGATTTTTTCTACGATCACATTATTTTTAGACAAATAATTAAAAAAAAAACCATGAAAAATACACTTTTTCATATTTATCTCTGGATTTAGTCAGCAGAAGATTCAGAGAAATATTTTTAGCAAAATCTGCTACATCTGGAGGTGTGCTTGAAAATTCACATTCACTCTCACTCTCCATTTTTCGAATAGCTTTTTCATAAACTAAAAATGAAATAATGACGTTTCATTAATTTCATAGTCTACTATTTATACAAAATAGTAAGTAGGCACTTAAATTTGCAATCACTATTGCATATAGGTGTACCTAGGTGTATCTAGGTGTACCTTCTGACTGTTTAATTTTTACTAGATAAATTTTATAAAATAAAGTTTAATTTCGTTCGAAATATCTTCAAATATTAATATTTCAACTAAAATATTCAGACTGACCTACATTTTGTTTTAATATACCTATTATTTACTACCTTTCTTTAGTTTATTGTAAATGAAAACATGCGAGCGGAAAAGTACGCGCTAGAGCGACAATAATGTCAAATTATTACAGATCACGGAAAACATCAACTTTGTAGTTAGATTTGAGTGTGCAAAAGCCTACTTTGGGTAGTGATCGTAGGAAAAATTCTTTATATACGATGCCCACATCACACCACAATTTTTACAAATCATTTATATACGATAAAGCCGTGAAAATTTGACCGACCCAATTTTGATATACAGGATGAGTATGTAAAATCGTTATCTTATGAGTCATTTTGTATCTTTTATAATATACAAATCACCTTGTATGATCTAGAGAAAGTAGTAAAACTATTACTCAAATAGATATCAACAATGTAAATCGTTTCGTTTTTTTACATTAAAATCCAATATGGCGGACATAGGGTTTGACCGGAAATGACATGAAAATTGAAAATTGAATTGGAATCTAATTAATCATCAAATTTCGTTAAATTCAGATAATTATCTTCATCTTTAATTTTTAAAAAACAGCTGCGATCAAAATATTTTTAATGGTTATGTTATACAATTATTTTAATATTACAATAAATATTTCTTCTATATCTCATTATTGTTATTATTCACAATTTTACTATCCCATATACTTTGTTATTTTTAGTAATTCTAATATTTTTTATTTTCTTATTTTCTTTACAGACCGTAGCCTCTGCTAGGCCCATTTTTGGCCTCACCCCGTACATCCTTCCGGAGACAAGACATCAAAGAAGCAAAAGTTTACTTTGAGCAAGTTCGCAACAAAAGAGGAAGCAATCCATGAAAATATAGACGAAAGTTTTGAGGACAAAGTGAGGGTTGACACACTTTTCTACGTGATATACTATGATTATTTATCTCTACTCTTCGTTGAATACAAATTCGGTGTCGAAAGTTCGGTTTGTTTTTCAAAAAGTTTCTCTATATTTACTTAAAAACTTTATTGCTTCTTTGATGGAATAACTTCATTGAGAGGTTTCTTCATGTGTTTATATTAAGAGATTCATTTTTTTGCAACTTTGTAAAGCAAAAAGTAATCAATTAATGTTTTTATTAAAATACTTTTATTTAACATTCGCTATAAAATAAGTTTCTATTCCATTACTTTAAATATATAGTTTACTTGATTTAAAAATAAAAAAGTTATGCACTATAACATTTATTATAAAATTTTTACGTTCTCGTTGATCGCCAGAGAATTTTTATGAGTTCTGAAATCTCGTAACAATATTTTATAATCTTTTACAAATTCTAATGTCTTTTATAGTTTTGTCGATGTTATTACTGCTGACTGGTCACAAAACACGAGTATTAGGTATCGTAGAAGTATTAAAAAATTATTTATGATGGCATATTTGATTTAACCTACTCTCAAAGTCTAGAAACCTCGTAAAATAAAAACTATTTTATAAAAATATATAAATTACACTGATTCAATCCTATCCCCATTCAATTCTTCACTTATTTCAATTTTTTTATTATTTGAAAGGAATAAAGGAAAGTTTTAAATAGTATATTATTTTGTCATCACATCAAGTAAACAAATCATTTTGTTCCAATTGAAAGAAATCCACCTGATGTTTGTTGAAACACATATTTCACCAGAAAATTTTCCATTTTCATTTTCCCAGGAAAATGTAGTACAAAAGTTTTCTCCATCCCTCTTCATACTTTTGAGCCAGGCAACCATTATTTCTATGACAGTAGCGCTTAAGTGCTTTCAAGTCCATGTAAAACGGAATGGTAATAATTATTTAGATTTCTACGTTGTCGACATTATTTAAAGCTAGCAGGGGTTTTATTTTGTATAATAATTGTAAGTGTTTCGCATCAACATTTGCTCCTTCAGAGTAGTCCAAGTTATGACAATCACTGCGGAAATTCATATTTCGTCAGATTAGCTTACAAAAGCACTTTCATACAATTGTGTTAGTATTATTTTTAATATTGTTAAATATCGGGTTATTTTTTACTTTTTACATATTCCAGAAAGTGCTATTTTAATTTACCAAGTAAAAATCTGAACTAAATCAATTATCCACAAGTCATCGCTTATTTGGTTAAATAAGCTTGCAGTGGAAAAACACAACATCTGCTTCTCCACGGTATTCTAAGATATTTAAATAAATATGGCAGCTAGCAGAGCAGAGTGTATCCACATGAAAGAGCTATTTAGTAACCAAAGACCCTCCTAAAATCAGCTCTATCCTCCCTTCAGTGACGGAGTGGGTCCAAGGGAGTCACTGTATAACTGCAAATTCTTGATTAGAACACAAAACGTGATCATGTGGGCAAACCGTAAGGTCCACTACAATAAAACTCCCCTCAAGTTAAAGGTTAGGCCGAGGACTGCTTGGGGGAAGCTGGATATCTAGACTTTCTTTCATCCTTACTCCTGTAAACAGAACTCAGCAAAAGTGGACCTACGCTTCTTTACCTACTAGTATCAACAACTAAGAACAAAGATAAATAAAATAAAAATAGCAGGACTAACTGTCAAAGTAAAACAAAAGTAGGTATGAAAGAAAACCTTTTTACTTTACGAACAACAAAGGTGTATAGAAGGAAAGTATTGCGATCATGATTTTTTGGCCATTCCCAGATTTTAACAGATTTTTACGTTTTGAGGTCACCTGAATTAATTTATACCATTTTTAGCATGATGTTTGTCTGTGTGTGTGAACACGATAGCGTCTAAACGGCTGAACCGATTTAGATGAAATTTTATATACATATTTAGGGTAGCAAGGGGACGACCTGTATATATTTATATAAAATTTTCTACATTTTCATTACCATTTTTTTGAATTGCCCATAGTTTCACCGCCTAGAGGGCGTGAAAAAAATGTATATAGACATTTACGATAATTTTAGATTTTGACACAAAATTATGTATTTTTATGAAAAATTACATGAAATCAAAATTGTAGAACATAAAATTTTCTACAAATTTTGCCTTAACTTTTTTTTCGATTTCCGCACAGTTTCGCCGCTAGTTTTATTTTAATTTTTAAGCAATTTTTATCTTTATTAAATTATTATTTTTCAGTTAAAATTTAAAATTAAAAATTTACAAAAAATATCATTAAATTTATAATAATTAATTTTATAATTACAATTTTTTTCAAAATTTTACAAAAATTGTGGAATTTTTTAAAAATTAGCTAAGAAACATTTAAAATTACATTACGATTTTAAACTAAATTGAATAACTTTTAAAATATTAAATTTATTGAAATATAATTTTCACCATTCGAAAGATAATGTAAAACTCTAAGTTTAAAATGTATTTTAGTTTCTTCAAATTTAGAATTGTAATTATAATTGACAAAATAAAGAACTTATTTATAATTTTGTAATTTTGTTTTATCAAAAAGTATAAAAGATATGAAAAAAGTAAATAGTATATCGGAAAGGAATCAAAAAGTACTATATGTGTAAATTATTTCATAATTTTAAAATAATATTTGTAAAAGTTATAGCCAAAAATATAAAAAGTTAAAACAAATCAAAGCCTGAACTTTGAATTTGGTTTTTATTTGGTTTTTTAAACTAACTTTAATGCATTTTTATCCAGAAAACCTAAAAAAAGTCTGATTCCAATTTTGAACATAATTGAATGAGATATTAATTATTTATTAATTAAAAATTAAAAAAAAAACTCTTAAATTTGTGATTTTTTTCAAAATTTTATTCAAAAAATTGTAGAATTCATAATTTTTTGTTTGAAATTTAATATAAGTTTAAAAAAAATTGAATAACTTAAAAAATATTTAAGATATTATACCATTCGATAGGTAATATAAAACTCTAAATTTAGAAAATATTTTAGTCTCTCTGAATTTAACATTGTAATTCTTATAAACACAATAAAAAAAAAATTGTCCTTTTGTTTTATCGAAAATGGCAAAACAAATGAAAAAAGTAAATAGTACAACCGAAAAAGATTAAAAAGTACATTGTGTGTGAAATATTTCATAATTTTAAAATAATATTTGTAGAAATTATACAATTATACAAAATTATAAAAAGTGAAAAAAAATTTTTTTTAATTATTATAAACTAATTTTATTAAAGTATTTTGATGCAGAAAAACTAAAATAATCGATTAAACAATTACTTTACTAGGAGTGTTCGGAAAGTTGGGTGGGATTACCCCTCATTTTTCCAAGTGAAACAACCTCACAAGAAAGAACAGAAGTAAAGTAAAGAACTAGAAAGGAAGAAGCTAGCAGCATTTTTCTCCTCCTCAACAAAGCGGGAAGCTCCCCAAAAAAGGGGACAAAAGAAAATTACAACTATTAGTAGAACTGGGAAAAGCAGAAGGTAGACATAATTAGCTAAGGAGTGAATTCAAATGAGAAGGCATCAGACGGTATTTATTCTACCTCGATTAAGGGCTAGAACCAAAAAAGCTAACACAAATCACAGGATGTGGGGTAGAAAATTCTACAAACAGAAACGTGAAAACAAAAAGCACCGAAACAAAAAAGAAGAGAACAAACAAAAGCATTATTACTTCCCCTTCCGTATGTAACTATATAGGATCTGCCAAAGCAGAGAAAATTTGCGTTTCCCGAGCGTATTCTCTGTGCAAATGAGCAAAATCTTGATAGAGGGGTGGTGATGATCCAACAAGACGTTGCTGGCAAAAGCAGTTATACACTAGTAGAAATATGTACAATATGGAAATAGTTTATTATCAGAATTGAAATTTCAAAAAATTAGTGAGCTCTACAAATACTTTAGCAGAATGTCACCAACAGCCTTGATCAATTTAATTGGCCCAAAAGTATCAAGGAAGTATACTGAATGGAGATTTAATTTTTGTAATTTGTTATAATAATTCAGAATTTTGTGTCCCACAAAATTTCTTGACTTCGGTAGCTTTCTATAAAATTAAAAGTAAGTTCTTCTGACCACTCCATATCTATGTTGTTACGCATTTTCGTCCAAGCATGCAAACAAATGCCGCAACGTCGGTACGTAAAATTTATTTGAAGTGACGCCGAAAAACTGACAACTGATGGGACGCCGTGATATTGACTGGCGTCTAGAGAAACGAATTATTTTCTGATTTCTTGGTGCACGCATTCAACTTTCTTATTTTTTTATTTTTATTTTCTTAAAAGAAGTATTAACAATCTGAATCCAATCCGTGTATTTTAATTTGTTATTAAAAAAATCTTAACCATCTAAACCTAGCCTGTGTATTAAAAAAAAGAAAATATAACACTATTTATATTTATTTTATTAAAAGAAGTCTTGACTATATAAATCTAGGCTGTGTATTTAAAAAAAAGAAAATATATATCAGGATTCGAACCTGGAACTTTCATATGTAACCACTACACTCTACCACTGTACCACACCGTTCACAGTCATCAATAGTCAAACTTTTAAATTTGATATAAAAATTGTATTACATCAATTATTATCTCTTTGGAGTTGTTAGTTTGTTTATAAAATAAAAACCACAAATAAGCGCCACTTATTATTCACAACTCCATATCCTATATAATAATAAAAGCTACGATCTTTCGTTTTAAGCAAATTCTTTCTAATTTGAATTTGTTAATTAGTTTTCGAGTTTTTACTAGTGTTGTAAAAAATATTCTATTTTTAGTACGCCTTTGTATACCGGTTCGTTTTTCTCTTGACATGGAAAAAGCAATTGTAAAGAAATCTAAAGCGGGACAGGGTTGACAACGTCACTTTTTTGATCAAACTTATAAGTACCCTCTTCTGAGTGCGTATAGAATTTCTCAAAAATTGGATTGTGACTAGGGTTGTCAGTCCACATGAAAATACTTCATCCGGAAGGGAAATGAACGGGAAAGTGAGTTTTTTTTTGAATAACGAAACATTAACTAGTTTTAATTTGGTTAAATGGACGAAAATAGATAGACAGTTTGTTTGTTACGGGAGTGCCAATCACAAATGTCGCTGGTGTTTTTCCAATGAAAATTGGAAAGTTTTCGTGTGCCCGACACATAAAAATATTTGTTACAAAATACTCTCTCTAAAATCGAATTGTTATTTCCAAACTTTAATTATATTTTTGTTATACGCTAGTATTTTTTCTATTAATTACTTTTGGTCAGATTTACCACAAATAAAATAGATTTTTTTATGTTATAACTGGTGCATTGTGTGATATAAATTTAATAGAAACGTATTTTTAAACAAACACAAAATTATTAATAATTGAATTAGTATATTTGCTATCTTTTATAGCTATAATATTAGTATGCAGTGTATTATTAAAATTTTATTTTCAAAAAATAGCTCTAATTTTCGATTAATTTGAATCACTATTTACATTTTATCTATCTACTTATCAGGTCCGTTACTCACCTAATCTAAAATGGCGCCTATAGCGTAAATTCATTATCAGTTTTTGTTGGATTTAAGACTGTATACATTAGAGTAATGGTCGTACAAAGTGGACTGTTCCAAATAATTAAATTTAAGAATTTCGCAATAAAATAAGTAATTTATTTTTGAACATAATATACTATATTATAATAAAATACTCTGTATGAGTTTGTTTTCAAAGATTTAATATAATTTTGGAAATGTAAAAGAACATTTTAGTGATGGCATAAGAAAATGATAACAGAGAGAAAAAAAGTGATTAAATTGTTTTAAATAATTAAATAAGACAAATGTTACAATAAAAAAAACAGGTGAAAAAAAATAATAGGGGAACGGACCGGCGGGGCAGAATGAGATTAATTTTTTTCTCTGACTCAAAGCGCCGCCATCTATGATGATATTCAAGAAGTAACATCTCAAGTCAGCCATTTATAAGCGGTAGTAATCATTTATGTTTACAAAGGGAGTGATCCGTTTGTACAGTTTTTGCCATTTTTACGTATTACAGTGTAATTTTTGTCTATTTATTAACCAAAGGTAAGCAATAATATTTATAAGTTTTTTAGCGTAAGGTACTAATTTAAGTCGGTTTTTTGGCTGTCTATCAACATGCAGAGATTCAAAAAAAATCGTACTATAACCTCACCATAGCTTTTAGCTCAAAGCAATTCGCTTGGGGCAGAATGAGACCAATAACACGGGGCAGAACGAAACGCCTCTCGATCTGCCCCGTATATTAGAATTCTTTTTAAAAGAAAAAATAACTGTGATGTTTTTGTTGTTACAGATGGTTCGCAATTACGTTCGCAAAACAAATAGACAAAATTCGTCTGTGGACTCTATGAAAAAGATATGGAGAAAAGGTTATTTGGGTTGTCAATGAAAGATTTACGTAGCATGGCATATCAGCAGAACGTAATAAAATAGTTAACAATTTTAATTGGCTGGGCAAGACTGGATAATTGGCTTTTTAAAAAGGCATCCTGACTTAAATGTGAGAAAACCAGAGGCAACCTCAGTAGCTCGTGCCATGGGGTTTAACCTGGTGGCCGTAACACAATTTAAGACATTATTAAAAGAGTGTATTGATAAATATAAATTGTTTCCTGAGAGAATCTACAACTGCGATGAGAGCGGTATTACCGTAAATCCTAAAGGACATTCTAAAATAATTGCGACGAAAGGAAAACGGCAAGTTGGGACACTAACATCATGTGAGAGACGTCAGACTGTGACTGTAGAGTTATGTTTTTCTGCCAGTAGAGCATACATGCCCCACATGTTGATATTTCCTAGAAAAAGGAAACAAAAGGAATTTGAGTTGGGTTTGCCACCTGGAGGATGGGCAGAAATGTCAGATTCAGGGTGGGTTACATCCGAAATTTTCCTTATTTGGTTTCAAAAATTTATATCTTTTTCTAAAGCCACAAAGGAAGACCCTGTTCTACTTTTGTTCGACGGACATTTTACTCTTACTAAAAATATTAAGCTACTTGATCTTGCCCGAGCTAATGGTGTGATACCGCTTTGCTTCCCTCCAAATTGCTCACACCGTCTTCAACCCTTAGATGTTTCGCTGATGAAACCAATTAGTGTTTATTACGAAGAAGAAGTCCGAAAATGGCTACGATGTAACCCTGGAAAAGTAGTAACATTATTTCAAATTTCAATGCTATTTGGAGTTGCATTTATCAATGCAGCTACAATCAAAACAGCCGTACATGGATTCAAAAAATCGGGAGGATGGCCTGCAGATATTACTGTTTTTACTGCCATCTGCACCAACAGACATTCAATTAGCTCAGAGTTCAAATTCCAATAATGTTAATACATTGTCAACAACACAGGAAGTAGCTACAAATAATCAGGAGCAAACTAGTCAAAATGATGATAAAACCCCGGGATCCATTGAAACAATTTCTAAAACGTTTTTACCAAGTAATGAACCAGAATACATTTTACCTCAGTGTTCATGGATGCCAGACAATACTCTAGAGCCTTCAGTAACAGCTAATGTCTCAACATTTCTCAGTGCTTCTCCTAAGTTGATTTTACCCATACCTAAAGTTCAACAGGATCAGAAAAGACGTTCTCGAAAAGGGAAAACAGCAATTTTGACGTCATCTCCTTACTTGGAAGAATTGAAAAGGGCCAAAGAAGAAGCAAGAATCAAGAAAAATAATAAAATTGAACGTGCAAAGAAAAATAAGTTCTCCGAAAGAGAGCGATGTAGCTGTAACTGCAACTTTGTTAATACAGATGAAATTGCTAATAAAGTAAAAGATTTAAAAGAAAAAGATCAAAAACCTTGCAGAATTAGTTGACTATGATAGTGATAGTGACAGTGATGCAGAATGTTTATATTGCCAGGAGTTTTATTCAACTTCCAATGAAGGATGGATATCGTGTTCATCATGTCACAAATGGTCACATAATTCTTGCGCTGATATTGATAGCGAGGATGATGAAAGAATTTTCAAATGTGAATTATGTATCAATTAGGCCAAATAAAATATTTTTTGGTAAAAATATCATTTAATTATTTTTTTTATTTTTCTTTTACCTTTCTTGCCATTTTGTGTATCTCATATTAATAAAATAATAATATCCCATTCTGCCCATTCCACGGGGCAGAATGAGAAAAATGACAATTTTTTCAAAAAAATCAAAAATTTATAGACTATTTTTTTTAGTTTTTTTTTTTATGTTCATTTATTTTGTTTAATGAATTAAGCCATCTATTGCATAAGTTTATTTTAACTTTTATTTACTTTTTAGTATTTTAAAACTACCTTTAAAATAAGGCGTGTCGTTCCGCCCCCAGTTCCTTTAAACAAATAAGATTTTTTAATCAGACCGAAAATTTTTAAAATGTCAAATGTATAAAAATTATTATTGTACATATTTAAAAATGGAACAAATACAGGGTGATTCTTTTAGAGGGCTAATTAGAGCTTTCAGGAGAAGTAGGCGGAATTAAAATCCGAAAATTTGGGATATAGGGTTTTCGGGGATATCCAATCGATCTAAAATACTAATAACAACCAGCTACTTCCGGTTATGCCGGAAGTGAACATCAACTTTGTTATTTTAAATGGAACACCCTGTATTTTCTTACATTTTTAAATTTGTCCTAAAAAGCTAATTTCAAAAACCTATTACACTTTTAATGTAAACCGATTAGTTTTGGAGTTATAGACAATTGAAAATCGAATTTTTTCCAACTTTAAATGATTGCTACGGCCAAACAACATAAAATCGGATAAAACGGCTTACATCTTAATTTTTTGAGTTCTACTTGGTGGCATCAGAAGAAAGTATATACAGGGTGATCAAAATTTGTGTACTTTAATTCGTATTTCCTTAATTGAGTTACAAAAATTTTTATACTCGATTTCGAAAAAAAAATGAAAATTTAAGCACTTGAGTAAAGAAAAAAAGCTCGGTTTAAAAAAACAAAGAAACGATGTATTTTTTTTCACCTGATTTAAAAAAACAAAGTAATAATGCATATTTGAATAAAAATAAAGGAAGAATGAATTTAATAGCGAATTATAGGAAAATAGGAAAAAACAGATAATAATAGGGACAAATACGGACAAATTTGGAAAAACAGGAATAAATAATGATAAACAAGAAAAACTAGGAAAATAGCGAGAAATATAAAAAAATAGGGAAAACAGAAAAAGTCATTTTAATTCTGAATTCAACAATGTTAAAGAATATCGTCACAGAGTGTTAAAAAAGTAGTGACGATATTCTGCCACATAGGAAAAATTATGGAAAAATTGAATAAAACAGGGATAAATGTGGAAAAATGGTTAAAAATGAGAAATGGTGAAAAATGGGAAAAAATAAAGAAAAATGGGGAAAAACAGAAAAAACAAACAAATGTCGATCGTTCAGGTACTAATCTTAAAGAGATTTTGTAGCAAACCACCAGGTATTTAACTAGTTACAATATATGTCAGCTCAACAGACCTTTTAGGTCCTTAGCTTCTACCTTCTCTCCTACTTGTTTCATTTTCTTTATATTTGTGGCACTCTTTCACCAGTCGTTTACATATATATCTTTTAGATCGTTTTGTACTTCTTGCAACCACTCCTTTTTGGTCATCCTCTTTTTCTTTTGACACCATCTGCTGTGAACAAGACTCTCTGCTTTGTCTTCTCGGATTTTTCTTGTTATAGTCGGTTTTCCATATAGGTTCATTATTTCTTTATTTGTACGTCTGCTCCATTCCCAGTTTGCAGTTTTGATTCCTCCAATAATTTTTCTTAATACTGTTCTCTCCCATCTCTCAAGCTTTTTTTTTTCGTTTTTTTATATCATGGTCCAAGATTTAGATGAATATCATGTTATTGGGCATAGATTATTTCTTAGATTCTGATTTTTGCTTTTCTTGTAATTTCTCTAGCTTGCCAGATTTTTGCCAACAAACCAATTGATTTACTTCCTTTTTTTGTCTATTTCATGTTCTTCCTGAGTTTTATTTATAATGGTCACTCCTAAATACTCAAATTTTTCTACTTTTTAAAATTGTATTTTTATTATTATTATTATGAAAATAAAAAAAAAACTTTGGAAAGAAATTTAAGTAATAATGTAAATTGCAAGATTTAAATTTTTTTATTAATCTATTAAGAAGATTTTTAATTTGGAAAAAAATAAAATAATAAACAAGAAGTCAATTTTGAAATTTATATTTTTGGGATATCAATTGAAAGATTATACAAAGAAAATAAGGTTTATTGAAAAAAATGTAAAGAAAGGAAGATTATATACCAATTATACGAATGTATGAATTTTATTTAATCATTTTAAAAATAAAAAAAAAATATTTAAGTTACTAATAAATTTTGGGACAAAATACAAAAAGTTTGTTACTGATAGAAATTAAATTATAGAAAGTATGGAGAAACAGTAATTAGAATAAGTAGAAAGATATTTGGAAGAATACTAGAAGGTCATTAGTTAGAAGTAAATTTATGTAAAATACCCCAAGAGGCATAAATGTTTATTATGTTTCACTAGAACGCACCCTTAATTAATATTTCAAATTTTTACAATGTATATAAAGAAAAATATTGATATAGGGATTTTAACTTAGCGAAAAAGTAATATGTCTGAAAAATCCCTTTTTTACCATTAAACTTTTTTTATTTTTTGGTTACTTTTAAAAATATATTCTGTATAATATAATGCTTTTATATGCATATATTGCAGTCAGGTATTGTATAATGTTATTAAACCGTCTTCGAAGAGACGTATCTAACTGAAAAATGTGTTTCATAAATTCAATAACTTGCAGTGTAGACTCCGAATTCCACGTATTTATTAAATATAAGATAGAAGAAAACTTTTGAATATAAAAATATATCCAAATATATAGAAGAATAGTCTATATAACTACAGGTAAAAAAATAATTTATTTAACTGAATACGTTTTCTGTATTTCCATTTAATTATATAACAATCGGTAATATCAAATTAGTTTATAATATAGAAATTTGAATCTAATAATATTGCAAAATCAATCAAGTACTCGCGCATAAACATAACAGACCTTCTAACTCAACCGTTTCAGATCCGTTGATTTTCATATTTAGAAATTATTGTTCGAGTCAAATTTAATATCCACCAAACTATTATTAATGTGGTAGAACAACGCTGTGATAATTGTTCGTGACAGGATACAACGTTCTCTGAAATATCATGTACAGAGAATCCACCCGTCCAAAATTATTTAGATTAATAATATTTGACTTTTCGGTCACTAGCTACTAGAATCGGTAACTCACAAGATTTTACATATTTTATATAAACTATCGTTAAATAAATAATCAATTTAGTCAAATTCGCTCGAGAATTGGTAGAAGCTGATATTAAATATAAGTTAAATATTTTCATTACTATTGTAAGTTTATATATAGGGTAGCGCAAATTAAACACTATGTTGGCTAAATGGGAAAAAATGTGCATTTTCAAGACGAATTGATTGATTTTTTCAAAATTAAAATATAAAGATAGAAATAAACCATAAAACTTTTTTATTGAACGCCAAAGATTGCTTAACCAGTTTTTTAAAACAACGTTTCGTCTTTGAAATGCCACCCCCAACAATTATTTTAATACGGTACATTTCATTTCATTTTTGAAATCCCCATTTTTTTCTCTATCCAACCACGTAGAACACTTAATTTTTTTATTAGATTCGACAATGTACTATAGTTTAGTAATTTTTGTAAGTACGTTCCTGTTCATTTTTAATCTGAAAATATAAGTACAAGAATGATAAAATATCTGGAACAAGAGGTAGGACAATTTGAGCAATTCTTACAGAATTAAAATAAATCACACTGACTATTTATTCGAGGAAATAACATTCGCTTTATGAACTAATTTAGAAAGCTTTTGACCACTTTCGGTCGAGTATTTTTTTAAATTTCATTGTTGCATCGAAAAATGAATTCTTAAGAGTGAATCTATTCAGTTGATTGAGGAAAATTTTATATATTCTACAAAAATTACCCAAATCACGCGAATTTCAATACTCAAGTGATTTTTGAGTCACTAATATTCAGATTATCTTCCCGTACAACTGGAAGTCAGGACAACACCAGGAACATCATCACCAGGAGTTCCATGTAAATTCAACAGAAATCGATCGAAACTTATTAACCGGGACTTTTTGCTTGTCAAGAATCTGACATCGGCAACTTCCCCCCACCCCGAGTACTTTGTGCACCGAATAACCTGACTAATGGCGTCATCTCCTGGAATTTTACTGAAATTGCTTATGAATCGCACCAAACACATTACAGTGGAAAACGTGGCTCGTTATAATAAAATAGATATATACTTTGATATATTGAAATTATATAAGTTAACCGATACAATTTCAAGTCAATCTCGCGGATATTACATCATTAGTCAAGTCGTTCAAGGCACCAGGTACTCGGGGGAAGTTGCCGATGTCAGATTTGGGACGAGCGACTTGAAAACACCCGGGTAATAATTTTAAGCTGTTTTGGTAAGCAATTTCAGTAAAACTCCCGCAGATGACGCCATTAGTCAAGTCGTCCAGGGCAATATGTACTAGGGAGGTTGTCGATATCAGAGTTGGAATGAGCGACTCGAAAAGAACCATGATTTTGAGTTGAGGGCGATTTGGTAAGTAATTTCAATAAAATGTCCGGAAATGATGCAATTGGTTTGGTTTTTCTGAGAACCAGCTAGTCGGGGATAGGTTGCCTATATCAGATTCAAGACGGGGAACTAAAAAACAATGAGTTTTGTTCGATTTCTTATGAATTCCCATGGAGCTCCTGGTAATATAACATTCGTGGTGCTATCCATGAGTACAGGAGAATAATCTGATTTAAGTTCAGTGACTCAAAAAACCCACAGGTAGTGAAATTGGCACGATTCGGAAAGTTTTCGTCGAAGAATTTTTCCTGAAAAGATGCATTTTAAAGAATGCACTTTTTGATGCAGCGAAGTAAAAAACCGGATCTCAAGCCGCCTTACTGCAAAAGAAATTTCAACTTTGGGTTTTTGTTTTTATTTAAAAAGATTAATATTTACAGGACGATACTCAGAAAAGTTCATTGTCGAAACCTAATAAAAAATATTAAGTATTCTATGAGGTTGAATAAAGAAAAAAAGGGAATTTTCAAATAAGAATTTCAAAATTGGATATGCCATGTTAAGCGGTATTTAAATTTTAATAAAAAAACCATATAAAGTTTTTTTTCTATATTTAAAAATTAAGATATTAATTAAATAAAACGAAAAACATCAATTTTGATTATCTCGGAAACCGGTCCTGATATTTTAATTTCGAAAAAGCGTTCAATTTGTCTTGAAATTTGGTTCATTTTTCCCATTTAGCCAACTTTGTATCTATAACGGTTTATGAAATCCCAAAAGTGTTCAAATAAATTTGTGCCACCCTGTATATTTTCAGGAGTTTACCAAGTATAAATCTTATGCTTATTTCGTTTATGGTATCTAAGAATGGTTATTAAATATTTCGTTCGGTTAAAAATAAAATTGGAAATGGTCGCTTTAAATTATTAATTACTGCTTTTATAGTTATTAAGATAAAAAAAATATAAGTGTTAAATATACGTTTAAAATATGTAAAATTTGTAAATTAGAAGTTCATCTTGTCAATACGGTTTTTTTTTTAGTTTTAATAAGATTGATGAATGTGAAGGGCAAATTTAACATTAAGCGCTTTCACCAGAAATGCAATCAATTTTTTAAAGTTTTGGTGAATGCACCCACTTCTTTGTATAGGAAATTTATAATTACTTTTATTACTAATACTCATTTCTTTGAGAAATTTCATTTTTTATCGTTAAATAAATTGTTACAACTATATTTTTTTTCCGAAAAATTAATAGTTCATAAAAACAAGCACAAAAATTTATATCCTTTAAATTTTCTTAAATTCCAACATGAATATGTAACCAAAAACGAAAACTTTACCCATCAGTATACACAGTTTTTAGGTTAGGTTATATTTACCCCAGCTTTTATTAAAACTTAATATATTAAGACCTAAGTATCTCAAAGTCAAATGAGACAGTTGTTAGGTTAGGTTAGTTTAGATCCATTTTGAGGTCATCTGAGATGATTAAGACCATTTCCAGATGGAAGTATGTTTGTCTGTCTGTCTGTGTGTATTCTTCACGATAGAGGCCACACGTTTAATCCGATTGAGCTGAAATTTGGTATGTGGGTTTGGGTTAACCGTCGAAAGAACCCATTAGTTTTTGTACGATATCTGTCAAACGGAAGTGTCTCTATCAAAAAATGACAGATGCAATATGTCATGGAATTTGACTTGCAATATGTCATTTGAAATCCCGTGAAAAAATCTATTCAGAGGAGTCAAAATTATTTCTCCAACTGTCACCTGTCAAAATAAAAGAATGTCAAAATTTGAAACTTTAACATTAAATATCTGAAAAGTTTTCGTGGATAATCGTCGGGAAAGTTTTGGGGGCCGACACAACCGATTTTTTTTAATTAACTAGAAATCGTAAAAGACTATAAAAAATAATTAATTATAGATTTCAGTTCTAATGCAAGGTACACTAAACAAAATCTAACTTAATGTTTTACAATAGATATTAGATTTTAGGATGACTTAAATACTAATAGATTCTATATTATAGTATAATTTTCAACGAGCATATAATTATGGCTATTATTCACGAGGATTGCGTTTACGTCACGAGCAAAAGCGAGTGACGCAAACCTCACATGTGAATAATAGCCTTTATATGCGAGTAGAATAATATACTTTATCCACGACTATTAAATAAGTAGTGAATAATGGATATCCAGAAATCAGTAAAACCAGTGAATAATGAAAACTTTTATTCACTAGTGAATAATGGATATTATTATTATTCAGTAAACTTATGTATAATGAACAAATTATAGATTAGTTGTGAAAAGAAATGGATTTACGGTTACAAAATTGACTTAACTGCTATAGAATTAGCACCAAACTATTTTTATTTTACCAAAGTTTAATAGTAATTACCGTTACATTTTATGAAAATCAGATAGAGGAAAAAAAAAGAATTTATATAATTTATACCTATTTTCTCATATTTTTCTTTATTTTTTACCATTTTTTCCAATTCTTTCCTATTATTTTTTTATTTTATTTGTTTTTTGTCTACCTTTCCCTATTTTTCTATTTATTTATTTTTTCCTACTTTTTCCTTTTAGTTTGTCTATTTTTTCCGTTTTTTCCTATATTTCCATATTTTGTTTTGTTTTTTTTTTCTAATTTTTAGTTTCTCTTCTTTTTCAATTTTTTTCCAAATTTTCTATTTTTGCCTATTTCGCCCATTATTTAAAATTTCTTTTCTACTTTTTCCTATATTTTCCTGTTTTTCTCTATTTTTAGCTATATGTATTTTACTATTTTTTCCTATTTTTCCTTATTTTTTTCGTTTCTATCTGTTTTTCTTAATTTTTTCCCATTTTTTTTTTCATTTTTTTAATTTTCCTGTATTTCCCTATTATTTCTTATTTTTTCCTACTTTTGCCGTTCTCAATTTTCCCATTTTTCTTTATTTTTTTATTTATTGATTTTTTCTGTTTTTTAGATTTTTTCATATTTTTTCCCACGTTCCCTGATTTTTCTTGTTTTTTACTGTTCTTTACAATTCTTTTCTATTTTTGCCTATTTTTCCTATTTTTCTCTAATTCTCTCTGTTTTTTCTGTTTCGCTATTTTAATTTTTTTTCCATTTTTTTATTTCTCCTATTGTTTCCTATTTTTTTCCCTTTCCCATTATTTCTCATTTTTCCTATTTTTTCCAATTTTTTTTGTTTTTACCTTTTTCCTGTTTTTTTCTATTTTTCCCTATTTTTTCTAATATTTCCCTAATTTTTCCTATTTTCATCATTTTTTCTGTTTTTTCCTATTATTTTTTCTAAAAATCTTTCAACGCACCTAGAGAAAATTTCACAAAACCAAAATTTCAATACAGAAAAGTAAAAACTTGTTTAAAAAAAAATATAGTCTAATGTTTGAGATAAACAATGAATGTTATATTATATTTAATTAAATTTATTTTGTATTTATTTCCAACACAAACTGTCAGTAGATAGAACGTTCTTTAACTTTAACGGTTCTGTAACTAATGACAATGACGTTTAGATTGTGACAATTGTATAAGAAATCAACTTGTAAAGTTTTATTCTAAACGTCATTGCCTTTACTTATTGACTCTTTAAAGTTAAAGGACGTTCTATCTACTGACAGATAGTGTATAATAATTTTGGCTTTGTACACTCCTTGTAAACTTTAACTATGCAAAATACCACATTCTCCCGTTTGCGCATTACGCTTAAAAAGGTGTCCGCTATCTCTTTGCTTATTGCGATAACGCACTAAAAACAATACGAATTATCAATATTTATAAACAAAGCATGCGAGTAAGCAATTAAATTTGCTCATAATAAAGTTTTGTTAGTCTATTATCAATGATTATAACTGATTTAACTAACAAACGCAGGATGACGCAAAAATGTATCAATCTAAAAACAATTTTGGTGTTTATGTGTTGGCATTTATTATTATATTCGGTAACCCAAAATTATCGTTTCCAAAGGCTGTTTTCTCGATAAACTCTTCAGGATGATAAAATATACGGTTTCAAAAACAAGAAAACAATACATCAGTCAGGATCAACCGTTTGACCGTGTCGAAGTCGCCTTTGACCCTTCGAAAAGGCCTTTGGGTCCTTTACACGTGAACTACGTCGCTTCGGGCGGAAATTTCAAGTTTAAGAGAGAAAGTAGAAGCGCAAAATTGGAATTTATTTCGTTCGGTTGCGAGTTTTGATTTTCCAATCGCACAGTGGCGACACACAATTGGATTTTCCACATAGAGAAAATTATAACCGAAACTATCCTCACAAATCTTCATTTAAAATACTATTAACCAGTTTTAGCAAAATATAAACTTAGTAGAATTTGTTTAACCATCCTCTGCCGTTACGTCATACATTGTCCATCTTGATCTCTCAATCATGAAATAGATGAAACGGAATTATGACGTAAATGTTATTTATTACTTTTGACAGTTGAATTAATTTATCATTGTCAAAATACCTTCCCGGTATAATGAGAAAGTAAAGTTTAATTTTGATGTTGATTAATTACTTTTCAATAGAAACACATGCTGGAATACCGCTTTTACCGTTAAATGCAGTCTACAACGTTTGGGTTCACCCCAAAAATATAATCGTATAGTACATTTTTAATATATATTATGAAATTCGCCATTTAATCACGATCATGCTCAGGGACGTTAAACATCTCCAAATTACTAAATTATGTAAAATTACTAAATTATATAAAAAGCAAAATAAAATTTTTGGCATTATCAATTTATTCACACAAACACACCTTAACATGCGTCATTGAAAACAATTCTTATCAAATGTCATAAGTTATATTTTAATTTTGGGTTTAAGTGTAAAATAACATTCAAATAATATATGACAAACGTAAAACAGCAGAATACGTCACCGATTGTGACGTAATGGCAGAGGATGGTTAAACAATCTCTAAACAAAATCTAAACAAAATATTATTAAATATTATTACAATCTAAAATTTGTTGTAAATATCTTTTGTATTGTATTTTTTTTATTTCTTTATTTTACTTCTGTATTTTTGTATTTATGTATTTTTTACTTATATATGTATTAATATTATCATATTCATATTTTCTACGCCGAAACAATTATTATACTTATCGGTTTTTGGCTTTTTACTGTTTTATTGTAAATTATATTGGAAAAAACTAGTCATTAATAGAGCACTATTATTATTATATACAAGATAAAAGTATTTAAATAGAATTAAACTTATACAGTTTAAGAATTGATACCAAGTTGTATATTTAAATTTTTATGTTTTCAGGTTTTTGCAAACGTTTGGTCTAAAAGTAATATAATTTAACAGCTATCATGAACTTTAAGGATATTTAGCAACTAGTTTGTTAATTTCAATATTACACAACTAATACCTTTGGGTCAAAAAATTTAAGTGGAGGAGGAGTTTCTTTTTCCAACATTTATTATTACTCAATTTTTTCTTCCAGTTCAATCTGTCAGTTGTCTTTCCCTCTTCTTAGTTTCTTCTTTTTGTGTTTACCGATAACCAATCTCAATCTTCACATTTGTTTAGTATTCTTATTTACTTAATTTTTAACTTTCACTTTTCTCCAAAATGTAACTAATAGTTTGCTTAACTAATAGTTTGCTTTTTCATTACTAGTACAAATGTCATGTATCGAATAATATATTGATATGGACCACCCGGTAGTTCACATGCCTTATCAAGGATTCTTAATCTCAATAAAAATTTTACCAAATATTAGAAAAAAAATACAATTTATTTTAATTTGTAATGTCCTCAATTTTTTTCTGGTTAGCTCTTTCACAGGTGTGTCTTTATTTTTTTATTTTTGCCTCTCTGTCTCACGTCCTAGTTTTTTTTCTATCTTCCAAGAATATTGTACTTATTTTTCCATTTTCATCTGTCTCTCTCTCTGTTTTTCCTGTATCTTTGGGTTTTAACTCTTGACTATTACTAATTTTGTACTTTACTCTCTGCTTCTCTGTGATGTTTTGACTTCCTCTATTTGTCTTATTAAACTTGCTTATTTATTAGTTTTTTTTATTACTTCTATCCAACCAAAAAATTATCACCATGTAGAAATATTATTTTTATGTTATTTTCTCAACATATAATATTTCTTAACATATTAAATACTTCGAGCATCAGTGACAACTTAAAAACTAAATCCGCCTTCAAAATTGACAAAAATCTTCCCTTATCTCACTAGATTAATTTTTTTATTTTTATTCATAATTAGCCGGGATTGATCACTTCAATCTTACATCTGTGACTATTTTATATTAAATTTCTTATCAATATATTTAATTTTAAAATTTCCTCCCTTTTTCCTCACATTCCCTACACCGTTTTATCAGTCACTTGTCACCTGTCACGTATCGTTACAGTGCGCTCACGATTCAAAGTTAAATTTCCCAATTTCGGGTAATTTACCTACTTTTCCTGTTATTAATTTCGTGGCCCCTATACGATGGTTTCATCGCACCGACATATTCGGTACGAACACGTTATAAATTCCTTTTTATTAATATTTTTTTCAAGCCTGGATAGTCTGACAAAAAAAAACAACGGTTGGTCAATAACTGTCAATATTAATTAATTTGACTTCGATTTTCATGTACCTCCTTACCCTATCCCCCGTTTTAAAATGTGTTCAATATTTTATTTAAAAACACTGTTTATTATTGATTCAATTTGTTGTTAAAAAAAATATATTGTAAGTTGTAAAAAATGTATTATAAAAAGTCCTTTTTTTTCGAACCGGGCACCTTTGTTATAGTCCTGAAGATTGATCATAAGCCGAAACTGGTCTCCCTCTTTAAAACTGATGTGTCTTTAATATATTGTTATACATGACTTAGAGTTTTATCTATATTTATTATTTATTATTATTCTTTTAACCAAAAATGATATAATTTGAACGGTGTTAAAAATTAAATAATTTATTTTTATGACATAACTAAGACAATTTATTAATATATAATAAAACAAATCATTATTAATTTTTTTTTTCTTTAAGTTTAAAATTTCTGGTGTAGCCACTGTCTCCTCCCGAAGTATTTCCTGTGACGTTGTCTAATGTTATTAAATCCATTTAAAGAGAGAACAGGGAATTCAACGAATTCTTTATGTCCGTTTCAAGGATTTTAAGAGATCATGAGTAACAAGTATTTTTTAATAAAAAATAAATAAATAATTTAAGGAATAAAATCTAGATAAGATTTATAAAACCTAAATTTTAAAACATTTAACGAAAAAATAAACCATCTCGCGAACAAAAACAAAGAAAACAGAAAGAAGAAAACAAAGTATCTAATCATATTTTAACAAATAAACATAACAAACGTTTGTTTACTTTCAATTTGAGCAATGAAACGTGTATTTCTCCAGTTGTGTCCCTGTGTACTTTTGCTTTGGCTTCGGGCGTTGTCTTTCGTATAAGATAAAAGGAAACAATCCACATGGGATGACTCCTTTAGATATTCGAATATTCTTCAATATACGATATTTATGAATAATAATATCACGCGGTTTTGGCCAAGGTTAGAAGCTTATTTTTTTAACACAGTCAAACGCATTTAAAAAGTCGTTAGATGTTTCAGATACACATACCTAATATACAAGGTGGACCAAAATTGTCGAGCAATATTTCTAGGGGTGATAGAACACCTAAAAATAAGTAATGTTTGTCTAATGAACCTATGTCAAAAACCGTTTATTAAAGGTGCGACAATCCTTAGAAAGGGCTTAACGATAATTGATCGAGGTGCCGAAGCACTAATCCATTGGTCAGCTCGATCACCGGATCTCAATCCCATGGATTTTAATTTAAAATCTAAAATATACCAACGCGAAATTAATAATATTGAGAAACTAAGACAAAGAATTTGAAATGAATTCGCAAAACTCAAAAATAATCCTTAAGTATTAGAAAATTTAATTCCTAACTTAAAAAGAAGAATTAAATTATGTATACAAGAGGAAAGAAGACATTTTGAGCAGTTATCGTAATATTTAAATAAAATATTTTTCTTGTACCTCATTTAATTGACAATAACACATCCGATTTTTTTTATAAGTTGATACATTTATGCTTTTATTTGACGAGAACCAAATCTTGCAAATCTTTTTATTCTTTCTAGAATATCTGTAAAAAATGTAACTGAATATAAAGAAAAATGACAATAATTGAATTGAATTTGAAACGCAATTTCCCTAACATCTAAATACCATTATGCAAATAAACTAGGGAGTTATATACTATAAATAAAATGTAAATGAATCCTGTAAAAAGATAACAAAATTACCAAAACAAACTTTTTATTACGCTGTCGTCCGATTATAATTAAAAATGAATTATTCATGCATTCTCATATACTATGGATAAAGAACTCTTCCCGGTTCTTATTAGTCAAATCAACTCTACAGGGTGTTCAATCGAACAAAATACGTATTAAATAAATTAAAATATCATAATCAATATACCTTAATAATAAAGCTACACGCGTAGCTCAGTCAGTAATCAAACAGTGATGCCGATTTGTGGGGAATTTCCTATGTTTAGGTATTTTGTAATAACAAGATTATTATATAGCTGTGTACCGTTCTTTTTACTTTCTCGCTACATATAAAGAACAAAAAAAATATTATTACGTATTTTGTACTTAATGCCAACGCGAACATTATGGCTGTTTAGTGGTATAATATTTGTTTTTAAATAAATTTTTAACAAAATGAACATTTGTTTCTTAACTAATTTGTGAAATATGATCTAAAAGTAACCAAGGGCGTACTTTTTTATAATTATGATTAATTGTAATTGACTTACCTTAACGACTGGTTGATCGTAGTTAATCTGAAACAAAAAATATAGTTATTAATTTAATATTATTAAATTTTAAATTTTATTTTGCTAAATTGTCTACCTGATAAAGACTAGTCCTAAAATTGAATGTATGATGAAAAACAAGTGATCGATGTTGAGTGCTTATTGTTTATTCATAAATAATAATGAATATGGCGTTTATTTAAATACACAAATTAACCGTCGTTTATATTAAATATTTAAATTTCATAATGAATAATTATTTTAATAAAAGATAGATTAAACGTTTTTACACCAAAATAAAAAGACACTACGTTATATAAAATTTTACTCTTAACACATATAAATAATAAGTTTTAAAGAAATATGAAGAAAAAGGAGATTTTTATAATTTAAATTAAAAAAATAGATTTATTTATTAAAAAGAAAAAAGACAAAAAAGGTATTTGATAATATTCAGATGGGACATAAAAAAAATATTTAAAACTATTGAATTTATAAAAGCATTTCTTGTTGTGTTTATTTCAATAAAAAAAATAATTTCCATATTTTTCGAATCACCATGTATATTTTATAAATTTTTTTCTGTCACTTTAATATATTTTATTCTATTTATAAACTTTTGTCAAAAATTAAATTTTCTAATAAATTAATAATACAGAGTGTGACAAAAAATAGTACAATTTTAATAATTCTTATATTTTTCGAATCACTATGTATATTTTATATATTTTTTCTGTCACCTTAATATAGTTTATTGCAGTTATAAACTTTTGACAAAAATGAAATTTTCTGATAAATTAATAATACAGAGTGTGACAAAAAATAGTACAATTTCAATAAATCTCATATTTTTCGAATCACCATGTATATTTTATAATTGTTTTCTGTTATTTTAATATAGTTTATTGAATTTATAAACTTTTGACAGAAATGAAATTTTCTGATAAATTAATAATACAGTGTGTTAAAATGAATTTCAATAATTCTCATATTTTTCGAATCACCATGTATATTTTTTATATTTTTTCTATGACTTTTATAAACTTTTGTCAGAAATAAAATTTTCTGATAAATTACTAATACAGAGTGTTACAAAAAATAGTAAAATTTCAATAATTCTCATATTTTTTGAATCACCGTGTATATTTTATGAATGCTTTCTGCCACTTTAATATAGTTTATTGCATTTATAATCATTTGTCAGAAATTAAATTTTGTGATAAATTAATAATACAGAGTGTGACAAAAAATAATACAATTTCAATAATTCTACTATTTTTTGAATCACCATGTATATTTTTTATATGTTTCTGTCACTGTAATATAGTTTATTGCATTTATAAATCTTTATGGAGAATTAAATTTTTCGATGGAATAATAATACAAAGTGTGACAAAAAAATAGTACAATTTCAATAATTCTCATATTTTTCGAATCACCATGTATATTTTATATATTTTTCTGTCACTTTAATACAGTTCATATAAACTTTTGTCAGAAATAAAATTTTCTGATAAATTACTAATACAGAGTGTTACAAAAAATAGTAAAATTTCAATAATTCTCATATTTTTCGAATCACCGTGTATATTTTATGAATATTTTCTGCCACTTTAATATAGTTTATTGCATTTTTAATCATTTGTCAGAAATTAAATTTTGTGATAAATTAATAATACAGAGTGTGACAAAAAATAATACAATTTCAATAATTCTACTATTTTTTGAATTACCATGTATATTTTTTATCTTTTTCTGTCACTTTAATATAGTTTATTTCATTTATAAATCTTTATGCAGAATTAAATTTTTCGAATCACCATGTATATTTTATAATTGTTTTCTGTTATTTTAATATAGTTTATTGCATTTATAAACTTTTGTCAGAAATGAAATCTTCTGATTAATTAATAATACGGAGTGTGACAAAAAAAGTACAATATCAATAATTCTCATATTTTTCGAATCACCAGGTATATTTTATATATTTTTTCTGTCACTTTAATATAGTTCATTGTATTTATAAACTTTTGCCAGAAATGAAATTTTCCGATAAATTAATAATACAGAGTGTGACAAAAAATAGTACAATTTCAATAATTCTCATATTTTTCGAATCACCATGTATATTTTATATATTTTTCTGTCACTTTAATACAGTTCATATAAACTTTTGTCAGAAATAAAATTTTCTGATAAATTACTAATACAGAGTGTTACAAAAAATAGTAAAATTTCAATAATTCTCATATTTTTCGAATCACCGTGTATATTTTATGAATGTTTTCTGCCACTTTAATATAGTTTATTGCATTTATAATCATTTGTCAGAAATTAAATTTTGTGATAAATTAATAATACAGAGTGTGACAAAAAATAATACAATTTCAATAAATCTACTATTTTTTGAATTACCATGTATATTTTTTATATGTTTCTATCACTTTAATATAGTTTATTGCATTTATAAATCTTTATGGAGAATTAAATTTTTCGATGGAATAATAATACAGAGTGTGACAAAAAAATAGTACAAATTCAATAATTCTCATATTTTTCGAAACACCAGGTATATTTTATATATTTTTTCTGTCACTTTAATATAGTTTATTGCATTTACAAACTTTTATTAAAAATGAAATTTTCTGATAAATTAATAATACAGAGTGTGACAAAAATAGTACAATTTCAATAAATCTCATATTTTTCGAATCACCATGTATATTTTATAATTGTTTTCTGTTATTTTAATATAGTTTATTGAATTTATAAACTTTTGTCGGAAATGAAATCTTCTGATTAATTAATAATACGGAGTGTGACAAAAAAAGTACAATATCAATAATTCTCATATTTTTCGAATCACCAGGTATATTTTATATATTTTTTCTGTCACTTTAATATAGTTCATTGTATTTATAAACTTTTATTAAAAATGAAATTTTCTGATAAATTGATAATACAGAGTGTGACAAAAATAGTACAATTTCAATAAATCTCATATTTTTCGAATCACCATGTATATTTTATAATTGTTTTCTGTTATTTTAATATAGTTTATTGAATTTATAAACTTTTGACAGAAATGAAATTTTCTGATAAATTAATAATACAGAGTGTGACAAAAAATAGTACAATTTCAATAATTCTCATATTTTTCGAATCACCATGTATATTTTTTATATTTTTTCTATGACTTTTATAAACTTTTGTCAGAAATGAAATTTTCTGATAAATTAATAATACAGAGTGTGACAAAAATAGTACAATTTCAATAATTCTCATATTTTTCGAATCACCATGTATATTTTATAATTGTTTTCTGTTATTTTAATATATTTTATTGAATTTATAAACTTTTGACAGAAATGAAATTTTCTGATAAATTAATAATACAGAGTGTGACAAAAAATAGTACAATTTCAATAATTCTCATATTTTTCGAATCACCATGTATATTTTTTATATTTTTTCTATGACTTTTATAAACTTTTGTCAGAAATTAAATTTTCTGATAAATTAATAATACAGAGTGTGACAAAAAATAATACAATTTCAATAATTCTACTATTTTTTGAATCACCATGTATATTTTTTATATTTTTTCTGTCACTTTAATATAGTTTATTGCATTTATAAACTTTTGTCAGAAATGAAATTTTCTGATAAATTAATAATACAGAGTGTGACAAAAAACAGTACGATTTCAATAATTCTCAGATTTCTCGAATCACCATGTATATTTTATAATTGTTTTCTGTTATTTTAATATAGTTTATTGCATTTATAAACTTTTGTCTAAAATGAAATTTTCTGGTAAATTAATAATACGGAGTGTGACAAAAAAGAGTACAATATCAATAATTCTCATATTTTTCGAATTTCGAATCACCATGTATATTTTATATATTTTTCTGTCACTTTAATACAGTTCATTGTATTTATAAACTTTTGTCAGAAATGAAATTTTCTGATAAATTAATAATACAGAGTGTGACAAAAAATAGTACAATTTCAATAATTCTCATATTTTTCGAATCACCATGTATATTTTATATATTTTTCTGTCACTTTAATACAGTTCATATAAACTTTTGTCAGAAATAAAATTTTCTGATAAATTACTAATACAGAGTGTTACAAAAAATAGTAAAATTTCAATAATTCTCATATTTTTCGAATCACCGTGTATATTTTATGAATATTTTCTGCCACTTTAATATAGTTTATTGCATTTATAATCATTTGTCAGAAATTAAATTTTCTGATAAATTAATAATACAGAGTGTGACAAAAAATAATACAATTTCAATAATTATACTATTTTTTGAATCACCATGTATATTTTTTATATGTTTCTGTCACTGTAATATAGTTTATTGCATTTATAAATCTTTATGGAGAATTAAATTTTTCGATGGAATAATAATACAGAGTGTGACAAAAAAATAGTACAAATTCAATAATTCTCATATTTTTCGAAACACCACGTATATTTTATAATTGTTTTCTGTTATTTTAATATAGTTTATTGAATTTATAAACTTTTGTCGGAAATGAAATCTTCTGATAAATTAATAATACGGAGTGTGACAAAAAAACTACAATATCAATAATTCTCATATTTTTCGAATCACCAGGTATATTTTATATATTTTTTCTGTCACTTTAATATAGTTTATTGCATTTACAAACTTTTATTAAAAATGAAATTTTCTGATAAATTAATAATACAGAGTGTGACAAAAATAGTACAATTTCAATAAATCTCATATTTTTCGAATCACCATGTATATTTTATAATTGTTTTCTGTTATTTTAATATAGTTTATTGAATTTATAAACTTTTGACAGAAATGAAATTTTCTGATAAATTAATAATACAGTGTGTTAAAATGAATTTCAATAATTCTCATATTTTTCGAATCACCATGTATATTTTTTATATTTTTCTATGCCTTTTATAAACTTTTGTCAGAAATGAAATTTTCTGATAAATTAATAATACAGAGTGTGACAAAAATAGTACAATTTCAATAATTCTCATATTTTTCGAATCACCATGTATATTTTATATATTTTTTCTGTTACTTTAATATTGGTTATTGCATTTATACACTATTGACACAAATGAAATTGTCTTATAAATTAATAATACAGAGTGCGACAAAAAATAGTACAATTTCAATAATTTTCATATTTTTCGAATCAACTCATATTGCCTCTGTCTGATATCTAGTCTCCAGTATAGACAGTAACAATTCATGATTAACGCAGTCGAATGCTCTACTTAAATCACAGAAAATCGCCGCAGGGCACTAGGCTGCCTCCATATATTCAATGATTTGATTATAAAATGAAATCATTGCCGTTGCTGTCGACCTTTCTGCGCAAAATCCATGTTGATTCTTCGTGACAATTTGATCAATCCACAGGGGACCGTCACAGGCCGGTAATTTTCCACTGACGTCGAATCAAATTTTATATAATGGTAATATTTTACCGATTAGTAATTCGGAGGGAAACGTACCGAATTCGAATGACAAGTTTACTAAATATGTCAGTGGTGTTAAGATGTCCTCTAGTGATTTTACTTTCCCGACCCACCTCCTAGAAGGGAAAGTATTGTGAACGCGCTAAAAAAAAATTTCGAGATAAAAACGGAAATATCCATTTTCGGGTGCCCTGAGACGATTAAGACCATTTCCATATGGAAGTCTGTCTGTCGGTCTGTGTGTATGTGTACTCTTCCGCGATAGAGGCCACACGTTTAATCCGATTGAGCTAAAATTTGGTATAGGGCTTTGGGTTACCCGTCGGAAGAACCCATTTGTTTTTGTACGACATCTGTCAAACGAAATTACCACTATCAAAAAATGACAGATGCAATATGTCACTGAATTGGACATGCGATATGTCATTTGAAAACCATAGAAAAAATCTGTTCAGAACAGTTAAAATTATTTCTCCAACTATCAAAAATAAAAAAATGTCAAAATTTGAAAATTCAGCATTAAATATCTGAAGAAGTATTAATTCGATTGAGCTGAAATTTGGTATATGGGTTTGGGTTATCTGTCGGAAGAACCCATTAGGTTTTGTACAAGATCTGTCAAACGGAAGTATCACTATCAAAAAATGACAGATGCAACATGTCACGGAATTGGACATGCAATATGTCGTTTGAAAGCCCTTGAAAAACTCTATTCAGAATAGTCAAAATTATTTCTCCAACTGTCCCCAGTCAAAAGTAAAAAAATGTCAAAAGTTGAAACTTTAACATTAATTATCTGAAAAAGTATTCGTGGATACTCGTCGGGAAAGTTTTGGGGCGAAACAACCGATTTTTTTTATAATAAAACTAGGTACATCATCTGCACCCGAAGACTTTTTATTTTTAATTTTTTTATTTAATAATATTAATAATTCAGTTTCTGTAAATGGTATTAAATATATTGAATTTTTATTAGAATATTTTCTAAATGATTGGTTTATTTTATTAACTAATTTTAATGGTGCGTTTATAAAAAAATTATTAAAATCTTCCACTATTTTATATGGATTATCTACCAGTTTGCCATCTTTTTCAATAACAATATTTTTTACTGATCTCCGCTTTTCTAGTCTTCTAGATGATAAATATGCAAAAAAAATCAAATTTTTAAAATTCTGAAGGTGCAATATCCCCTTAATTCGATAAATTTGTTGACGAAACACATACTATATTAACTCCTTAAAGTAAGAGAAAACGGTAATGGAATTGTCTCTCTGGAATATTTCCTTTAAGCCTAATTGAATTTTAGCCCTTTTCTGGAATTCCCAAATGTAAGATAACCAGTTTTGGAAGAATTTCCAGCCAAGGATAATAAGGAATTCAATGTCACGCGTAGGAATGGATTTCTATTATAATTATTTTTGAACCTGATGAAAGTCCGTAAGCCGTAGCAAATTCAGCTCGCCGGGCGAACACAATGAAAAATTCATATTTGCCAGGACTTAACTGGGGTTCGTCATTTGCATTTTTATTATGTCAACCTTTAGCGTTCTGACAATCTTTCTCGTTTGTTTTCGTGTTCGTTTTCTTGTGCCAATTGACAGATAAACAAATTGACGTAGACAAAGAATTTTATTTTAATTTCTATATATTTTCTGCTAGTTTACAGCATATTCATTTATTTTGTTTTGTTGAAACTTTCTGAAGCCAGACGTGAAAATCAAGTTCGGCTGTTAGTTATCTCGGATTCGTGCTAGTTCAAGATTCCGTCCAGGTTTCAAAGTCCTAATACCAGATGCTTAGCAATCTAGCCACTATTTACCGTCCCGTTAGGAGATCCACTTATAGTTTAAAGTCGGCAGCACGTTCGACAGTTTCGCACTCTTTTCTCGCATTTTTCCTTCATTTTATTGCTTTCTTTTAGCAGTTTTAACCTTTCGATTGATCGATGTTCTTGTTCTATCGTATTACAGTTTAGATATCGACAGCGCGCTATTGAATTGGAAAAGAGGAATAGATATTATTATAAAGAAGTGACGAGTTGAATTTTTAAATTGTTACAAGGGTGTTTTAATACTTTTTAGACTATTTATTTTTATTAAAAAAATATGTGGTTATTATTGTTTCAATCAAATATTAATAGGCAGGTTCGACATTTTTCTTATTTTTTTATTTTAACTTGAATCGAGAGGTTTTGTTATTTGCGTGAGACTAGACCGGTGACGTCAGCAGCCAGGAACGGTTCGCCCCTTGTCCGCTGCTGCGCTGTATTCACGATACAAACACATTTTACAGGGTTACCGTTTTTAGTAAATTTTCTACTAAATTAGTAGATTTTTAAGAAAAATGAGGGTGTTTAGTAGAATTTTAATAGAATTGATAATAGGCAGGTTCGACATTTTTTTTTAACTGAAATCGATATTTTTTATTAAAAATGATCAAAAAACAAAATTGAGCGCAAAATATTAATATTCTCGTCCGCTGTAAAATTCAGTAGATTTTTCAGATTTGAATTTAAAACTATATTTTATCGCTATCTACCTATGGTATATTTAAGACGAGTGTTTCATAGCAGAAAAAATATTTTGTATCATCCAAACGTGACACGCGATTCGCTTAAATAATAAGTTTGAACAAACGTAAGTATGAGCTCTTGTAGCAGCGTGAAATAGAGCTGATTAGTGGTGCGATAGGTCCGGGATCGAATCCCGCACACAACATATCTTTTTTTTTTGGCTTTTTATCGTTATATTTTACTTTTAAACGTTATTAAATATTTTTTTTTAATACACAGGCTAGTTTAAGTAGTCAAGACTTCTTTTAATAAAAAAAAATACATAGGCAGGTAAAAAGTATATACAAAATATTTTTCTGCGATGAGACACTCGTCTTAAATATACCACAGATAGATAGCGATAAAATCTAGTTTTAAATTCAAATCTGAAAAGTCTACTGAATGTTACAGCGGAAGTAAATATTAATATTTTGCGCTCAATTTTATTTTGATCGTCTTATAATAAAAAAATATATCGATTTCAGTTTAAAAAAAATGTCAAACCTGTCTATTATCAATTGTACTAAAATTCTATCAAACACCCTCATTTTTCTTAAAAATCTACTAATTTAGTAGGAAATTTACTAAAAACGGTAATCCTGTAAAATATGTGTGAATACAGCGCATCAGCGGGCCAAGGGTGAACCGTTCATGGCTACTGACGTCACCGGTCTAGTCTCGCGCACAAGTACCGTTTTCCAGCCTCTCGCTGATACTTGATTTTAAAATGCTTACAGTGGACGTAAATATTAATATTTTGCGCTCAAATTTTTTTTTGATTGTTTTTACATAACAATTCGATTTCAGTTAAAAAACAAAATTGTCGAACATGCCTTATTAATATTGGATAACAATTGATTCATGATTGGAATTGTCCCAATTAAATTGGTATTTAAAACTTTTTTCTAACCGTCATTTAAATTTTTTTTCCACTTTTGTGCAGAAATAAAATCAGAGAAAACGAGAAATAAATTTCCATTACAAGTTGACATTAACATCATCCTGGAAAATCATTTATGTTTCAATTTAGCATTCCGCTGGCATCATAACCGTCACTCTCCTCTTCTACACGAAATTCAAATGAACTTTCCAGAACAAAACAGTACCAAAACGAAATTAATTTAAGTATCTAATTAAAGTTAATCAGATAGCATAAAAGAGATATTAAAAATTTCCATCCGGAGTTTTTCCTGGATTTTTATTTAGACATCTACAAGTTTTTTTATTTTAGTTATAGAAAACGCGATGTTAAATTCAGTTTTACAAAACAATTTTTATGAATAAATTAGATGGCTTTTCCCGACTAATGCTTCTGGAATCAATTTCCACTCTAAACGATTTTCCGGAAACTAAAATAGGTTGGAAAATAAGGTTTTTATAGGGTTTTATGTATTTAAATAAAATAATTGGATTACTTTTATATAAATATTTGAGTATACAGGAAATATGGATTCATAAATTATCTTTTAAAAATAAGAACTAGAATTGTTACCAACAAAACACTTTCCCGCTATTTATATAAGTATTTTATTTTCTTTTAAGACATTTTTATTTTAATTATAATTTAT
Source organism: Neocrepidodera transversa (assembly GCA_963243735.1). Taxonomy (NCBI): domain Eukaryota; kingdom Metazoa; phylum Arthropoda; class Insecta; order Coleoptera; family Chrysomelidae; genus Neocrepidodera; species Neocrepidodera transversa. The sequence continues at coordinate 13,444,994 of OY725345.1, forward strand.
ACATTTATTTACGTACATTACTAAATATTACTTTGGATGTAAAAACTGTGATGGTATATTTTTCAAATTTTTTTGGTTACGGTGATTGGAACAGGCCACTTTTGTTAAACATTTTTGTTTATCTACTATTTTTTGAAAACCCATAAAGTCATCCTAATATAGACTTTACAAAAAATTCTTAGAATTATTTAGATAATTGTTCATTCGATTATCTAAGTTAATATTGTAATAAAACTCATACTAAACTTTAGGAGGTTAAGGCGCTGTTTTAACTTTTTTCTTTTTTTTTTAAACATGCGTTTAAAGTTTTTTAAGAGAATTTTATTTTTTCTAAAAAGGTAAAACAGTTTTCCCTGGAAAATTCAAAAGTAGGAAAAAAAAAAAAAAAATAGGAACAAAAATGGGAAGAAATAGGAAAAAATAGGAAAAAATAGAAAAAATAGGAAAAAAAGGAAAAATAGGAAAAAATAGGAAAAAAGAGGAAAAATATTTTAAAGAAAAATGTTTTCCTTGTAGAAATGCGAAAATAACAACAATTAGAGGACAATGTCGAGCAATCGGGACAATAGGAAAAAATATAAAAACGCCAAGGAAAAAAAGAAAAATAAGGGAAAATAGAGAAAATAGGAAAAATGAGGGAAAAATTGGAAAAATGTATTCCCTGGCAAAATGCGAAAATTAAAAAAAATTTGGAAAAAATTGGAAAAGTAGGAAAAAAATCATAAAAGTTAGGATAAAATAAGAAAAAATTGCAAAAAGTAGGAAAAAAAATAGGAGAAAATAAAAGAAAAGTTAAAAAAAATAGGAGACAATGGGAAAAAATATAAAAACGCCAAGGAAAAAAAGAAAAATAAGGGAAAATAGAGAAAATAGGAAAAATGAGGGAAAAATAGGAAAAATGTATTCCCTGGCAAAATGCGAAAATTAAAAAAAATAGGGAAAAAATTGGAAAAGTAGGAAAAAAATCATAAAAGTTAGGATAAAATAAGAAAAAATTGCAAAAAGTAGGAAAAAAATAGGAGAAAATAAAAGAAAAGTTAAAAAAAATAGGAGACAATGGGAAAAAATAGGAAAATATAATAAAACATTTTAAATAGTAAAAAAAGGACAATGGGAAAAAATAGAAAAAAGAGAATAGGAAACTAAGAAAAACAAAGAAAAATATAGATTATTGGGAAAGTTGGGAAAAAATAGGAGAAAATAGAAAAAAACAGAAAAACAGGAAAAAAAAGGGGAAAACAGAAAAAGTAAATAAAAAATTCGTCTGAAAATGAAAAAAAAAAGAAAAAATACAGAAAATAGAGAAGTTAGGAGAAAATGGGAGGAAATATAAGATAAAACGGAAAACAGAAAAATTAGGAGCAAATAATAAAAATACAGAAAAATAGAGAAAATTGACAAAGTTCCAAAATATTGGACAAAATAGAAAAAAAAATTAAAACAACAAAAAAATAACAAGGTGAAATGGAAAAAAATAAGAAAACATAAGAAATAAAGAAAAATAAAAAAAAATAGAGAAAATTTGGAAAATTAGGAGAAAATAGGAAAAAATAGAATAGAAAAAAATTGAAAGCACATAAAAAATAGGATAAAATAGGATATAATAGCATAAAATAGGAAAAAATAGAAAAAATTGGAAAAAAAATTGAAAAAATGTTTAAATGCGAAAATAGGAACAATCAGAAGACAATAGGGAAAAATCTGGAAAATAGAAAACAGCTGAGGAAAAAAAGAAAAGAATTGAAAAAGTTAGACAAACGTTTTCCTTGGAAAAATGAGAAAATAAGAAAAATAAGGGAAAATGGATAAATAAGAAAAATGCGAAAATGGGAAAAAATAAGGGAAAAATGTATTCCCTAGCAAAATACCAAAAGGAGAAAGTTGGGAAAAAATAGGAAAAATAGAGGAAATGGGAAGAGTTAGGAAAAATGGGAGAAACTAAAAAAAAGTAAAGAAAAAATACAGAAAATAAGGAAGTTAGGAAAAAATGGGGGAAAATATAAGATAAAATGGAAAACAGAAAAAATAGGAGAAAAATAGAGAAAATGGAGAAAGTTAGAAAACAGGAAAAAATAGAAAAAAATTGAAACAGCCAAGAAAAATAAGATAAAATGGAAAAAATAAGAAAAACGAAAAAAAAAACGAAAGTTAGAGAAAATTGCGAAAGTAAGGACAAAAAAGGAGAAAATACGAAAAATAGAATACAAAAAAATTGGATAAAATAGAATATAATAGGAAAAAAATTGAGAAAAATAGGAAAAATGTTTCCCCTGAAGAAATGCTAAAATAGGAACAATCAGAGGACAATAGGGAAAATCGGAAAAATAGGAAAAAGCTTGGGAAAAAAAAAGAAAAAATGGGAAAAATTAAGATTATCGTTTTCCCTATAAAAATGGGAAAATAAAAAAAATAAAGGAAAATAGGGAAAAACAGGACAAATCCGAAAATGGGAAAAAATAATGGAAAAATAGGAAAAATGTATTCACCGGCAAAATGCGAAAATTGGAAACAGGAAAAAATTGGAAACGTAGAAAAAATCAGAAAAATTAGGATGAAATAAGAAAAAAATAACAAAAAGTAAGGAAAAAGAATTAGGAGAAAATAAAGGGAAAGTTAAAAAATGAGAGAAAATGGGAACAGGCAGTAAAAAAAATAAAACATTTTAAGGAAAACAGTAAAAAAAGAAAAATAGGAAAAAATAGAAAAACAGAATAAAATACAAGAAAACAAAGAAAAATAGAGAAAATGAGCCAAATAAAAAAAAATAGGATATAATAGAAGAAAATAGAAAAAAATACGGAAACAGAAAAAAATGGGAGAAAATAAAGAACAAAAAAAAAGGAAAGGGGCAAAGTTAGGACAAAATAGGAGAAAACAGGGAAAAATAGAAAAAAACATGAAAAAATAAAAAATAGGTAAAATGGGAGAAAATAAAGCATTAAAGTATAAGAATTCGTGATTTAACAAAAAAAGATCATCCAAGAACAAAAAAAAGACGCCAACAAGCAAAGCTCGGTCAGCAAGCACTAATTGTTTAAAAGGTTTGCATATACTCTTTGATAAAATAAACTTTACAAACATTTAATCAATTATGGTCGAATTTCGACCACTGGTCGACCACTAGTAATTAATTAATATATTCAGTGATCAAATAAATATTATTTATATTTAGAGTTTAATATTAAACACGATTTTGTTCCATTTTGCTCGCTTTTATCAAATCCAGTAGAAAAAATATTCTTAATCCTTGAAAAATCCGAAGTTACAGTATCGACAAAAGATGCCCGACCTCAGCTCATTACTTTTCAAGAATATTTTAATAGAGAACGAGTCGAAAAAGTTACAAATCGAACGATATAAAAAGCGACGAGTATTTTCAAGTTTCGTAAATGGGACATTAAGAAGTTTCTGAAAGGGCGGTATTCGAATCAGACTCTTATTTATTGCTGTATTTGTTGAGTTTTTTTTTGAATCAAAATGGATACTTTGTCATTTCGTTCTGTTTTCTTTAGCTTTGTCAATAAAATTTGATGACTATTGGATTAAGTTATTTATTATTTATTATTGTGAAGAAACCAATTAGATAGCTATTTTCTTCATCTATGGTAAAAAATTCTATATTATTCATGACTTTATGGGAATTCAAATAAATACAATATTTGTGTAACTTCTTTAAATACAAATATATCATCGAGTCGTGTTGAAATAAAGGCATTAAAACCAAATGGTAGTAGTAATCTAGATAGCTCTGTTGAATACATTTTCAGATTTATATTTTCAGTTTATCCTTTCGTAATGTGTTCTTCGACCTGATTTAATTTCCCAACGATTTAATTTCCGGCTGTATACCGCAAAGAATAAAAATAATAGCTAGTATTTATATGCCAACTATAAATCATCAGTAATGTAGCCCATTTTTAAGTGAACTATGCACTTTCTGGATGCGGAGTATCCGAAATGGAAATTTGCTTGGATAAAAAGCATTTGCGAGTCATCATAAAAATGATATTTGTTAAGAAAATTCTTTGCTGATTGTACATGAAATATAAGGATTAAAGGATTTGTTTATCTAAATATTTCATATTTTTCTACTTTTAATCTTTGTGGTTTATTAGAAAATTTTTTGCTCAAGAATAAATCCAATGAAATTAATTAATTTGAGGTGGTCTGATTGAACACAAACAATCAGAACAAAAGTACACTGAAAACACACCTAACATTTTCGACCAATTAAAGCCCGTATTTTGTATCGTGTAAATTACACTGGAAATTTTTTGACATTTATAGTAAAATGACATTTACATTTACCATCAATGAATTAATTGCGGGAAATTTGTTTCGTACATGATTTTTTAAAGAAAATTCATATATACGAAGAATTTCCGGCAACAATTCATGCTCTCGGGAGATTATAAGTGAAAAATACCCATGGGCTCTTTTCACTCGTTGCTATGCGATTTTGACGTTTCAAATATTTAATAATTTCAAAATGTCACGATTTGGTTGTAATACTGACGACAACATTAATGAAATCATCGAATCAAATACACCAAAAAATACTGTTAATAATAAAAATTTTGTATGGAAAACAATTATGGACTTTTGACATGTTAGAAAGTATCAATTAGATGGAAATCGGACGCCGGTGTAAAAATTGGAAAAAAAAAAAAAATTCTATAAATGCCCAAAAATTTCTCAAACCTGTTGTTTATATAGTAATCAGACCTCCATCTACGGAGTCGGTCTGTTTTCAAGCAACAAGCTTTCGAAATCTGTTATAAAATTTGTTCTTACAATTATCAATGTCCTTGGGTAATTACTACTAAAAATTTCATAAATTTATTCTCAACCAATTATAGAAAGCTCTTTTTTGTTTACGTTGGTAATAGCAACGGGTGACTATCGCGATTATTTTGTTAGTTCCTATTAACTTAATGGAATTAATAAGTGATAATTTTTCTGTCAAAAACGAAGCGCGTCTTATATCTATTATCAAAAGTCACTCAGAATAAAATCAAAATACATTTTGTTGTTAACTTATAATTTTTATTGGTACGAACCAATTTGCAAATATAGTGCGTCATATTTAACTCAACTCATCGGAAATATGTTTAAGTTTCATTTGAAACTTTGGAGACATGTAATACCAGATGTTAATAAGTAAAATCAAGTTCTATTGAAAAAATACAGTGCGTTATATTAAACTAAACTCATCGAAAATATCAACTCCAATTTATGAAATTTTCTTACCGAATCTCCCACGCAGCATACTTAATTGCCGATAATTTTTTTCTCTGCTTCACTCATATTTTTGTTTATAGCAAATTTCAGTCGACTTCGATTCAGGAAATTTTCTATCAACAAAAACATCCGTGACCTTGAAAAAAATTATCGGTAATAATTCTGCTGCTGACGAAAATTTTGGCATGGGACTGAGCAAATTTATTATTATATACTACACTAAGGAAAAAGTTTATTCAGCATTATTCAAAATTTTAAAATAGTAGATAAAAACTTTAATACGTATTAGGACTGAACAAATATATAGTTATGACAATAAATAGGACTTTAATTGTAATTATTAGGGTTAGTTAACGTAATTAAACACTTTTCCGCCTAAACATTTTTTACACACAAGTTGAAACGTCGTCGAGTAGAGAAAATACTATGCTTATATTTTTTCTATATTTTATCCTTACCTATAATTGTCTTCTAAGTTCTTTACCTAGTTTAATCTCTCGTTCTCTCTCATCTGTCTCTTTTTGCCCTATTTTTCATTATTTTTTTCCGCATTTTCCATTATTTTTTCACAATTTTTCAGTATTTTTTCACTATTTTTCATAATTTTTTTTCACTGTTTTTCATTATTTTTTCTAAATTTTTCATTATTTTTTCCTTCTTTATAAATTTCTTTTCATTATTTTTCGTTATATTTTTCCCTATTTTTCAATACTTTTTTCCCTATTTTTCATTATTTTCATTTTTTTCCTTCTTTTTATTATGTTTGCCCCTATTTTTCATTACTTTATTCTCTATTTTTCATTATTTGTTTTCCTATTTTTCATAATTTTTTGTCCTATTTTTTATTATTTTTTTCCTATTTTTCAGTATATTTTTTCTTTACTTTTCTCCCTATTTTTATTTTTATTCCTATTGTTCATTATTTATTTCCCTATTTTTATTTTTATTCCTATTGTTCATTATTTATTTCCCTATTTTTCATTATTTTTTCCCTATATTTCATTATTTTGTCCATATTTTTTATTTTTTCGCTCTTTTTTATTTTCTTCCCGTTTGTCATTTTTCCCTATTATCCAATATATTTTCACTACTTTTTATTATTTTTTTTTCCCATTTTTCATTATTTTTTCCTATCATTATTCCTTTTCCTATTTTCAATATATTTTCCCAATATTTTCTTCCCTATTTTTCATTATTTTTTCTCTATTTTTTTATTATTTTTTTCCGTATTTTCCAATATTTTTTTCCCAATTTTTTAATATTTTGGTCCCCATTTTTCATTTTTTTCCATATTTTTCATTTTTTTTTATATTTTCCAATATTTTGCTGACTATTTTTCATGTTTTTTTTTTTTTTCATTTAATAGGATCTTTTCAAGTACAGCAAAAATGTACACTAGACATTTTTCGATATTCCCCCTCATTTCAGAGATTTTCGGAATTTAATTTCAAAACATTTTTTTTAAATTTTTTTCCCAACTTTCTCAACAAATGTCGAAAAAAAATTTAAATACTTGTTGAGCTTTATCAGTCCTACATTTACGCATTTTTGTTTTTTGAATATATTTCACGGTTTTAGAGATATCGATTTTTTAAAACGATGAAATTTTCCGAAAAAAAACCCACAAGATATTTTCCGATTATTCCGATTTTTAAAAGGTTTTGTAACAGTACTTTAAGATATCTTGTTCACAAATTTGAAGCGATTTACTCAAAAAATTACGACCTGCAGCTTGTTTCCTGTGAAACTAGAAAAAAGTGGGACAAACCCGGAAAAACCCGTTTATTCATTTTCCGATTTCGCTCATTTTCTACTAAACTGTAGTACTCATGTGTCTTAAAAAAATGTGAGAATTTCACGTCGATACATTGAAGCATTCAAAAGTTATGGCATTTTTAAGTATTGCCGATGACAACCAGACATACATACAGACATACAGACCACAGTAAAAAATTAAGTCGTTCATATTTCGATGGGGATTATTTCTCCAGAAGATACTATGTTTTCGCTTAGTTACGGAGATGGCGATTTCATATGGGTCGAAGTAAGCAACTCGCTATTGGGTCATCGCTAACAAGTTGTATAGTGACTGGTGATAAGTTTTATTAGTTTTGTGTGGCTTAAAAATGGGGAGTCGGGAAATTACTGGACCGCTTTAGAGATAATTTTTACAAATTAATCATACGATATTCTGTAATTATTGTATCTGGAATATATAATATAGTTACCTTAAATGTTAAAGTCCCAATAATCCAATTTGTCTGAAGAACGCACAAATCGCAAAATAATAATAATAAATCGTCTTTATTAATAGATTGTACAAAGAGGCGCAGTTTAGCGACGAGCTATTCTTACATTTAACCTAAAAGTACAAATAGATTTTAAAATATAAAAATAGATATAAATAAAAAATAAACTAGTAGAAACACAAAATACAACGGATTAATTTAAAAATAGTTGAGGAGTAAAGTTTACAGTTTAAATTGGCATTTGCTGTCAGAGTAGATTATTCATTAATTATTTGATTTATTAAGTATTCATTATAAATTTTAACAGATTTGTACCTAAATGAATTCTGAAATATGTATGAATTATGATGAGGAATGTGAAAAAGATTTCTAGAGCGGACATTTAAAGGACGCAGTGCTGATTTCACGACTAACTTGTCCAAGAGTGTTTTAGGTTTATTTCTTTTAATGACATTATACAAAAATCTGATGTGGCCAGCACATGACCTCTCGCCATTTTTGAATCAAAAATTTACAGGTTGACACAAAAAAGTATGAAAAAAAATTATTTTTTTGTAAATCTGGCAAGAATGGCAAATGTTTCGAAAATTTTAATGAGATGAAAATAAACTATATGGTATACAAAATATATGTGTAAAACTTTATTACCGTTTTGTATAATAATGGAGTCATTACCCATAGCAACTGCCACTTCCGGTTGTGCGATTGGCACCAAAATCTAATCAGATCTAATCTAGGGTATCAGAATCCTGTATGCAAAATTTCAAATTTTTTTATTCAGTAGTTTTTGAGTTATCGTTACTACAACATCCATCCAAACACACACACACACACACACTAACACACTAACACACACACACACTAACACACACACACAGACATCATCGCGAAAATATTAAAATCGTATTCTAGGGACCCCAAAACGTGTTTATCAATTGAAAACTCACTACCCAATTTTTAGCATGATTCCTATACCTCTCTTATCTGAAGGGCGAGAGGTAAAAATCTGATGTGGCCAGCACATGACCTCTCGCCATTTTTGAATCAAAAATTTACAGGTTGACACAAAAAAGTATGAAAAAAAATTATATTTTTGTAAATCTGGCAACAATGGCAAAAGTTTAGAAAATTTTAATGAGATGAAAATAAACTGTAGGGTATACAAAATATATGTGTAAAACTTTATTGCCGTTTTCTATGATAATGGCGTCATCACCTATAGCAACTGCCACTTCCGGTTGTGCGATTGGCACCAAAATCTAATCAGATCTAATCTAGGGTATCAGAATCCTGTATGCAAAATTTCAAATTTTTTTATTCAGTAGTTTTTGAGTTATCGTTACTACAACATCCATCCAAACACACACACACACACACACACACACACACACACACACACACACACACACACACACACACACACACACACACACACTAACACACACACACACACTAACACACACACTAACACACACACAGACATCATCGCGAAAATATTAAAATCGTATTCTAGGGACCCCAAAACGTGTTTATCCATTGAAAACTCACTACCCAATTTTTAGCATGATTCCTATACCTCTCTTATCTGAAGGGCGAGAGGTAAAAAATTAATAAAACTATATTGGAAGTTTACAAATTTTCGAAGTCCATAAATAAATCTAGCACAATAATTTGGTACCTTTTGTATGCCGTTTTGTGTATGAGAATCAATAAAAATTCCATAGACGACATCAACCTATGAGAAAATAGACAGAACTAAGGACTCTGATAACATTTTTTTGGCTTTTTTAAAGTCGAAAATAATTTTTTTAGAAGGTCGTTGCAACTGAAAATTGAGATTAGAGTCAAACAGAATACCTAGATTCTTTATGGCATCCGCTATAGGTAAAGTTAGTTGATCAATGTTTATGGTAATTTCGTTGTTTTCTGTTACCAAACAGGATAAGATGACATTTATTTTTGTTTAGATTAAAATTATATTTAATTGACAATTTATGAATAAGATTAAGATCTTCATTTAAGGCATGTTCAGCAACTTGATAATTATTGATATCAATATTATAATAATGTTGGGTGTCATCGGCATATGCTTGTATTTTACAGTTGCGAATATCAAGATATCATCGGTATACAAAATAAAAAGCAATGGTCCTAATATTGAGCCCTGTGGTACACCAGACTTTATGTTTTGTAATAAAGAAAATTCATTATTTAAAAATCCTTTTTGACTACGGTTAGACAAATATGAATGAATGAAATGGATAGAATTTTCAGAAAATCGAAAATATAAAATATAAAAATTCTGTTTATCCAAGACGAAAATAATCAATGAATTTTGTAATATGATTAATTTGTAAAAATTAACTCTAAAGCGGTTTAGAAATTCCCCGAGCTCCCATTCTATGCTATTTTTAAACGACACTTTTGTAACACGAAACTAATAAAAACTTGTCACTAGTCACTAGTTACTATAGGTACACATAACCAAATATCTCGAACAAAATTGCCGTTAATAACAATTAAACCTCTGTTCCTTACTAGGTATTGCTTAGACCAAAACTTCTTTAAGGTCAATAACAAATTCTATTCTCAAACTTTTGGCCTCTCTATGGGCTCCAACCTTTCCCCCCTTTTGGCAGAAATTTTCATGAATAGCATAGAACAAAAATACTTATATCACCCGGTTTTCAAAGAGAAAATAATTTTTTATTATAGATATGTAGATGATTGCATTTTGCTGGTAGATGACACTAGAGACAATATTTTAAAATTCTTAGATTTCATCAATACTATACATCCACGTATTAAATTTACAATTGAGTTTGAAGTTAACAACACATTACCTTTTCTAGATATATAAGTTCACAAGAACCCTTATTTGTCCCAATTTCAATTTCAGATCTACAGGAAACCCACCACCACTGATACCATTATTAATTTTAATTCTAACCACCATTTCTCCCACAAAATCGCCTCTTTTAATAGTTTCCTACATAGAGCTTTCACGATCCCTCTGACAGAATCGGCTTTTAACAACGAAACAAACTTAATCAAACAGCTAGCAATTAATAACAACTTTCCTCTAGAATTACTTCACAAAATTTATTTAAAACACTTCTATAAACACAAATTATGCTTTAACATATTTTCTCCATCGATCATTTCTCTTCACTCTTCTTCACTTGTTGATAACTTGAACTACCTAGGCTCTCTTCCATTTCTAGGCCCGACCACATAGCTAAGATCTTCAAAAAATATGACATCAAAATAGCCTTTAAATCTTGTCACACCATACAAAACCTTTTAACTAACTCGAAAGACTTAGTTCCCCCTTCGGACAAATCAGGTGTTTACAAACTTAGTTGTCCTGATTGCAATGTCGTCTATATCGGACAATCAGGCAGACGCCTTGACACACGACTTAAAGAACACCTCAGAGAGATCAACAAATTCTGGGACACCGACATCATTAATTCCTCTTCGTCATTTGCTAATCATTTCCTAGAGACTAGACACTCTCATGACATCAACATGTCCCTATTACATAATTGTCCGAAAGGTACCAAGCTCAACCACCTAGAAATGTTTGAAATTAATAACGCCGTATTAAATAATAATTTAACTTTTGTTAATGATCAACTCAGACCGTCATAAAACTATATGTTTCTCAACCTGAGATTTTAACCTTAACCTTCCTCACACTCTCAACATATTTACCTCTCACATACCTTCAATAACTTCATCCTGTCTTCAGAACCTATTAAATTTCATTTCCTGTTGTGTGTTTCTCAGTATTTTGGACATTGTTTACCTTAACCTTCAATTATTCCTTTGAATTGACATCTTGCCGTCACCTGTCACCTCTTCTTCTTTTCCATAGTCCTTGCCTGTACCTTCTTTTTCTACCGCTGTTCTCCTTTCACCTTTAACTCTTCTCTCTATTTGCCTTGTCTTGTACCCGGTCACGTGATCTCAACCAACACTCATCTATTTTCGCTCGTTTCGGTTTTGAATTTACCGCGCATAATTTTGAAATTTGACATTTTGAATTTCAATTTAATATTACTTAGTTACTTCCGGCTTGTTCCACCATTTTAATTTGTGCATGGTAGTTGTACAAGCGTGATTTACCAAAAAATTTCTTTTACCTGAACTTTGTTTCAGTGCATCATTACGATGCACTTCGATATTAACTTGTGGCGATAAGCTTATTATTGTTGATAATGTGTAATTCTTCCTGTGGAGTGAAATATTGTATTTACCATTATTTGTTTTTTTCAACAATATTTTTATAAATTTTTAATTTTGTTTAGTTTCATGCCACTTAGTATAACTTAATACCTTAATTAATTAATCTCCAAGCACTGTAAGTTTTTTAAATTTCAATTTAAATATTGTATTCATGACAGCATTTCTGTAATTTTAGCGCCTGAAGATGGCCATCTGAGCCGAAACATGTCGCTTCGCTACTAGATCTTTAAGATCTTTTCAATTTAAAAAATACATTATGTGGTATTGACTTCGAGTTTCATTATCTCCTTTGAACAATTAAACCTAATAATTGCTTATGTCAGGTACCTGTTATGCTTATAATAATTAAAATATATTTCAGAAAGAGAGCTTCAGAAAACAAAATATTTTTGGAATAATTCCACAAATTTAATTGAGGTTAGCGAGGATTTCTTAATTAAACCAGTTTACTTGGCCTATTTTTCTCGGTGCAGTTACTCTTAATGTGAACATGAATTTTAATAGAACATACAAAATAAAAAAGAAAATAAATGATTACGTTAAAGGACTAAATTTGAGTTTGGAAAATACCTAATCATTGTATAAAATAATCAATAAATAACAGTCCCAAATATCAAATTTAACTTTCCAAAAACATAATTATCAGAATTCAATTTCATTTCCACAAAGCACCGTTTTTCCTTATGCACGGATTTCTCCTCACACATAAAAGCCTTATATCTAATTTATGCCTTTGACGGTATTTCCTCTTCGAATTGAAAACGTTGCCAGCGAGATTATTAACACAGGGAACTAAGTAAATAATTCATCCGACGAACTATTCACTATTAATACTGTCGTGAAGTAAAGAGTAGTCTAAGCTCTATCCATCTCTTACTCACTCACTCTCTGAGACTTCACAACAAATCAAAGTTCAGTGGAAAACCGTGCCATGTTTGTATTAACTTCTGCCTGCTTACCTATCAACTAAAGACCGACTTTATCTAACGACTTATTAACGAACTACAGGCAAAACTTTTAGAACAAAGAACAAACTGAAACACTCCGGAGGAAGTTACATGCATAAATAGATTTTTAGACAATGTAAAATGAAGATTAAGTTCGTCAAATAATATCCACCTAACAAAATAACAAAAATTATAAAACTTGTTTAATTTAATAAATGCAACAGAACCATTTTATAAAAAATATTATGTAAAACAAAAGATTATAGAAAAATGGTAATAGGGAAGTGTAGTTAAAATGATATACTCAAGGTTTGAGTAGGCATAAATAATCGATAAATCAGGAAAATCCTGTCAAAAATATACAAACATGTTCTTTAATACTACTGAACAAATATGATTAAGAATCGATATAAGTTTGGAATAATGTACTACGGCAGACAGCGTGTTAACGCCGCCTAATTGTCGAAGGACCAACCTTAATACAGAGTATAAGGATTTAGTATGTTTAAATAAATAAATAAAACAACGTTTTAAGATTTCCACAAAAACGTTGTTTTATTTATTTATTTAAATTTAATAATGGATTTTCATCAAGTAAAAGCCGACACAGTTAAACATTTAGTATGTTACCACAAATAAATCAAATCATTTAAGTGAACTGTAAGGGCTATTTACTCACCCATTTATTAGCAAACCAACATTATTAATATTAGATTTTTTATTACAATTTATTCTTCTTATTATTATTAGAGCAACTGCTCTCACTAATAAAAAACACAGTTACAATTTATGTACATTTTTAGACTCTCAGAACATTTATTATATTAATAATTTGAACTCTGATAGATATGATGAGCTGAGACTCTGATACTATTAGACTATTTTTCTATTTATAGTGCTAAAAGATTTATAAGTGGGGATTTGTAACGGTTTTCTTCTTTCCAATAAGAAAACCGACCCGTTCGGCGATCACAGGTATTTCTGCGCTTGTCGGTCTTAGAAATATTATATCGGGGATAGGGTGAATTAAAGTATAAATTAAAACGAATCTTATTAAATAACACGAAAAGATTTTATGGTTGTCTATTTCTATTTTTTTCCTGTGCCTTTATGATTATGACCATATTAAAAATGTAACAGTACATCTATAGTCAAAGGTAAATTAAAATTATATCGAAACACAAAACTTAGTCATTCAATTGAAAAGTAATAAATGTGCTACGCGTGGTTTAATTATATTCGAATTCGTCATTTGTAAACAAGCAGCCTTTCAATTACCAGTAAAAAGCAATTTCATTTGAACATAACTATTCGAGAATTGGCCTATGAAACCGAATTCGGCGTTGATCAATGGAAATAATAATTTAATTTTCTACTTCGATATATAATAACAAAACGCTCTGCTAATCTATAAGTTTAAAGCAGATTCAATCGTTTTATAATCATGATCTGTATAAAAGTATTTAAAATTTGATTGACATTGAGCTTTTTATAACAGAATGTATTTTGTATAAAATCTATCGAAATAAATAGGATTAAAATTTCGTAACCAATTATTGCTTTATTAAAATATTCAACAATATATAGACCATTTTCTGCTATTATCAGATTACTTTCCGCACTGAAAACTTAATTTGGCTTGTGTTATTTCCTTGTAATCAGTGTATATGGTTACGTCCAAATGTAACGCCATGTCGTTATCATTATTTTCGACTTGCTACAGAATAAGACCGGAGTTTTCCCAGTTTAGATTTTCTAGAAATGAGATTTGCTAATGGATTTAGAGATATTTGATATTTTGAAGAGTATGACTTTGTAAGAGTGTGGAAAAATACCTACTAAAATATATTGTGTAAATCTGACCATTTTTATGGGTAGTAAATACAAATAGATTCTTATTCTTTGTTTGGAAAACATTTGTTATATATTTTAATTTCCATTGGCGATACAAGATGGTTCTCAGTGGTGCTTGACAGATTTTGGGCACGGTTTCTATCATAAACATTCATGTCTCGAAGAAAATCATATTGACACTCCTATCGAACAAGGTTGTAAGTAATTTTTGCAATTTTTTCAGAAACACGCTTAATGTGAAAAAAAAATTTCAAATGAATTTTCTTTTTCGTGTTTAATGCATCTATTTAATCGATTATTGATCGATGTTACGTTTTTTTTCTGCGCCACCCTGTATTTTAATTATTCCTTTGCTCAGTATATCTTAATTTCTATGTTAACAATTCTCTCTCTCTCTCTGCCTCTTTAGCCAGAATAACTGACTTTTATATCGCTTGTATCGCTAATTGTTTTCTTTTCTTCCCCTCGTTATACAGGATGTCCAGGAACTCTTCTGCCAAACGGAAACTGCTATTACTAGATGGGATTTTAAGTCGATTTAGCTCAAATTACCATAATCCGAAAATGCTTCCTAAGGGAGCTACAGCCCTTTGAAGAAGACGTCCTTATATGGGTTTTCTTCAAATTAGTCAAAAATGCCGTTACTTAAAAAATACAAACTTGGTATAATCAATAAACAGTTACAAACCACCCGTCGGTCACTTTTAAATAATTTTAGTTAGATCCATCACAAGCGTGTCAGTCGGGGGGACCAACAGGTATTTTTATAAAAAAAAAATTATTTTTAAGTATTTTATGTATCCGACACCGAATTTGAAAAATTCAGGATAATTTTCATAAAAAATGTTTTCTTCTTTCAAATCGATATCATGAACCGTTTTCGAGAAAAATAAATTTAAACTTTTTGTATTTCTTACATAAAATCATATTGGATTATAAAATTGTATTTGTAATATCAAGTTGGCTTTGAAAAATCAACAAATTGTACAGATACTGGTAACAATAGCCATAAGTATTAAGTTGCTTACATTGTTTTGGGAATTTTAAATTAATTTTATTTCGTGAGGGTATAAAACAACAATCAACATTAAAAAAAAAAAAAAATAAAGATAATTACCAACAGAAATAAGAGAATTAATTTTACAAAAGATGTTCTACATGACGACCATTTGTCGCAATACACAAATTTATTCTTTTCCCTAACGATCGTCGAATTTTTGCAATAATTCCTGCATTATTTCTAATTTCATTACAAACGTTTTGAATTCTTTGCCCCAGCTGATTACGGGTTTCTATTGGAACAGCATAGACTAATGATTTTAAATAACCCCAAATACAGAAATCACATGGGTTTAAATCTTGAGATCTTGGGGGCCAATTAACTGGACCACCTCTTCCAATCCATTTGTCGTTGTAGTTATTGTCGAGAAATTGACGAACATACCTGTTGGTCCCCCCGACTGATACGCTTGTGATGGATCTAAATAAAATTATTTAATAGCGACCGACGGGTTTGTAACTGTTTATTGATTATACCAAATTTGAATTTTTTAAGTAACGGCATTTTTGAATAATTTGAAGAAAACTCATATAAGGACGTCTTTATCAAATGGCTGTAGCTCCCTTAGGAAGCATTTTCGGATTAAGGTAATTTAAGATAAATCGACTTGAAATCACTTCTAGTAACTGCAGTTTCCGTTTGGCAGAAGAGTTCCTGGACACCCTGTATAGGGCTATCATTTTTAATTATTTCGACGCTTTAACTTTTATTTACTGTTGTTTTTAACTCATTTTTATGCCGGTATATTTTTTTGTTATATATATTTAAAAGTTCATATTTTATATTTTATAACAATATAAATTATCTGATGTTTGTGGTGCTCTTTCAGTCTGAATTACAAAAAGAGAATCTATTTTTAATTTGTTTTTACAGATTGTCCTAAAATTTAATTCACTTTGATTACTTTATATTTTAAATTTTAATCTCAAAATTCATGTATTTCATATTAATATTATTATTGTTTCATATATTTTTTTCAGAGACCACGAAATATGGTAATTTATAAGATTTTTGTCTTATATTTACTTTATATGAACTTTCAGGGTTTTTTTTTCTGAAACTGAACTTCATTTTTGGAACGAGCAACTTATTTTCTCCTTTTAGGACCGAACGTTTTATTTGGAACAAGTCCTTTTTTCTTTTGGAACAAGTGTTTCCTTGGAACTTCTACTGTCAGATCCAGGAAATGTTAGAAGAAAGACATGCCCAAAACCAAGCTAAGTCACATTTTCCAAAGAAATAAAAGAAAAACTCTGAAGCATCATTAAATTTTCTTGTAAAGTAAAACAAATATAACGTCTAATTTGAGTTTAATTTCCTTAAAACCACAAAAAAGAAAAAAGGGTGGATTTTGAAATATATCATAGTTTTTTTGTCAATTGTTTCTAAATACTTACATCAAAAAATCAATTAGATTGGTGTCCAAAATTTTTATTTTACTTTTCGATATAATTCTATTTGTGGAAGGAACCCATAATAAAAAGAATTGAGCTTAAATCACATTTATAACTAAATCACTTTACAATGTTGTAATTCGTATATAGGTACATCCTTTTTAAATGTAAAACATTTTTACGTCCTGGATTAATTCGTTTATATCTTTTTACCCATTTAAAATTTGTTATAGTTTAGTAGGTTATTTTTATTTTAATGCTAGATAATGTAAAAAATGTTATCCTTAGTGTAAAATAGTTTTAGAGATAAAAAACAACATTCGGCGAACAATTAACGTCTATATTAGCAACAGATATATAAATCCGGAAGGTTTTAAAATTACATATGCTAAATTACTTCCATTTTAAAATTGTATTCAGATTTTCTCGGCCGTTTTTAATAATTTAATTAACTATTCTTAAGATCAGCCATAAAAACAATATATAATAAATGTATAATTTATTTTTTCCAGTATTAGTATTAGAAGATGTCATTATTTATACAGCGTTCGAGTCGAGAAGTTAAATTTCTCTCCTACAAGTAGATATTTTTTTATTATTTACTAGTAGTAGATAATGAAAACAATTGAAGACTAAACGTGATGTCAAAGGTAGGCGATCTTTGGAAATTTTTCAAATTAATTATACGAACTGTCATTGCGTTCGTCAAAAGAATTTTTTTAAATTATTATAAAAAATTCGGCAGCAAATAAGCACTTTCTGTTAAATTAATATCATTTAAAGTGAATTTTCAACCTAACCAAATAAAATTGAGGTAAGTAATTCTTTATCAGATATATTTTCGATTGAAATAGTTTAAGGGTATGCAATAATGCCTATTCTAAAAGTAACCTAAAAATCAATTTAATAGTTTTTCAAATCTAAGTGCCAATGAAACGAATTCATCATGTCTTTTATCGCTTCTTGAAAGTTTTAAAATTCACAGTGCAATTAACATAATGAAATGTCAATTTAATTTATTAAATATTCTCATTCAATTTTTTTCACAAACTGCTTCTTTTCCATTAAATTTTTTTCAAACATAAACCGAAAAAAATCGAAAAAATATCATTGTAAAAATGATTAAATGTTCTAGTAGTGGAAAAAATAGTATATAAACCGCGGTAGAGAAGATTTTTCTCAGCCTCGCAACTTATTATCCCTCGATGCTTCGCATCTTGGGATAATAATAATGCTCGGCTGAGAAAAATTACTTCTCGACCTTGGTGTATAATATACTATTACGTACGTTTCGATAGTTTGTATCATTTTCAAAATTACATAAAATTAGATTGACGACAATAACTCTTTAAACTTAAACAATTTTTTTTTAATAACAAAGAAAAAAAAATGTTTAAGTTTAAACTGTTATTGTCATCAATCTAGTTCTATGTAATTTTGAAAATGGCATAAACTATCGAAACGTACGTAAAATAAATTAACCATTTATTAGTTATTGTTTTAATGACTGATCCTGAGAATAATTAAATAAATTCCATTTTAAATTTAGAGTGAAAAAATAAAGTTGAGATATACTCCGTTATTGGATTACGTATCTCCTAAACTGTAATATCTAGAGATACAATTTTAAAATTGAACTATTCGTCCGAACAAGCCTGTAATTAAGACTAAAAAAGAGGTAATATGAGTTACAACCTTATTCGATGGGGGTGTCAATATGACTTAAATTGTTCAAAATGGTTTTAAACAGACCGCCTGTCACAGAGAAATTCAAGGACTTATTCATTAATAAATAGGCTGCACCAGTTCCTCTGCATTTCCCAAGTCAAATCCCATAAGAAATCGTCAAGGTTCATTCTATTACTCTAAAAGTGGTGGGCAATCTGCGCATGCGCTACGTCATAGGAAAGCTGATGCCACGAGCAGTAAGAGAAAAATAATGAAAAAATCTTAACTACCTCCTTCAACCCCCACCACTTGTAATACCAAAACTGCCAGAATGAATCTTTGCAATTTCTTATGGGATTTAACATGGGGAATGCAATGTTAACATTTTAAAAGAATTTATAGGTTAAAACCATTTTCAGTAATGGTCAGTTTGATTACGGTTAGAAATCCCAGAATAGTCAGTTTATCTATGTGTTTCGTTGGGTAAAGACCTGTTTTCAGGCATTTTTGATTTTCTGTCGGACATGAGGGTTTCTAAGAATTAATCAATGGTTTTTATAATTCATGTTCTTTTTGATAATAATTATTTGTTTTATTTGTATTCATGTTGTTTTTAACTTTTTAAATATTTAACCCTGGCCAATAAATTAGTTAGAAAAAGTAGCGAGTTTCATTTACAACCATAATAATAACAACTAGTCAACTTTATTAATTCATCGGCGAAAAGGGGTGGTGTTTCCCCTATCAACGAAAAATATACGCAAAACTTTATAGATTTCGTTCAGGATAGGATAGAACTTCAATCACTATTGATTGTATAATTAATTATGTCAATAATTATCATTTTATTGTAATTCACGCGCGTCTAGATTCGCTCGGCATAACATAACAAGAGATATTTTGTCGTAATAATAATGGTACTTAGATGGATAGAAAGTACCATTAGTACATGAGGTACACCTTTGTTACAACTTTAATAAAAATAATCTAAACGCTAATTATAATCAAGTCCAAAAATAAACTTTCACTGACAAAAATTTATAATCTAAATTTGATTTTAAAGCTCTAAACTTACTTCCGTCGACAAAATCTGATAAACGGTCCTTCATTATAATATTGTTCTTGTAATAACTGCCATTATTACGTTAGGAGGTCGTGGCACCGGAGACAAGTAGGAGTTAGACGTGTTTTGATAATGGAACTTGCTCTCAGGAAGATGCATTACTCACCTGACATAAATTAGAAACTCCATTGTAATTAATGAAATGAAGAAAATCGGTTCGCGCGCCAAGAACTAAGAGATAGTAGGGGGAAAGCCTTTTGAGAATGGGAAACAGAGTGCGATTGTAATATGTATAATATGATACTAGATATCTAATCGTTTAGACATTGTTTTAAAGTTAAATAAGAAAAAAAATTCTATTTAAATTCTTAATGCATAATATTGTAAAAACAATGGGGAGTTCAACAAAAATATAACCTCACGTTTTTTCTTTCTTAACAGTTAGAATTAATCAAATAAAACCCATTGAGTTTAATTATCTACCGTAATTTGAGCTCGATTTTTAAATAAATTAATTTAAAAATTCAAATTTCTAATTATTTGAATATTCCGCCATTACGATTGTGAGGTCACTTATGTGCAATGAAGTTACCGTTAAGCCGTTAACTGCAAATGTGCAAAGAAGAGAATACGAATAAATAACAGCTGTTAAATCTCACTTATACAGAATACAGACAAAGATGGAAAAAATCATTATATGATAATTGGATATAGATGAAAACTTGGATCTATCCACTGTGAATTCGCATTCAAAATCAAGAGAGATAAATATATATTAGATTCCGCTGTTAGATAAAGAAAGCGATTATTTTAACGAGATCAGGTAATAATTTGCTGTTTGGTACATAAGTGCTGGGCACAAGCGTTCCTGATTAAGTAAAAGGCCGCGTCCGCGTCTGCTTGCTGCATAGTTCACTGTCACTGTTGTAGTTTGTACTCTGTAGAGCTGGTTGATGTTGATAATTTACCGTGTTTATTTGTATTTGTAAAGATACGTAAACAAAGGTAAAATTAAACGCAATTAAAAATACATTGACCAAACGACACTTTATAAGCAAACGTCATCTATATTTGAAAGCGTCAATTTTATTTAAAGAAACTGGCCCACGTTAATATTATGCTGCAGCTATTGCATATAAGTGACGTAGGCGCACAACAAGTTGCATAGATGCAGTAATTTTTAAATATTATATTTTTCATGTTAAATTAAATAAAAAAATAATGCAAAAAAAGATGGACTAATATTTCTAATTTAACTTCCCATTGTAATTTATATCAATTTAAAGATTTTTTTCTATTATTATAACTATAAATGATTGGGCACAATCAGAATTTGGTATACACACTTCATTAGTCAAAATTGTTAATTGCGTGACAATATTATTCGAATCCACTTGAATATTTATGAAGTTGCATCGTAATCAAAATGTGCAAACCAGTTAATTAAGGCAGGATAACGTAATTGAATTAATCCTTTGAAGTTGGCTCTCGTACACCATCGGGTAACACACCTTTGCGGCAACTATGTTGACAGATTCAAATTGAATGGTTCCCAATAACGCTAAAATTTAAGTAAAATTTCGCATTTGCACCTGCGATGAATACGAAATTGACGTATCGATTTTCGATAATGCATGCACTATATTATATTTTACTAGTATATCGTTATTTTAAGTGCCTATCGATAAACATTTTATCAAATTTATTTTCTTGAAAATTGAATTATTAAAACGCTCTTAAGGTTTCATCACGCTATTAATTTGTTAGTTATATCTATTATTCTGTTATAGAAGCAAAATACAATATTTTGTTTCTATTTGAATTTAAAAAATTAAAAACAAATCTAACTTCGATATTATAGTCTATATGAAGTCAATTCGAATAGCATAAAAACTAATTATCAACCGACCGGTGGCGCCTTCGTTGTAAAGAATGGGCGGCGTGATATAATTTTTTTTCTAAATTAATTTTATTTTTCATATAACTACACGGGTATTTTTTTAATTAGTATCATAGAGTAATGCCAAAAAAATATCAGTTTGTCATGCCATAAGAATTTAATAAGAAGTTAAGATTCGTGATCTAAATTTTTAGAGATTATATCTGAATTTGAGGTTATGGAAGGTAAAATATAGTATTTATTTATTATTTATAGTATTTATCAGAAAATTTTGGAAAAGGTCTCTACAACGCCATCTTGGTTAAATAATAACAACAAGAAAACAATTTAGAAAAACAAGACACTAATGCAAGCCACTCATTAAAATTCTCAAAAACGCATAATAAACTAATTTTATAAATCCTAACCCAAGCTGCTTCACTGACAATTCTGTCAATAATTCAAACGCAGGTGTTTACATTGGACCAGATGTTTTTTGAACTTTATATTTCGCTTGTATATCCACTTCAAATGAGTAATAAGAAATTCATACGAGGTCTAATCATCGATTTTATGTGGTACTAGATGAATACTCATGCTTTGCTACACATTTTCTTTAATGGTACCTGGACGACCGAGCATTGCTTGTTTTTTTCCTATTTTTGCTTATTTTTCCTGTTTTTCATTACTTTTTACTAAATTCCCTATTTATTCCTATTTTGTTAAATTATACTATTTTACCTATTGTCCCTATTTTACCTTATTTTTTTTTATTTTACCTTATTTTTTCCCATATTTTTGACTATTTTTCCTATTTTTCGCTTTTTACCAATTTTTTATATTTTCTTCTATTTGTTCCATTTTCCTATTATTTTATCCCATTTTCCTTTTTAATTTTTTTCAATATGACCCTATTTATATCTTTTTTTCCCCATTTATTCCTATTATTTTCTTTTATTTAATATTTCTATCGGTTTTTTCTATTTTTTCCTATTTTTCCCTATTTACTTGTCCGTATTTGTCACTATTATCATCTATTTTTTCCCATTTTTACTATTTTTCCTTATTTTCTCCCATTTTCACTATTTTCCCAAATATTTCTCGATTTTTCTGTATTTATCTCTGATTTCCCTATTTTATCTATCTTTTTCTAATTATTTCCCATTTTTTCCTATTTGTCCCTATTTTCCATGTTTTTTCCAATTTGTTCCGAATTTGCTTAAAATTTAACTATTTTTTCCTAAATTTTCTCTAGTTTTCGCTGTTTTTCCCCAATTTCCATTTTTCCCCAATTTTCGCCATTATTGCCTATTTTTTCATATCCTCCTGTTTTTCATTATTGTTTCCTGTTTTTCCATTTTATCCCTATTATTTTCTATTATTTTATTAGTTTTGTCAAACGGAAGTGTAACTATCAAAAAATGACAGATGCAATATGTCACGGAATTTGATTTGCAATATGTCATTTGAAAGCCCTTGAAAAACTCTATTCAGAACAGTCAAAATTATTTCTCCAACTGTCACCTGTCAAAAATAAAAAAATGTCAAAATTTGAAAATTAAATATCTGAAAAAGTATTTGTGGATACTCGTCGGGAAAGTTTTGGGGCGACAAAAATTGCCCTATTTTTTACTATTTACCCATGTTTCCATATGAATTCTCTAATTGCATTATTTTTCCATATTTTCTGTTTATTTTTTATTAAATTCCAGATCTTTCCCCTTTTTTCACTTTTTTACCAAATTGCCCTATTTTGCTTAATTTTGTCCAATTTTTCCCTATTTTTCTATATTTTTTCCCTAATTTTTGCAAAGGAGGAGGCACACTCTTAATGGAAAATGGACCACGGTCGATTTTTTTGAAAATTTGTGAAATTATTATACATGACCTTCTGACAAAAAGTGTCCATGGGCATAATAGAATCATATGGCTTTGTATTGGTCTGTATATTCCAACTTGGCAACTTCAACACTCTGTATGCCGATAACTAGCCATATGATTGGATTATGCCCATGGATCCTTTTTGTCAGAAGGTCATGTATAATAATTTCCCAAGGTTTCAAAAAATCGACCGGGGTAAATTTTCCATAAGAACTGTGTCTTCTCTATTCTCTGATTTTCATAATTTTGCCCTAGTTCTTCCTCTTTTTCCGGCTTTCCCAATTTTTCACACTTTTTCTCTTTCTTCCCATATTTCTCCTATTTTTCACTATTTTCTCAATTTCTCCTACATCTTTCTATTTTTTTCTGTTTTTCCTATTTACTTTATTTTTGCTTATTTTTCCTCACTTGTCGTTATTTGTAGTTATTTTGACTATTTTGTCCTATTTTTCCTTACTGTTTCCCCATTTTAAACTATTTTCCTTTATTTTTTACAAAATTTCCCAATTTTTCAATATTATATCCAAATTTTCCTATTTTGCTCAATTTTTATTATTTTTTCAAATTTTTCCCTTTTTTTCTCTATCTTTCTCATTTTTCAATTTCTATACCAAATTTCTCCATTTTTTATTTTGCTTTATTTATTCCTGTTTTCCCAATTTGTCGCTATTTTTCCCTGTTTTTCTCTATTGTTTCCATATTTTCTCCATTTTTCTGTTTATCCTTATTTTCCTATTTTTCCTTAATTTTCCCAATTTTCCCTATTTTACCCTATTTTTTCCTATTATCTATTTTTCGCCCTTTTCTACCCATTAAAATCAAAATTTCACAAAATCTTTTCTTAGTGGGTTTCTACATTATGAACAAAACATACTATCAAAATTTCAAGTCTCTGGGTTAAGTAGATTAAGCTCTACGTTGATTCTATGTCAGTCAGTCAGTCAATCAGTCAGGACTTTGCCGCTCATATTATAGATTAACCATAATAAATTTATCAGACCCCGAGTCTTTTTTTTAGCTGTTCGGATTGACTTTGTATAGACTTTATTTATAAGAAAATTGGTAAAATGGTAAAAATTAGATAGAACCGAACATCATCCTTATTGGTTTAGCTGAAATTCTTTTCTGAATGAGTATAAGTGAAGATTTAATAAATTTCATTGCATTTAAAAATAAATTAGCGTTTGATTTATAATCGAGATTCTTAACATTTCTAACTATTGTAAAAATCCCTTTTAGTTTGTCGTCGGTGTTAAAACTATTTTTCATATTGTACCACACCGTCGCGGCGAGGCGAGTAAAGCGAGCACGCCTGTAATCCTTATAAAATATTCACAATTTTAATGGCGACGATGCTGGGCGAGATTGAACTAATCCCTAGCGAAAATGTCAAGATATTAACGGTCTATATAGTAAGGTCTTTTATGTCTATTTCTTTTTGACGGATAATCTCAAGACGCAATTAATACTGTGCGGATAAAGGTATATAAAATATATCTATGTCAGTATTTTTAATTTAAATTTTAGTATTAAAATATTTTTTTTATAATTATGAATGCAAACTATATAACATATTTGCCATTAAGAATAATTGAAAATCAATACTAAAGATTACATAAAGGCACTTATTTATGGTCAACAATGCAGTTATTCAATAAAATTAATAATTGCTAGTTTTCACTTATATGAAATTTAATTTAATTTGCCGATTAGTTTGCAATTATTAAAATGAACTAACGGGTCCTTGTTCCCCCAAAATTGTGTAATCGAAAAATGTGACTTAAAAATTTGCTAACAGACAAACAAAAACCAAAGAGACGATTCCAAAATTAATATATACAAAAATAAATTTCATTTAAAAAATATCCAATTCAGTTGCGTAATAGTTATTTTTCTACTTTCCGCACGCATTTGCGTGCAGAAAGTTGTACTTTTCCGCACGCTTCTAGAAAAAATACTTTTTGCTAAAATTTTTTTTTAATTCTAGGCGCTTGTAGAAAAAATACTTTTTACTAAATTTTTTTTTAATTCTAGGCGCTTGTAGAAAAAAAACTTTTTGCTAAATTTTTTTTTAATTCTAGGCGCTTGTAGAAAAAACATTGTTCCTAACACTTGCGTAAAGTATCTTTTCCCCACTTAATTGCATGCCCGAACTCCGCTTCGCGTCGTTCGGGCAACTGCATTTGCGTGCGGAAAAGTATAACTTTCCGCACTTGTTAGGAAATAGTATACTTTTCCGCACGCAATTGCAGTTGCCCGAACGACGCGAAGCGGAGTTCGGGCATGCAATTAAGTGGGGAAAATATACTTTACGCAAGTGTAAGGAACAATATTTTTTCTACAAGGCCTAGAATTAAAAAAAATTTTAGCAAAAAGTATTTTTTCTACAACCGCCTAGAATTAAAACAAAAAATAGCAAAAAGTATTTTTTCTACAAGCGTGCGGAAAGTTGTAACTTTACGCACGCTGTAGAAAAAAAAATAATAATACAATTTTGGAGCGAAAACAACAGAGATTGTAAAAAAACTTTGAGTAAACTATTTAAATTTTTTTATTTTTGATAGAAAATGTAAAATAAATAAAATTGACACACGGTAGTAGAAAAAAATCGGTTGTGTTGCCCAAAAACTTTTCCGACAAGTATCCACGAATACTTTTTCAGATATTTAATGTTAAAGTTTAAAATTTGGACACCTTTTAATTTTTGACAGGTGAGTCGGAAAAATAATTTTGACTCTTCTAAATAGATATTTTCAAGGGCTTTCAAATGACATATTGCAAGTCGACTGCCGTGACATTACATCTGTCATTTTTTGACAGTAACACTTCCGTTTGACAGATGTCATACAAAAACTAATGAGTTGTTATGGCGGGTAATTCAAAGCCATATACCAAATTTCAGCTAAATACGATTAATATTTTTTCAGATATTTAATGTTAAAAATTCAAATTTTGACATTTTTTATTTTTGACAGGTGGCAGTTGGAGAAATAATTTTGACTGTTCTGAATAGAGTTTTTCAAGGGCTTTCAAATGACATATTGCACGTCAAATTCCGTGAGAAATTGCATCTGTCATTTTTTTATAGTGACACTTCCGTTTGACAGATGTAGAACAAAAACTAATGGGTTCTTCCGACCGGTAACCCAAATCCACATACCAAATTTCAGCTCAATAAGAATAAATGTGTGGCCTGTATCGTGGAAGAACACACACAGACAGACAGACAGACAGACAGACTTCGATTTACAAATGGTCTTAATCATCTCAGGTCACCTGAAAATTTATATTTCTATCTTAATTTCGAAAAAATTTTTTAGCTCGCTCACAATACTTTCCCTTCTCGGAGGTGGGTCGGGAAAGTAAAATACCTTTTGGCAAGGGTAGATAATTTTTGAGACAAAAAAAAACTTAAACAAACTGACACCCATTGGAAAAGAAAGAAAATATAGCAAAAATAACTGAAAAAAATTTTACGGGCGATTTGGGTTTGGAAGTGGATTTATGTCAAATTTTAAGGGTGGAAAACGGTTTATCACAATTTCCGGCAAAACTACAACTCCTATGGAAAAAAGTTAAATGACAAAGTTGTAATATTACAACTTTTGTATTTACACTTTTTTCATATAACCTCAAAATACCCACGGAAAATGGAAATAACCGATTTATTGGTCTTTAATTTTTATATCAAATAAACAAAAAAATTTTTCCACGAAATTTGGTGGAAACTTACCATCATATTTCTCAAATACGCTGTTGTTTTTTCGAATCAAAATATTTATTTTTACCATTTATTTTGATTTTAAACCGAAAAAGTAACCTCATTTTCAAAAATCTGCTTTTTGTTTGTTGAAACCTCTGCTTTCTGATGGTATAAAAAATATATATAACTATGGAAAAAGAAAAAAAATGTGTGCAAAAACCGTTAGTCAATATTCGAGCCCCAGGTGCAGTGAAGAGCATAAATATATACTAAGAAATTGCTTACAACTTATTTCGTTTTTTTTTTGCATTTTTTGAGAAAATTTTCCATAGTAACATATATTTACTTTCCCGACACACCATCTGAGAAGGGAAAAAAATTCGAGACAAAGATGGAAATTATCTATTTTGAGGTCCCCTGAGATGATTAAAACCATTTCCAGATGAACACCTGTCTGTCTGTGTGCGTGTGTGTGTCGTGTGCTTTCTTCCACGATAGAAGCCATACGCTTAATCCGATTAATCTGAAATTTGGTATATAACTTTCGGTTATCCATCGAACGAACACATTAGTTTCTGTACATCTGTCGAACAAAGTGTCACTGTCAAAAATGACAGAAGCAATGTTACGGAATTTGACATATAATATGTCATTTGAAAGCTCTTAAAAATCGATATTCAGAACAATCAAAATTATTTCTCCAATTGTCACCTGTCTAAAATAAAAAATCTGATGTGGCCAGCACATTACCTCTCGCCATTTTTGAATCAAAAATTTACAGGTTGACACAAAAAAGTATGAAAAAAAATTATATTTTTGTAAATCTGGCAACAATGGCAAAAGTTTAGAAAATTTTAATGAGATGAAAATAAACTGTAGGGTATACAAAATATATGTGTAAAACTTTATTGCCGTTTTGTATAATGATGGCGTCATCACCCATAGCAACTGCCACTTCCGGTTGTGCGATTTGCACCAAAATCTAATCAGATCTAATCTAGGGTATCAGAATCCTGTATGCAAAATTTCAAATTTTTTTATTCAGTAGTTTTTGAGTTATCGTTACTACAACATCCATCCAAACACACACACACACACTAACACACACACACACTAACACACACACACACAGACATCATCGCGAAAATATTAAAATCGTATTCTAGGGACCCCAAAACGTGTTTATCCATTGAAAACTCACTACCCAATTTTTAGCATGATTCCTATACCTCTCTTATCTGAAGGGCGAGAGGTAAAAAATGTCAAAATTTGAAACATTAAATATGAGAAAATGTATTCGTCTCTGGATACTCGTCGGGAATGTTTTGGGACAACATAACCGATTCTTTTTACACAGCAGCTTTTTTGACGTCGATATTTTCGATTGAAAATGAGGTTATTTTTTTAGTTTAAAATCAAAATAAGGGGTAAAAATATTTTGTTTCTAAAAAATTACATCGTGTTTGGAACATAAAAACGTAAAATTTCACCCAATTTTGTGAAAAAAATTTTTTTAAGGGACACAAGAATTAAAAATCAAAAAAATCGGTTATTTCGTATATATTTTAAGGATATATAAAAAGTGTAAATACGAGAGTTGTAGGATCTTTTTATTATCTACAACTTTGCCATTTAACTTTTTTTCGTAGAAGTTGTACTATTGCCGGAAATCATAATAAACCATTTTACACTCCTAAAAGTTTATCCCCTTCCACATCCCTACCTCAAATCGCCCATACAATATTTTTTTCAGTAATTTTTGCTATATTTTCTTCTTTTCCAATGAGTGTCATGATGTTCTAGATTTTTTTCACTTTTGCCATTTTCAAAGGCTTCGGCCCTGACCTATTTGTGAAATGTCAAAAAATGTTTGCTGAATGATTTAACAAAAAAGGCGCGGTATTAACCGGCATCTTAACGAAGCACTTTTACATCTTGTAATCGACTGAATCCTATGAGATCTGAAAAGGTATTTTAAACAGACCACGACAGAGTAGGATTGCAAACGTTTTTTGTGACATTGAAACGTGGTCAAGAATGAACGATATAGCTGATCTAGTTACTCTTACTGCGAGAAAGTTTGTTGAAGAGAGACAAGACACATAGAAATAAAAATTGACAAGCGTATATTATTTAGGAGGAAATTGTATTTTTGACGAATTTGTTTTCGTTTCTTGGGAAGCGAGATGAGGACAGAAAATAATATAAGATAGACAAACATAACGTGCCATTTCTAGATCGTTTTTTATCCATTTAGTCTGTTAGATCTGTAGTTCATGATGTAAACTTTGTTTTTTTACTACGGCCCGCCCATACTTCACCTTTGGTGAAGTAGGGCAAAGCGTAGTATTGAACGCGTGCAAAACACTCAAAAATTTTTTTTGCTCCAAATGACTTAAAATGTCATGAAACATGGAAAAAAATGATTTTCGGCGAAAAAAAAAAGTCTGTCTGTGTGAAACTTCTATTCAAGATATCTCGATAAGGAAAGCAAAGTTGTCGATACTCATTTCTTTTACGGTGTTGTGCAAGTCAAGACGCGTCGATTGATATCTATATCGCATGGGGCTCGTTAAAAAAAAATTGAAAAATTTGAAAAAAAATTATTGGAAAAATTCCGATTTTTTCGAATCGGACTTTCTTCCGCTGACAGAAACGGGCCGTAGTCTTGAAAAAAACGCGCAGAGATTATTCCTTTTACTAGTTTTTAAAATTGGATTTCTTCTAGCTACATTCTATACTAATATTAACTTTCATTAAATTTCGAAATAAAGTAAACACAACTTGAGTTAAAAATATGCCATATTTATTTTGAGTGTATGAAACTTTCTCTATGAAATATGAAGTACTAACAATAAAAAAGGGCACAGTTTAGTTCAAATGTTTGCTCGTTAGTTGCTAGCGCGCAATAAAACTTGAAGAAGGGAAAAGATATATGAAAAATTTGCAGACAGAAATAAAAGTTGCGCTTGGGGACAAGTTTTCCTTCTTGCGAAGGTTACGTCACGATTTTCAATTTACTTTTTCAACATAAAAAATGTAATCCGAATGTTTCTGACACGAAAAAATATATATATAGAATTTTTACAGTTTGCAATAACGCTTAAAATTTAATAAAAGAATTTTCATATTGCGTATAAAAAAATTATCTCCCAATGTATTGATTATTTTTTAAATAAAACAAAAAGGATTCTAGAAATACCTAACCCAATTAATATGGATTAATTAAAATCGCTTGCCCGTTTTAAAAAAAAATTTAATTTAATCCCGCATACACACGCCTTTTTCCGGTTTCTAAATTTTCCAAAATATTTTCCGCGTTTGCATTTTCCGGAACGTGTTTATTTGTAGTCGGGTAACAAATCATTGTGTAGGCAATCCGTGGCAGTTAGAGGAACGATTTTTCACAGGTGATTTAGTTAAAACGGAAAGGAATAATAGATATCTGGGGAACCCTACATCGGGATTAAACTTCGGAATTTGGTTTTCCATCCTTGTATCCTTCTCCAAATCCTTCGAATCCAACCATTATGATCATTCAGACAGTAGCGCTCCGATTAAAATCTAATATTTATAACACAAAAGAAAAACTTCGCTATGAATAAATTACCCAAAAAATATTATTATATTTACCAGCTTTAAATAGTAACTATGATTTTATGAAATAAACATAAACAACAATTTTATACAGGGTGTTTTACGACCTAATAGTTACATTTTTTGCTAAAACAAATTAATATTCTAAACCAACAAAAAAATGTTTTTCAATTTTTATTCAAACTCTTCTCAGACGATCGAAAATTGATTTCCATAACATTTTTTTTTTAAACAGATTCGAACTTTATTTTTGTATTTAATCATTTTCTGTAGATGTGCATAACTTTATTGAAAAAAAAATGAAAAAATAAAGAAACTCAAAACGTTTAATGTTGAAGAAAAAACTTATTCAGTAACTTTTTTACATTGGAAAATTGAATGGGAAACAATAAAAAAATAAGGAAACTCAAAAAGTTTAACGTTAAAAAAACTTATTCAACAACTTTTTACCTCTCGCCCTTCAGATAAGAGAGGTATAGGAATCATGCTAAAAATTGGGTAGTGAGTTTTCAATGGATAAACACGTTTTGGGGTCCCTAGAATACGATTTTGATATTTTCCCGATGATGTCTGTGTGTGTGTGTTAGTGTGTGTGTGTGTGTGTGTGTGTGTTTGGATGGATGTTGTAGTAACGATAACTCAAAAACTACTGAATAAAAAAAATTTGAAATTTTGCATACAGGATTCTGATACCCTAGATTAGATCTGATTAGATTTTGGTGCCAATCGCACAACCGGAAGTGGCAGTTACTATGGGTGATGACGCCATTATTACACAAAACGGCAATAAAGTTTTACACATATATTTTGTATAAGCTGTAGTTTATTTTCATCTTATTAAAATTTTCGAAACTTTTGCCATTGTTGCCAGATTTACAAAAAAATAATTTTTTTTCATACTTTTTTGGGTCAACCTGTAAATTTTTGATTCAAAAATGGCGAGAGGTCATGTGCTGGCCACATCAGATTTTTTACTTGGAAAAGTTGGGTGGAAAAAATAAAAAATAAGGAAACTTAAAATGGTAATTTTAAAAAAATACATATTCAACAACTTTTTTACTTCGGAAAGTTGGGTAAAAAAAAATGAAAAATAAGGAAACTCAAAATGTTCTAAAAATAAATGAAGGACGTTGAAGAAAAAAACTTATTCAGTAACTTTTTACATTGGATAATTGAGTGGAAAAAATAAAAAAATAAGGAAACTCAAAAAGATAATATAAAAAAACATTTTCAACAACTTTTTTACTTTGGAAAGTTGGCTAAAAAAATTGAAAAAAATAAGGAAACTCAAAATGTTCTAAAAATTAATGAAGGATGTTGAAGAAAAAAACTTATTCAGTAACTATTTTACATTGGATAATTAAGGAGGAAAAAATAAAAAAATAAGGAAATTCAAAAAGTTTAAACGTTAAAAAAACTTATTCAACAACTTTTTTTACTTTGAAAAGTTGGGTGGAAAAAATAAAAAAATAGGAAACTTAAAAAGGTAATATTAAAAAAATACATATTCCACAAATTTCTTACTTTGAAAAGTTGGGTAAAAAAATGAAAAAATAAGAAAACTCAAAATGTTCTAAAAATTAATGAAGGATGTTGAAGAAAAATACTTATTCAGTAACTTTTTTACATTGGAAAATTGAGTGGAAATAAATAAAAAAAATAAGGAAACTCAAAAAGTTTAATGTTAAAAAAAACTTATTTAACAACTTTTTTACTTTGGAAAGTTGGGTGGAAAAAATAAAAAATAAGGAAACTTAAAAAGGTAATATTAAAAAAAAAAACATATTCGACAACGTTTTTACTTTAGAAAGTTGGGTAAAAAAATAAGAAAACTCAAAATGTTCTAAAAGTAAATGAAGGATAACCAAATAAGGGTAATTACCTAATTTCGTTTTTTTTTTATTTTTTGTCATATCATCTCAAGAACCGGCCCTGATATTTTCGATTGGATTTCACCGCCTGGTGTTACTTTCAGATACGCAACTTTTTCTCCATTTAACCGACCTTCTACCTAATATCGCTTGGAAGTTAATTATAAAAGTGGACACACTGTAAATACATATGTATATATAAATCACACTTTATTTTCACTACTATTACGGCCGCAATTATGAACCAATTATCTCCAAACTTGCATCGAAAATCGGAAGTTTGAAAAGGAAGGCTAAATTCTTTAGTAGACTGGGTCGGACCAAGGGGGAGGTGCAGGTTTTTAGAAAATCAGAAAAACGCCATAATATGATTATCTGAAGGAATTTTGAAACCGTGTTAGATTCGTCATATGGGACTACTAAACAAACATAGCGGCAAAAAAGGTAAATAAAATTTCTAATGCTCGCCATACGTACCCCATGAACCTCTTCCAACCAGGGTAATTTAGCGCTATATAGTACATTTCCGCTAATTTTCCCAAAATATAAAATAAAGTATACTGAAAAATAATTTTTACATGTTCTAACTCGTTTCATAAACAAAATATCAAAAATTTTATCTATAAATTTTGTACCTAATTCGAAGTTTTTATCATCCCCCAGGATTTTTTTATTTTAACAACACTACGTAAATATTTTGAAAAGGTAATGTCAGTTGTAACCAGATATCACCGAACGGTATCAGTACTACTCAATATACTCCGGTGTTCAATATTGTAGACACAGCGAACGGACCTGCACCGTGAAAAGCGGGTACTGATTGGGCTGGATAGCCATGTTTGTCAAACGATATCAAAACAATGAAATCACACGAATTACTGTCAAATTAAAGAGATAAGTCAATTTTAAGACTTGTGTCAATTTTCTGACTTTTCCCGGTAATGATCATTCGAATTCTACCTATATGCCGATACGGCCTATTTTATTTGAAGTCGTTCCTCGATGAAGAAACAAGTTGGTCTCTGGACATTTTGAATGGTTAATATAATTTTGGAATTTTTTATTCAAAAATATTTTCATCAAAAACAAAGACTAAAAAAAATTGTCTCAAAAATCGACGGCTAAAAATTTTGAATTTTTACGAAAAATATCTTATCTACCAAAATCTACATAAAGGTAGAAAAAACGACGTAGATTTCTGAAAATGGGGCAGTTCTTTTTTTCTCGCTGTTACTATCTATGAAAAAAAAATTAAGAGTCATTTTTAAATAATTCAGCAAGCGCTTTCGCCATTTTTTTAATAGAATACAATTGTAACGCGCTTTCGCCATTTTTTTAATACAATGCAATTGTAACGCGCTTTCGCCATTTTTTAAATGAAATACAATTGTTAATAACTTCTCAATTATAGGGAATTAAAGAACGAAACTCAACAAAGGTATAATATACGATCTACACTAGAAGATACATAAAACGAAAAAAAGAAAAAATAAAATACTTTAAAATATTTAAAAAAGAAAATTTAAAAAGAAGGGTCTCAAAAAACTCAAAGACTAAAATACTGATTTTTTTAGGAACGAAAATCGACACAAAAGTAGTATAAAGGACCAATATTTTAGAACATAGGGCATTACTAAAATATTTTAAAAGTTATGAATTTTTAAATAATGCAGGATCACGCTTTTGCCATTTTTTTAAATACAAAACTTTAGTTAATATTAAATAACAGGCAAGTAAAATAATTCAAAGTATTTAAAAAAAGATAAAAAGAAACAAATACCGTTATAAAATTCTAATTGTCATCAGTAGATAAACAGTTCGAGCGCATTTCTGGTAATTTTTGGTATACGTCAAGGTTCCGATTAGCGCTAGACGAGTCTAGAACAGCTTTTATCAGGTCTCGATCAGCTTCTGATGCGCGACCTGTTCTAAACTCGTTTAGCGCGGATCGGAACCATGACGTGTACCAAAAATTGCCAGAATGGATCTTAGCGATTTCTCATGTTATTTTCCATAATAAATGGACTCGAATTGTGATAGTTTATCTACTGTCATCCTCTATCTATCTATCATATCACTGAGATATCCTCAACGACTAATCACTAGAAAGTGGCAGAATAGATGTTATAGTTCACACTGTAATTACCCGAAATATCTACATACATTATTTGCGACAGGCGATTGTTTCTTTCAAAAACAAAAACAACACTAGCAGATCCATTTGAATAACGATGGGGTTTTATTGTTTATATCAGAAAACTGCCAAAAACTGAGAGAACCAGCTTTGGGTCGCGAATTAATTATATGTATTGACAAATAAATATCAATTTCATTTAAAATGTGATTGGTGAATGCTCATTTAATATAACTTAACGCAACCTTTAAAGTAAATGGAATAGAAATATTTTTAATGTTATTAGCATTTTTTTTAATCTCAAATAAAAATTCTCCGAGCTTATACGAAACAAGTAGCGAATGAAATCGTATTTTTCCATAAAACTGTTTTTAACGAACTAAAATATTTTTTTTTGTTTTAAAAAAATAATTCATTAGTCTTAAAAATTGAATCGCAATGGCGAAAAAGATAGGTATTAATATTTTAAATTTCTACCACAGCAAAAAATATTAAGTAATTAAAAACCACTTATTAAAAACAAAAATATTTTTATCTGGTTGTATAACTTAAAAAATAATATTTGCAACAGTAACAAATTTTTTTCATAGCTGCAAAATGTTGTATTTCCAATTTTTTGTATAATTTAATATATCCTAACAGGATTTTACAGCTTTAAATTGATTGAATACTGAATGTAATTTTAAAATAATGATCAAATATGAAGTATAAAACAAAATGACCAAATATTCGGACCACTGTAGAATGATCAAATGAATGACCACTTTCGGTTTTATTAGTGACTTTAGTCACCTGACTGACGTCTTGGACGTAAAATTTTTGACCAATCAAAACGGGACAACAATTTTGCATAGTGCATTTAACAACTAGAAACCGAAACTCAATTAATTCATAGAAATAATAATACAATGAGAATGGAATTGTAAAATTGAATACACGTGGAGAAATGTTACAACAATAAAATATAATATAAACAATAATATACCTTAAATATAATTATTAGGACCTCGTGGATGGTGTAAAGGGTGACTTTACAATAAAAATGACTTTAAAAAAGCATTTTATTTAGCTACTGGAATGTATTTTTTTATGGTAAAAATTTATATGTGGTGATAACAAATTTCTCAGCAAAAAATATAATTGTCTCAGTGTAATATAAGTTATGAAAAAGCATTTTGTAAATTTATTCATAGCGTTTGGTAGAAAAAATATTGTATCATTTGTATTATAAATGGCTATTTTGGGTTGAAAAATTTTTCATGACACGCACCTAGAATAACAATTAAGAACGAAACTTTAAAGAAAATTAAAATTAATGGTGTTCGAACAACTTTTTTAATTAATACTTTCCTCCCAGTTGACCCATGTCAGAATAAGAAATTACCTCCGGAATTTCTTTAAATAAATCCAAATGAAAATCTATGAAAAATGACGGCTTGTTCCTGCCGTACGCCTCTTTTGGACGGAAATCATTTTTCTCAGTTTCTAATCCGCTAAAGAAAGTTAAAGTTGCTTAATATAAAATAAAAACTTTAAAACATAACGTAACAGGAAGCAAGTAAATTTTACACGGTAAGTATTTTTAAAGTAGGACCATAAATTCAGAAAATACAATCCATTACCTTGGAAACAACGCAATTTAAAAGAAAAGTATTCTTTGGGAAACGGAAAAACGGAAAAGTACGCGAATTATTATGGCACTACATTAAACACGAACCGACCAGTAATTTGTAAACATTCTTTTTTATTTGCATAGAAACGATCGTTCCAAGTGGTAATAACACTCTGGAAATATTGTGGGTGTTTCTCCAAAACGTGTGAGAGCAACCGAATTAAAATCCCAAATTAGCAAAAATTGGTTATTTATGTTATGCGGTTTTTATGGAAATAACAAAACAAAAACGCCTGTTAACCGAAATAACCGCTTATATAACACAACGTTTAATTCTAATATATTATAACTTTTGCATGGTAATTTTTATCATGGTTAAAATATAAAAAAATCTCAAGAGAGTAAAAAAATCATGTAAAAGAGATGCTTCAGGGTTATATGGAGATCATAAATTTTCATAATATAATACCATAGATAATAATGTAGATCAGATAATATTGTATAAGGTTTTAAATATCATAATAATGTTTACTGTGAATATAAAAGTGACTCGGCATAGGAAAATAATCATGAAATGGAATATATAAAGGAATGTATTCAATTTCATTTTAATTATCAATAAATGTGCAGCTCTGAAACAAATGTACAGGTAAATATTCATAAATCCAGAACAAACATTTTTGCAAAATATTTTATAAAGGAAGGTTCCACAATAATCCCTAAAATGTATTGATCTTTTAACAGTTACGTTAAGCACAAATCAGAGAGCTAGGAATAATGAAACTAAAACGTTTTTACAAAAATGATAACAAAAGTTATTAGTTTAATAGTGACTAGTTTCGTTACTAAGTAACTTCATCAAACTAATATTAGTCTGATGAAGTTACTTAGTAACGATTAAACTAATAACTTTTCAGCGAATAATGAAAGACTAGGTCATACCATGGCCTCCCAAAAATTCATAAACCTATTATCCCAATTCGGCCAGTAGTCAAATTTTTCAATTCTCCTGTTTCTAAACCTTCCTCTTTCCTTAATACAGTTCTAAGAAAAACTACTGGATTTGTGAATAATTATTCTATCAAAAACTTTGTTGATTTATCTAAAAAAATCTCTAACATAAAAATCCCACCTAATTCCCATTTAATTTCATTAGACGTAAATAATCTATTCCCCAGCATATCTCCTCAAGAATGTATCGCTCAGGTCAGAAATTTGCTTTTTCACAATAATATTGAAACTCATACTATTTTAGACCTTTGTTCTCTGCTGGGCATGGCGCTAGATCAAGATTTCTTTAAATTTAATAACAAATTATACAAACAAACCTGTGGTTGATCAATGGGATCGAATTTATCCCCTTTTCTAGCTGAAATATTTATGAACAATTTAGAGAAATCTTTTTTTTCGCATCCTCAGTTTAAGGACATAATCCTCTTTTATTATATAGATATGTAGACAATTGTGTTGTTTTGTTTCACGATTCTAAAGATAACACTCACCTCTTTCTAAATTACATCAATATTTTATATTCTAGAGCTAAATTCACCATAGAATTTCAAACTGATAATAAACTACCCTTTTTAAACATTCTGATTCATAAAATACCAGCTAACTCGTACCTCACTTTCGATATTTACAGAAAACCCACTACCACGGATACCCTAATCGATTTTCACTCCAACCACCCATATAGCCACAAGATAGCCTCGTTCAATTCTCTGTTTCACAGAGCTTTTTCAATTCCTTTATCTGAATCTTCGTTCAAACAAGAGATCAATATTATCAAACAGTTAACAGTACATAATAACTTCCCATTAGAACTAATACAAAAGAGTTATTATAAATTCTTTATAAAATTCAAATTTACTTTCAAATTATCTGTGGCCGCTCCCGAAACGAATTTTATTGGCTCCATTCCTTTCCTAGGCCCAATCTCTTATAATCTAGCCAAGACTTTCCGTAAATTCGATAGTCTTGTCGCTTTCAAGCCCTCCTCTAGTATTTTAGTTAATTCCAAAGACGTAGTCCCATTTTTACACAAACCGGGTGTATATCGCCTCTCCTGTCAAGATTGTAACGCTATTTATATTGGTGAAACTAGAAGAAGAGTAGAGACTCGTATTACCGAACATAAAAAACACATTGATAATACCGATATTGTTAATTCCCCATCAGCATTTGCAAATCATATCCTGGAATCCCGACATTCTCACACTAACATTAACGCCTCTCTTTTACATCCTTGCACGAAAGGTACTAAATTAAATCTACTTGATATGTTTGAAATCAAGAAAGCCCTTTCCAATATTAATGTTACTTGTCTAAACGAACAGATCCATCCTACTGAAAATTATTTATTCCTCAATTTACTCTTCTAATATTTGTTGTTATCCATTTGACATTTTTTAGGTTACAATTCTTCTCCTTCATTTTCTTCCTCCGTTCTTCTTTTCCTCTAGTCCCTGTCAATTTTGAGTTCGATGTCCCCTTCCATGAGGTTATTCGGCAAAATGTGTCAAATATTCAATTCTTATGTCATTTGTCAATATTAAACTGTCAGCCATTTGCGGCATTCTGGTATCTATGCGTTAAACTTTAAATTGAAATTTTAATTAATTTAACTTTGCTAGTGCACTTTCATTTTGATAACGATACACCTCCTTAATGGAGACCTCACACGTATGGTGGTTTCTCCAATTTTTGGGGTTTTTGTATATTTAATATCTTTTATATATCTTTCAAATTTTTATAACTAATTATTGTGTAAAAAGTTTTTTTTTAAAAAAAGTTTAATGGGCTCTTAATTTGTTAAGTTATTATTTATTTATATACGTTCACTTTCATACCAATGTAAAAACATTTTTCATCCAGTTTGTAGTAACACATCTATTTGTAAGTAATCATATTTGATAGTTAAACTTTCATTGTATTCTAACAATTATCAATTTGTATTATAGGCCTGAGGATGGCCAATGATTGGCCGAAACATGTCACCGCCCCTTATTAACGTTTTGTTCTTCATTAAATTTATTGTGGTATGACCTAGTCTTTCATTATTCGCTGAATAATTTTTACCACATTTGAGTGTTTTTTAATAACTTTTGTTATTATTTTTGTGAAAATCGTAAAACGTTGTTTTATTTATTTAAATTTAATAATGGATTTTCATCAAGTAAAAGCCGACACAGTTAAACAGTTAAAAAGTTACTTATCAGTACCGCGTTACTAGTAATTTCGTTACTCTTTAAAGTAGGCGAAAAGTAACGATTGCTTTACTTTGTAAAAAGTAACGCGAAACAGAAAAGTAACACGTTACTAAAAGGTAATACGTTACTTTCATTTTTGCAGCTGCTATTAGTGTCGTTTAATGTGAAATAATTTGTGTTTATTATTTTTTGCACCCCGTCGATTTCGCGCGCTGCTGTGTTTTAAAAAATCAATATCAATTATACAACTTTTATTTAAAAAAAAATTGTATGTGCAATAATAACGGTGATAAATGGTGAAATGAATAATATAAGATCGAGAAGACATGGAATAAGCAAAACTTATAAAAAAGTAATACATTACTTTTTTTAGTAACTCGTTACTTTTTAGTAACACGTTACAATAATGCGTTACTTTCCAAAAGTAACGAATAAATCGTTACTTTTTAAAAAAAGTAACGGTAACATTTATCTAACGCCTTACGTTTCAGAAAAGGAACGGTAAAGTAACGCGTTACTTCTTTTTTATTGGTTTCAGTAAACCCTCAGAATTTCTACTAGCAGCTTAAGCAATTTTAAGTAAAACTTACGTAGATGACATTTTATGTGGGTGTAATACTTAAATACTTTAAATTGGCTCTACAATGAATTAAATACAATTTATGAACTCGTGCGGTTTTTATCTCTATAAGAAAATACGAAATTTGATATAAATTTAACTAAATCCCCTAACAAAGTTTTAAGATTCTAATAGAACCCCCATATCTGGAAGTTTCTGTATCGCTCGACCTAAAATGTCTTCTGATGGTCCTGTTATTAAACCAATAATCCTCTTTATACTTTCTTAATGTTTTGATCCCCTAGGTTTTATAAATCCTATTATAGTTCGAGGAAAAATTTTAATACAAAAAATTTGGCTTATTCAGCAGTGGAAAGATTTTATTGAAGACATATCAACTTAAGATTCCTAGGCATCTCTTCTTGAATAAAAAAAATTTAAAAAACTGATTTCCATGGATTTACTGATTCTAGTTTAGCAACTTTTTCGTATAGTATATGTTGATAACTATGTCACTTGCAACTTAGTTATATTCTTATTTACAGTAGTCCCTGTGAAAAGTATTACCCTTAACAAAATGAAACTTTCAGCCATGGTGGTGCTGTCAAGGCTAATTCAAAAAATAATTTAGTTATTTGAAAATAAAATCACTTTAAATGTAGTAAATCTTTGGACTAATTCACAAATCGCACTATTTTAGATCCAGTCCCATCTCTCACGATGGTCAATATTTGTTACAAATCTAGTTGCTGAGATTCGAAAGTTAAGTTTTAGATATTTAAATGAATCTTGAACAACAGGTTACAAGTCAATTATATTTTTTTACTATCAGTGTAAGGTATCAAAAAATTACAAATTATATAGACGGAGATAAGAAAATAGCTTATATATTCTAATAATTTTAATAGGTATTAAATAATATGTGCTTGAAAAATAGCTCTTAACATTTTTATATTTAAAGGGTTCAAAAAATAATGGTAAACAGAAAACTATCTACAGGGGAAAAGATATGTCTAAAGGGTATAAAACCAAAAACAAGGGTTAAATACTTGTAAAATATCAGAATTTGATTTAACAATATTACTTTCCCGCTCCCATCAAAGGGAAAGTATAGTGATCGAGCAAAAAAAAATTCTAGATATCGGTGGCAATAACCATTTTGCGGCCGCCAAGAAGATTAAAACCATTTCCAGCGTATGGTCTGTCTGTGTGTCTGTATGTAATCTTCCACGATAACTGCCGAACCGTTTAACCATTCAAGCTGAAATTTGGTATTAAGGGTCGGTGTGTGCCTCTAATGTGACCATTAGTTATGGATTAAATTGGTACAATAGAACGTCCTCTAGACCGACATTGATTGAAGCCACATGAAAGATTTTTGTCTTTTTTTTTAATTTTAAGAACAAACAATACACTGTAGTGCAAAATGTTCAAGTGCAAAGTTTTAGAGCATAAAATTTCCTACAATTTTTTCCAATAATTGAGCCACTAGAGGGCGCTCAAAAATATGCATAGGGTTTTCCGCAGTTTTTCCAATGCACTTTAGTGGAATATTTTCTAATGCAAAATTGTAGAGCACAAAATTTCCTTTAACTCTTGTATTTAACATTTTTTAGGCTTTTTCCATTTTTTTATTTTGAAGGCAAATAATTGGCTTTAGTGCAAAAAATTCTAGTGCAAACTTGTAGACCATAAAATTCCCTACAACTTTTGTAACGAACTTTTTCCCGAATTCGCAATAGTTTTCACCCATGATTTTAGAAAATCCTAATTATAGCAGTGTGCTATATGATGTGCGCATACGCCCGCTTATGTCATTATCAACATAGAAATATCAATTCGGTAGACGTATTTACTGTCGCCTTGCTATTTAAAATTTGTTCCATAAATTAATGTAATGCTTAGTCTTTTGCAATTAAAATAATCCTATTCTCTATAGCCGAGCCGGGAAAGTTCTGGGGTGGCACAGCCGATTTTTTTTACTAGGTATTGCACCATTGTGTAACAAAGTTACTTTCCGTGATCATTAAAATCTTTAAATTAATCGCGCGCGGCACTGCATTTATAATTACTTCAAAATTATGTGAGAGGACAGCCATACCAGTTCTAACCCCGCCGAAAAGTGGAGTCACTTGCGAACTTATTTCGCATACCAAGCTGATCTTATGATATACCGCAGCTCGGGTCCGTCCCAAAGTTCCAAATGGAGTAGTCCCAGTTCCACTGGCAGTCCGGCTATCTTTAGAGACAGTTCAAGCTGAAGGGAGCGAAGCCAATTCCAATTGTACCGGAGTCCAGAACCGTAATCCGACCACCACCCCAATCTGGACCGTACCGCCTGATACCGTAGAGGACCCTGTTAAACACCTTTTTTCCTTTTAAACCAGGATTTAGTTTGGTAACACTATTTTATTATAATAAAAGTTATATTTTTATATTTACGAATTTTATTCCAAGTATTGGAATATTCAGCAGCATAATACCCATGTATTCGAACCAGTAGGGCAAGTAAGACTGCTATACTGGCCGTTTTGTCAATGACATACGACCCTTGGATTATTTTTTCTTCACTGAAGCTGCCCGTGCAAGTGGCCTTCAAACTCTAAACGGAAGGTGGCGCTCGAGGCAATCCGAAACCTAGATTAAGGCGCCAAAATACCGGTTGACGACGCAAAGAAACTTGATTTTTATGCATCTAGGCATATTGCCTCTGATGAGTCCTTTAGGGATGAAACAGCTGTGTGGTATACGGCCTGAGGCATAGAAAGCAAATTCTCACATTTTACAAGTAATTATTTTTATATTTGTCTATTATTTAATCAAAGGTTTCCCCTTCAAATATAAACTTGGTCCTTCGATTTCGATTTGACGATTTATTTTCTATTGTTTCTATTGTTCTCATAATTTGTTTCTGAATCAATATAGGAATGAAATACACTAAACATTTCTTATTTTCATTAAAACAATTTTATATACAGAGGTAAATATTAATTTTAATAAATTTTCCACATAGCATACAATACTACACATAAATAGAAGAAAAGTTTAATGTTCGCTGAAAATCATTTTTTTTTAACAATGGTTAAATTTATCACAATTTTTTATTAAATTCTGTTTATGTATGTTTGAAAATTTGAATGATGGATTTTGTAGATTATAAATTTTATAGTACTTTTATAGCACAGAGCCAATGCTTTTTTGGAGAAAGAAAATTCTCTACAGGATAGCAACAGCGAGAATCATTTCTAAAAATAATTACAAAAAAAAGTGTGTGAGTTTTAAGGGTTGAAAATCGTTTTTTGCAATTCCCACCGAAGTATAAATTCCAATCAAAAAATGGTCAGTAGTAAAATTGTAGAAAATAAATGAATGTATAATTTTGTTTCGGACCATTTTTCAACATAATCTCAAATTTTTCGAGATAATTTTTTTTGAGTT
This sequence comes from Neocrepidodera transversa, assembly GCA_963243735.1. Lineage (NCBI taxonomy): Eukaryota > Metazoa > Arthropoda > Insecta > Coleoptera > Chrysomelidae > Neocrepidodera > Neocrepidodera transversa. The sequence goes on from OY725345.1 coordinate 13,488,604, forward strand.
TTTATGTAGAAAAAAATTTCAATATACTTGAAATTTTGATGAAATGTATATTTTGAAGTCCTCAACATTTAACGATTTACCCGAAATGAAAAACATAAAATGTTTTCAATCAAAAAATTGATTGTAAAAATTTTTGATTTATCAATTTTTCGGGTGATTATTTTTCTCGTCTTGAATCAAACTTTAAGATAAAAAAAAAATTGAGGTTTTGTTAAAAAAGGTCTAAAACAAAATTGAATATTTATTTTTTATCTACAACTTTCTGTAGACCATTTTTTGATTGGAAGTCACACACATACGCCGGAAAAAATGATTTTTAACACTTAAAACTCATCCCCATTCGAAACCGTGCAGGGGTTCATTTTATTCTTCTGTTTTTAATAATTTTTAGCAAGAATTACTATTCTCTAGAGAATTTTTTGAGATTTTTTCATCAAAAAATCTAATTGGCACTGGAATATTAATTCTTTGTGCTGTTACTCCTAAATTATATATAAAAAAATAATTTATTCGGAAACATCGATCTAATTTTTCCTTTGTTAAGCTTCCTCTTTAAAAAAAAATGTACCGCGAATTTTCACGATCCTTGCCCAACATTCTGTGATCGCCGACCCTAAATACCTTCAATGTCTTTAACACAGAAATACACTTCTAGTCATTCCCCGTATTTTAAATTACTTCCCGGGGTTTGAATATTTCAAGAGATCAGAAGAACAGCAACCTCATTTGAATTTAAATTCTGTATAAGAGAATCCAATATTGTGTAGAGGTATGTCACATTTTGGTGAAATAGGTCGTATTGTGGCATTGCACAAAATTTACGAAAACAAAGAATTTTAATACATAAAATACGGTAATATCTTAAAATTTAAAAAAGTATTTTTGTAGAGGTGATTTTCCTTAGAAAATTCCATTTATTGGGTCACAAGTTCGACCCATGTTCTTGGAATTATTTTATAGTGTACATAAACTTTTATGTTGATCCCTAACCTCATAAACCACAGAAATAACACTAAATCCTACGCCTAAGGAATATTTAGTAAGGTACGTTAGGTCCCCGAAACAACGAAAAAAAAATACCAAACAACTTTTCCATTAAAATAACATCCTCCGAGGTAAACATGGTGAGTAATTTAAGCTAAGACAAGCGACACACATACCGTGCGGTATAATTAATGCCTGTGCAAGTTGTAAGCGAGAGTAGGCTGAAGACGTAGCAGTAATTTCATCAAAACAATGTAAGTAATTATAAGGCCGTCTTCTGACTGTCATTAGATTCAATTAGGGTTAGATAAGGACATACTGCTACCCATCAACGAAGATTATCACTCAATGTTTACCGTGGAGATAAGAAAACTAATTGTATCAATCTTTTATTATTATTATTATTATTACTATAGTTAACAATTTGTTTTTATGTTAAATTTACTTAGATAAAATTTTAGAAATAGTTAATGAATTAAATTCAAACTTTTATTTGTATATGTGTTTAATTTTTTCAGAATATAATATTATAATTCCAATAAATTATCCATATCTCAAATGTGGTCAAGTGTTAATCGTAAATGAAACTCGAAATTATATACCCCAATAAATTTAAGTATAAAAACTGAAGGCAACTCGTTTCGGCTAAAAAGCCATCTTCAGGCCAAAATAACAAAGAAAGAAAGGACGAATTTTGAAATATATCATAGTTTTTTTTCAATTGTTTCTAAATACATCAAAAAATCAATTAGACTGGCGTCCAAAATTATTTTATTTAATATTTTACTTTTTGATATATTTCAAATTCTATTCGTGGAACGAACCCATAATAAAAAGGATTGAGCTTAAATCACATTTATTACTAAATCACTATTATCAACAAATTAAAATAACGTTGTATAAGGATAGGCAAAATTTAAAAACAAAAATAATATAAAAAGAAAATTATATCAATAATTTTAAATTATTCAAAAATTAATTAATAAATAAAAAATATCACATAGTATATCAGTTTTTTTATTTAAAATGTCATCAAAGTAAATGTCAATTGACAGATTAAAAAGATAAAATGAATTTTTATAAAAGAAATCAAAACGCAAATTAGAATTTAGTGATAATTTTTTTAGGTATATTATGTCCAAAATGCATTATAAAATAATTTACAAATAAAATTTCATTGTAGTTTTTACAAAATCCAATAATGTATTTAATGAGATCTGACCAATTATAATCCAGAATTTCATAAAATGTAAAGATTTGTAAATTCTTATTGGTTGTTGGATATTTTCTGTGTTCGGTAGAATTTTCCATGTAGAGAAATAAAAACAAATGGACATTGAAAAAAATCAAAAATATTCTTAAAATTTAAAATTGAAAAATTAATACCTAAAGTGATTGGTCCGTGAAATCAATAATATATTCATAAATAGTATCCTTACTTTGAGAAAAACAAAACTAATTTGATATTTACCTGATAGAATCCGCTTCTTAGATAAGAGGAACAATTAATTTTTGAACTTTTTTTTATTTAATTTTAATTAAAATAAATTTAATTGGCGCCCAGCTATATTAAATTAATTTACCAACAAATTCTAAAAATATAAACAATAAACATTACAAATTTTATTTCAAATATTACAGTACCTCATTTATTGATAAACCTATACCTATACATATTGTATTTTAAATAGTTTTATTTTTTTTACTTTTCCTTTGCCCTACTAAAAAACAAGTCAGAAGCGCCTACGCGTTAGCAGGCACGTGACGACTTCTAAACAAAAATGCGACAGACAGAGCACAGAGTCGTATTATAAGACTTCTCCTTTAGGGTTTAGAAGTCTATAAGTAGAAATCAGAGTCTACTACTAGAGCGAAAAGAAAATTAATAATGAATAAATATTTGTCAAAAATAATCTACGCTTCTGTTATTCTGGCATCTACACGTGACAGCTGTTAAACAAGTAAAATTGTCTGTTAATAATTTTGCAGCTAGGTTACTTGACCCAAATTTTTTTCAGAAAATTCAGGTTGTCGTCATAGGAATCTATCAAAATCAAGGCATCTAATTGGCCTAAAACAACGGGTATAAAATTTTCAAGAAAAAGAACTGAATAAATAGCCGGTTATTTATTGTTGTCAATTTTTCGAGTGTGCGGTTTGTCAATTTGACGAGACCACATTTGCAATTAATAATCTGATAGAATTCCGAATACGGTATCACTAGAGATTCTATCTCTGATTGTCAATTGCAAATTTGGTCTGGTCAAATTGTTAAGCATACGAGGAAAATTTAAACAATAAATATTTGGAACCATCTTTTTCTATCCTTCGTCAATTAAATCTAATGAGATTTTCCCGAACCGATTCATTTTTAATTTAAATGTCAAACTTGATGTTTAATTTATTTGACGGTAGAAGCTATGGACTATTATAGGTGAATATCTCCAGCAGGGCAATAGTTGATTTTATTCAATCTGATTGGAATTCATAGTCCAATCAGATTCTCGGAAATGTATGATTTAGCAGGTGAATGAAATAATCAACATAATATTTTTAAGTTATTTTGTTTATACAGTAACACAAAAAAATTTAACACGTTTATTGCCACTGCCCCGGAAGACAATAATTTTATAATTCGACAGGAACTAAAGTTAGGGATTAAGAATCTTAATTATTCCTCATAAAGATTGTTTGGGTTAGATTATTTTTTAAATTAGAATTGAAGTGCTTCCAAAAAGTTTTTGATATTAACAATTATATATTATATGTGTATTATTAATAAAAATATGAGTTTTGCCAACATAACACTTCCATGCTATTTATTCGTATTATTTTTTTGTCTTTTAAAGTTTATCATAATTAATTTTTCACATTATTGTTATAAAACATAATATTGATTCAATACCAAATTATTCCAACAATATTTAAAACGTAATATTCCACCCATATACACTACGTCAGACAATTAGACAACGCATTAAAAATAAAGTCAGACAATTAGACAACCCATTAAAAATAAATGTTAGTAATCTTCCTTTACTATTACCATTTTTCTGTTAAACATCTATAGCAATTAAACAAATTTACTTATAAAAATGGGTCAGAAATAATATATCAAAAGATAATTGAAACAAAAAACAGTTTTTATTAAAATTTAACACATCAATTATTTTTACTCTCATAGCTTTATAACTACTATTAAAGTTTTTCTATAGTTACCAAAATTTAATGAAATTAAAACCCAAAACATTTTCCTCAAACAAAAAAATTTTAAATTTCAGAGTACGCGATAAAGCAAGATGCGTTTTACATGTATAGAATTTTATTATTAAATAAATCTTACTTTTAACTAAAAAATCCAAATTTAGATACAATAGTTTGATTTTAATACTTACTATTATTATTATTTAAAGAATCAACTACAAATGTTATTGTATTATATTACACACATCATAGTCAAAATTTTTGCAAACTTGTCTGGCACAGAAAAATTAAATTTCGCGCGTGAATCGGAATATAACCGGGAATAGAGAATGATATTCCTGCGGGACGCTTTGTTTGGAAGCAGGATGAAAACTGGAAACCTGAATTTCGGCATGGAGAGAAATCTACAAAAGTAGAGCACGCCTGCGTGTTCCATTTTAGTTTGGCAAGTTGTAATAGATAGTAGTTTTTTGGTGATTTTTCTTGTTTTATTGTTCGCTTTAACAAGGGCTAATAGATTTTTGAAACGGGAAAGTTTCGGGTAAATGTACGAAGTATGAAAGTAAACGAGACAAGTTTCGCGCGAAGTGGGATATAGTCTCAGGTCAGAAAGTTATATTTGATAATATTTTTAAACATGGAAAGACTTTAAAAGAGTAGTTTAATGGAGAAAATGGGACGATTTGCATGTTAATGGAAAAGTAGTTTTATTAAATTTTTATTATTTCTTATTTTTAATACAGACCTGATTGGGAAAAAATTAAAAGCTTTTTGTGATAAAATAGATCAAGTCTGAATAGCAACATCACAATTTTATTTTTTAAAATAAATTTGAAAAATATAAAAGCATTGATGTTTTTAGTAATTCGGCCAGAAACAATAAATACAAGAACTATACGCAACACGAAATTTATGGACAATAATTTATTACGATTTTTCACGATTTTTTACGATTCTTTCCGATTTTTTAAGAATGTTTTTCCATTTTTACGGGTGTTTATGACTTGTTACGATTTTTTACGATTTTTTATTATATGACCTGTTTAGATATTTTTAAAAATGGTGGAGATATAATTTTTTTTTTGATATTTCAACTCCCTCCAGTTACACCCCCGTAGGTCGAATAAAAAAAAGATTTATACAAATTAATTTTATAATAATTAGGATATGAAAAAAGTGTAAAGACCTGTTAAAACATTTTCAAAATTGGCGGATATGATTTTTTTGAAATTTAGACCCCCTGCACTTCCACCCATGAAGGCCGAATAGAAAAAAGTTTGAAGCCAATTAATTTTTTATTAGGACATGAAAAAAGTCTTATGACCTGTTTCGATATTTTTAAAAATGGCGGAGATATGAATTTTTTGAAATTTTAACCCCCTCCAGTTTACAGGTAGAATGCACAAAAATAATAGGGTTCCTCTTGTAGATACGAGAAAACGATTGGGGAAAGAATTTTTAAAATCCGACGACTGGTTCTTAAGTTATCATCTCCACATACCTCCATCCATAAAGACGGACGGATATGAAATTTTTCTTTTACCGAATTGTAATGTGGGTGTCTCAAAACGTCGAGAAAATTGATTTTATCAAAAAAAAAATCCAATTTTTTTATGATTTTAATACTTCCGGTCCGAACCGAAGTAATACATAATAAATAATATTATTGTGATGCCTTTTGGGCCACACAGAGTAACCCTAAATAATAATTTATCGTAGTTCATTAAACTAGTTGTAATTTGAACAATATAAAATTTGAGACGTCAGTTATACCTAACGCTGACAGGTTGAATGCTGGCCGTTGCCCAGGCCAGGAAATGTTTATTGTTGGATTTTCATATATAGGTTGTTATATCTTTGAGTTGGTCATTCTTGATTCGTTATTCATTCTCAATTCATGATTCATTATCGATCAACTTATTTTTTTATATACGGCCCTGGATATTTTATGATTCTATTCGATATAACTTTTCTTACGTAATTTTTATTAAAAAAACCAATCTACCATCGAGAATATAATAGAAAGAGCGGACAAATTTCCCGTAATTTTCCGGTTTTAGGTCTGGACGAAAATTTTTGTTTTCGTCAAATCTGAGTAAGAGAATCGTTTTTTATTCTGAATTACCTCACCCCCCCCCCCACCCCACCCAGCCGAATTTCGTATTATTCCGATTTTATTTAGGGATTTAGATATTTTCGACTTCTCAGACTAACCATTTTTTTTAAGATCTTGTTCGATTCAGAATTGATGTAGCTATAAGTGGTATAAATTTCAGTTCGATGGACAATTTGACGTCGCTCGGAAAACAAACCTCGAAAAATGGCAATTTTTACGAATTTTTCCATACAAGGAAAAATTGAAGATTTTTGCATAAAAATGGATTTTCCTAAAAATCACCTTATTGACTTATTTGCACACGTGGAAAATGAATATGTAATCGACAATACGATGCAGTGACTGGCGGATAAATTTCCCGGAATTTTCCGGTCCTCGGAATGGTTTTCGGCCCGTACCGGACGAAATTTTTTTTTTTCGTAAAATCTGACTACGACAATCGTCTTGTTACGCCAACTTACACCTCAAAAATAAATTTTATATTATTCTGATTTTTTTCTAGGGATTTAGATTTTATTGACTTGGCAAACTAACGAATTTTCGAAGTCGGCCGACTTTAAATCTGCCTGAAAACCTTAATAGTGGCTGAAATGGATTTTGTTTAATAAGGGTTTAGGAAAATTTCCTCCTGAATCGATTTCTTAGCTCTATACGACTAACAGTTTAGCCAGGAAAGTTAGTTAACCGAATTGATGTATTTTTTCGTAATATCTTTCTGATCCAAAAAATTCCTAAAAATCCTAATGTAGGTTTACGTCATTTCGACATAACTTTTCCTAATTTCATATCATTCAGTTTTTTTTTATGGATTTAGATCTTTTAGACTCTCACGTAATTTTGTATGAAAAAAAAAACGAATCTGCCATCGAGAATAGGATAGATAGAGGAGCGGACGAATTTCCTGGAATTTTCCGGTTCTAGGCAAATTTACCCACCCCAAACCGAATTTCATATCATTCGGTTTTTTTTAGGGATTTAGATTTTTTAGACTCTCCTACGTAATTTTGTACGAAAAAAAAACGAATCTGCCATCCAGAATAGGATACAAAGAGGAGCGGACGAATTTTCCGGAATTTTCCGTTTCTTTACAAAATATGCACCCCCCAACCCAATTTCAAATCATTCAGATTTTTTTTAGGGATTTAGATTTTTTAGACTCTCTTACGTAATTTTGTAAGAAAAAAAAAACGAATCTGCCATCGAGAATAAGATGGATAGTAGAGTGGACGAATTTGCTAGAATTTTCCGGTTCTAGGCAAAACTACCCACCCCCAAACCGAATTTCATATCATTCAGGATTTTTTTAGGGATTTAGATTTTTTAGACTATCCTACGTAATTTTGTACGATAAAAACGAATCTGCCATCAAGAATAGGATACAAAGAGGAGTAGACGAATTTTCAGTTTCTAGGCAAAATTACAGACCCCCCAACCCAATTTCATACCAATCAGATTTTTTTTAGGACTTCAGATTTTTTAGACTTTCCCACCTAATTTTGACAGCTCTAACATAGGATTGAAAGAGGTGCAGACGAATTTACCGGAATTTTCCAGTTAAGGCAAAATTTACCTCCCCACCCCCAACCGAATTTCTTATCATTCAGATGTTTTTTTTTGAATTTAGATTTTTTTTTAGACTTTCCTACGTGATTCTGTCTGCCATCTAGAATAACATTGAAAGAGGTGCGGACGAATTTTCCGGAAATTTCAGGTTATAGGCAAAATTACCTCCCCACTAACCAAATTTCATATCATTCAGATGTTTTTTTTTTTGCGAAATTAGATTGATTTTTTAGACTTTCCTACGTAATTTTGTCTGTCAACTATAATAGGATTGAAAGAGGTGCGGACGAATTTCCCGGAAATTTCAGGTTATAGGCAAAATTACCCCCCCCCCCCACAACCGAATTTCTTATCATTCGGTTGTTTTTTTTTGGGAATTTAGATTTTTTAGACTTTCCTACGTAATTTTGTCTGTCAACTATAATAGGATTGAAAGAGGTGCGGACGAATTTCCCGGAAATTTCAGGTTATAGGCAAAATTACCCCCCCCCCACAACCGAATTTCTTATCATTCGGTTGTTTTTTTTTGGGAATTTAGATTTTTTAGACTTTCCTACGTAATTTTGTCTGTCAACTATAATAGGATTGAAAGAGGTGCGGACGAATTTCCCGGAAATTTCCGGTTAAAGGCAGAATTACCCCCCCCCCCCCTCCAACCGAATTTCTTATCATTCGGATGTTTTTTTTTTGGGAATTTAGATTTTTTAGACTTTTCTACGTAATTTTGTCTGTAATCTAGAATGGGATTGAAAGAGGTGCGGACGAACTTCCCGAAATTTTCCGGTTAAAGGCAGAATTACCCCCCCTCCTCCAACCGAATTTCTTATCATTCGGATGTTTTTTTTTGGGAATTTAGATTTTTTAGACTTTCCTACGTAATTTTGTCTGTAATCTAGAATGGGATTGAAAGAGGTGCGGACGAACTTCCCGAAATTTTCCGGTTAAAGGCAGAATTACCCCCCCTCCTCCAACCGAATTTCTTATCATTCGGATGTTTTTTTTTGGGAATTTAGATTTTTTAGACTTTCCTACGTAATTTTGTCTGTAATCTAGAATGGGATTGAAAGAGGTGCGGACGAACTTCCCGAAATTTTCCGGTTAAAGGCAGAATTACCCCCCCTCCTCCAACCGAATTTCTTATCATTCGGATGTTTTTTTTTGGGAATTTAGATTTTTTAGACTTTCCTACGTAATTTTGTCTGTAATCTAGAATGGGATTGAAAGAGGTGCGGACGAACTTCCCGAAATTTTCCGGTTCTAGCCAAAATTACCCCCCTCCCCCAACCGAATTTCGTATCATTCAAATGTTTTTTGGCGAATTTAGATTTTTTAGACTTCCCTACGTAATTTTGTCAGCCATCTATAATAGGGTATAAAGAGGAGCGGGCGAATTTCCCGAAATTTTTCGGTCCTCGGAACGGATTTAGGTCCATATCGGACGAATTTTTTTTCCCTAAAATGATAGTTCGTCGTTCTCAATTTATACAATTCTGTAATTTCTACACAATTAAAATTTCTACACAATTAAAATTGTCTAAATTGTTTAACTCAGTTTAAATTTTGCAACCAGATACTTCAGCGTATATAAATTCTGACTTAATTGGTTAATTTCACCCCTAAGTGGGCAAACCGTTCCTGTATTTTTTAAAAAGGCATACAAAGTAATTTTCGGTGCTTTTAAATAATCTTTATACATTTTCTGAAACTTCACATCCCACCCTAAATATAACAAAAAAAAAATCTAAATTGTTATAACGCTCATCTCGTGCATTAGCAACTCTCCTTTTTTTCTCCATTCCCTAAAACAAAAACGTCCGAAAGTTTGTCCACCTGATTGAATTATCCATGCATACGGGAACACACATACACACACATGCGGCGCCTCTTTCGGTGTTAATTAGAAATTCGTAGGTATGAATATGCAAATGACTTTGTGGAAACTCGTTGAAAGAACGTGTAATACAAGCTTTTAGAGCTAAAAACCACGCCACCATATCTTGCAAATAAAATTATTCAAATAGGAATATTCAAATGAAGAGATCACAGGAAAAGGCGCACCGTTATTTCAATATAGGAAAGGAGTTAATGCGGAATCTGAATTTGCGGGTATTAAATTTTAATCTCTGATTTAGTTCTTATTGTTTCGTTATTTAACGGATTCTCTTAAAAGTCAAAAAGTTCAGTTAATGCGACACTTTGGATTAAAATAAAGTTTTAGTTGGAAAGCAGGTTATTATGCTTGGGATTTAGGATATCAAAAATGAAAAAAATTGGAAAAAATGGAAATGCTTGAAAAAAGTGAAAAAATCAAAGTAATCGAAAAAATGACATTTCAATAAAAAATCGAATAAATCCAGGAAAAATAGGAAAAAATGTAACAATTCAGAAATACTCAAAAATATCTGAAAAATTCCTGTCGGTAGGGTCGACAGGGGAGGTAGATTTCTATTGTCTAAATTTGAGCATCCTTCCCCACTCCAGATCGAAAAAAGTTTCAAACAAATAAATTTTATAATAAGTAGGACATGAAAAAAGTCTAATGACCTGTTCCAATATTTTTAAAAATAGCGGAGATATGAATTTTTTGAAATTTCAACCCCCTCCAGTTCCATCCCCTTAGGTCCGATTAAAAATAGTTTCAGACAAATTAATTTTATAATAATTACAACATAAAACAAGTTTTATGAACTGTTTCAATATTTTTGAAAATAGCGGAGATATAAATTTTTTGAAATTTCAACCCCCTTCAGTTCCATCCCCGTAGGTCGGATGAAAAAAAGTTTCAGACAAATTAGTTTTATAATAATTAGAACACAAAAAAAGTCTTGTGACCGGTTTCAATATTTTTGAAAATGCCGGAGATATAATTTTTTTTAAATTTCAACCCTCTCCAGGTCCATCCCCGTGGGTCAGATGAAAAAAAGTTTCAGATAAATTAAATTCATAATAATCAGAGCATAAAAAAGTCTCATGGTCTTTTTTAATATTCTCAAAAATGGCGGAGATCTGAATTTTTCGAGATTTCAACCCCCTCCAATTCTCACCCCCTTAGAGGTAGAATGCCCATTTGCAATACGCAACGAATTACTGCCCCAAAGAATTTTTTACCAAATTTGGTGTCGATTGCACAAAAATTGCGACCTCTATCGTGCCGGAACGGAATGTCTACACATACATATACAGGGTGATTCACGATCGACGCCACGGAGATTTATTGCTTAATGGCATATATTCGTCAACTTATATTGCGGTGGTATTATGTAAGTCAATAAGGACTACATTTTAAAAATATTTTGAAATATACAGGGTACTCCACAAAAAAGTAACGTATCAAAGTTATGATTTTTTAAATGGCACACCCCGTATATTATTACATTTTCGAACTGTACATAAAAAATAAGCTATACTTTCATAAAGGTTCCCTATACCTACATACAGAGTGTTCTAAGTTATGTCCATTTTAATTAAAATGTAAGGTTTTAGAAAAAAAACTAATATCTGCGGATACAACCAATTACAATAAATTTACTCTTAGATTTAATTAAAAGACTGTTTCCTTAGTCTATTTATTGAATCACTGATACATTTTTCTTTACAGGGTGTTTATAATTTTAAGTTCAGTTAGTAGAACATTAGCACTGTAATATTCGGCTTATTTTAAATGGAACACCCTGTATTTTATAAGCCTATCGTAAAGCTAATTTAATTACCTTTCAACTTTTATAAGGGTTTCCGATACTTAAATCGTCAAGTTTTCAACTTATTTAGATATTTTTTACATTTGGTTTTTCTTATAACAAATGTACAAGTAAATATCCTCCCAAAATGTCTAATTAATGCGTTTTTGCTAATTGATGTAGTAATAGACTTTGGCGATAAGTAGATATTTCAGATTTAATCTATTGTGTAGCTGTTAGAATTACAGATATTTGTAATTTACAGATTAACATGTATTAATATGTGGTGGTACTATATCATAATCCAAAAGAAATGAGGTGTGCTTTGAAATTGACGTTGCTGTCAAAATGTTACAATTATGCACAAATTGTCAATGTAATGTCATTAGTTCTTTATACTTGCACTGTGTTATAAGCTGAAATAATTTCAAAGTTACCATGGTTAATTCACAACAAGAAAGAATTGACATGGTTTTAATTATTGGTGAATGTTACTAAAATTGTTTACTTGCTTCAAGAGTGTACGCAGAAAAGTACCCCGACCGCGACCACCCAAATAAAAAAGTTTTTGAAAGGTTGATTCGAACATTTCGTGATACAGGCAGTTTAGCTTATCCGAAACAAATAAAAGTAAAGCCTGTTACAAATGATGATGATAACGAGTATTTGGTATTAGGTTCCGTTATTGACAATTCAAATACCAGTACAAGAGTCATCGCAAGACAAACAGGAATTACTCAGCCTAGTGTATGTAGGATCTTACTAAAACATAAGTTCCATCTCTATCATATACAAATGCATCAAAATTTATACGGCACAGACTTCCAAAACCGTATTAATTATTCCTTATGGGCACTTGATCAAGTTAGTGAAGATGATTTTTTTTTGAACATGTATTATTTACGGATGAGTCAACATTCCACAATAACGGCTTAGTGAATCGGCACAATTTTCATTATTACGACACCGAAAATAAGCATTTATTCAGTACTACTGATCGTCAAAATCGATGGAGTATTAATGTGTATGGTGGAATTATTGCCGATCATGTTATTGGTCCTTATTTTTTCAATGGTAATTTAGATGGCCCGAAATTCTTGAGATTTTTAAAGAGACATTTTTGGATACTTTTAGAAAATTTTCCTTTGACAATTCGGCAAAAGATGTGGTTGCAATTAGATGGAGCTCCTGCACATTTTGCACTTGATGTTAGAAATTACCTAGATAGAAAGTTTCCTGAGAAGTTAATCGGGAGAAGTGGACCCATTAACTGACCCCCTAGATCTCCCGACCTAACCCCCATGGACTTTTTCTTATGGGGCTATATTAAAATTTAGTTTATACCGCACCCCCCACCACTGCAGATGATATGAAAATACGAATTAAAAATGCTTCATTAGAAAAAAGGTTAATAATGTGCACTCAAGAAGATGGGCATCATGTAGAACAGTTATTATAGTATTTTTTTAATCTGAATCAATTATTATTATATATTTCAGTTTTCATTATTTATAAAATTTCATATAAATGTTTTGATTAAAGTTACTACGGTCTTAATTTTAAAACGTGTCTACTGTATTTTAGTCATTTTGTCATACGCATTTATTGAAATACTTTTGAGGGGAAGCGGTTGGTTGGATTCATTCTAGTCGATTAGCCATAGATTATTACATTACTTATATTGGTAAAAGACAATAATTAGACATTTTGGGAGGATATTTACTTGTACAAATGTTATAGGAAAACCCAAATTTCAAAAATATCTAAATAAGTTGAAAACTTGACGATTTAGGTATCGGAAACCCTTATAAAAGTTGAAAGGTAATTAAATTAGCTTTACGATAGGCTTATAAAATACAGGGTGTTCCATTTAAAATAAGCCGAATATTACAGTGCTAATGTTCTACTAACTGAACTTAAAATTATAAACACCCTGTAAAGAAAAATGTATCAGTGATTCAATAAATAGACTAAGGAAACAGTCTTTTAATTAAATCTAAGAGTAAATTTATTGTAATTGGTTGTATCCGCAGATATTAGTTTTTTTCTAAAACCTTACATTTTAATTAAAATGGACATAACTTAGAACACTCTGTATGTAGGTATAGGGAACCTTTATGAAAGTATAGCTTATTTTTTATGTACAGTTCGAAAATGTAATAATATACGGGGTGTGCCATTTAAAAAATCATAACTTTGATACGTTACTTTTTTGTGGAGTACCCTGTATATTTCAAAATATTTTTAAAATGTAGTCCTTATTGACTTACATAATACCACCGCAATATAAGTTGACGAATATATGCCATTAAGCCATAAATCTCCGTGGCGTCGATCGTGAATCACCCTGTATATATATGTATATACCGATAAATTTTTTTTTTACTGATTCTTATTCAGAAGGTCACAAACGGCGTTGCGCCCCTATTCCCGGTTCTGGGTCCCGTCATTGAATCGATTACAATAGGTATATTCCATATATGGAAATGTACCTAAAAATTGGAAAAATTGGAAAAAAATTGGAAAAAAATCGAAGAAATCGAGTAAAATCGAAAAAAAAGAGAAATTTAAAAAAAATCTGAAAAATCCGGGAAAAATAAAAATCGAAAAAAAAAGTGGAAAAATTGGAAAAAAATTGAAAAAAGTGAAAAAGTCGAAGTAATCGAAAACATATTGAATAAATAATCGAATAAATCCAGAAAAAATAGAAAAAAATCGAAAAAAAACTTTTATTAGGAATTCAGATACTCGAAAATATATATCGGAAAAATTGGAAAAATCGAAAAAAAATCGAAAAAAAAAAAAATTAAAAAAATCTGAAAAATCCGGAAAAACGAAAAAGAAATTGAAAAATTGGAAAAAAATTGAAAAAAGTGAAAAGTCGAAGTAATCGAAAAAATAATATTTCAATAAAAAATAGAAAAAATTAAGGAATAATGGTAAAAATTCAAAAAAAATAACTTAGGCATTCAGAAATAAGTACACAAAAATGTCGGAAAAAATTGGAAGAATCGAAAAAAAACAGGAGAAATCAAGTAAAATCGAAAATAGATTAATTAAAAAAAATTCTGAAGAATCCGGGAAAAATAAAAATAAAAAAAAGGAACAAATTGAAAAAAATTGGCAAAATAGAGAAAATAGGAAAAATTAGGGGAAAATAAGGATATCTAGGGCAAAATAGAGACAAATTACAAAAAATTGGGAAAAATTAAAAAAAAATTGAAAAAACCGGTGAGAAATAAAAAAATAGGCGGAAAATGGAAAAAATAAGAAAAAAATTGCAAAAATTAAAAAAAACGAATATATCGATGCATTTAAAATAAAAACAAATAAATCCAGACAAAATCGGAAAATACATAAAAAAAATTGAGAAATTTAAAAAAAAAACTGAAAAATATAGGAAAAATAAGGAACAAGAGGAAACATTTGGGAAAAAATTACAAAAATTTGGGAAATATTGGAAAAACAATGGAAAATAAATAGAATGGAAAAAATTAAGAACAAATTGGAAAAAGTGGAAAAAACTGGAAAAAATTGAAAAAAACTGAAAACATCGAAGGAATCGAAAAATGGAGGCATTTAAAATAGAAACAAATAAATCCGGGCAAAATCGGAAAAAAATAAAAAAAAAATATGAGAAATTCGGACAAAATCGAAAAGTTCGGAAAAAATTGGAAAAGTCGAAAAACAAATCGAAGAAATCGAGTAGAATCGAAAAATTCGAGAAATTTAAAAAAAAAATCTGGGAAAAAGTGGAAAAAACTGGGAAAAATGAACATTTCAAAAACAAAATCGAATAAATCGAGAAAAAAACGGAAAAAATCGAAAAAAAAACTGACTAATTCGGAAAAAATTGTAAAAACTGAAAAGATCGGAAAAAATTGAAAACATCGATAAATTTAATAAAAAAATCTGAAAAATCCGGGATAAAATCGACAGAAAAAGTGGAAAAAAATGGAAAAAGAGAGAAAGAGACAGAGAGATTAAATCACGTAAGGAACTTAGTTACTGACGAGGGTCCGCCGACAGCACAAACATTTTTTTTAATTAACTGGAAAACATCATACATATTTGTACATTCTAAGGTTCCATCAAGACCATATGTTTGACTACAGTTTTTTTCCCATCAATCCAATAATAAAATACAAAATCTTATTTTTAGAACTGTTGTTGGAATATTATCCATATTCGTTTACAAACATTAACGTGACTAAATTTTTTTTAATTTGATTCATATGAATATAAATAGTGACACATGAAATTATTTCACCGGCAGTATATATTAAAAAAAATGGTGCGGTAACGTTGTATTTTTAATATACCATAAGCATTAGGGTGATTATATTTTCGTTACAACTAACCCCTTTTCGGGTTTTTTTTTAACAATTTGTAATTAAATATCACGCTGCTGTTTTTTCTCTTCATTTTTCAGTTGGTCATAATATATTTAAGTATAGGCGTATATACAAAATACACCAGTAAACCTGAAAAGACTCTCTTTAAAATGAAAAAAATCGAAATTGAAATAAATTGACAAAAATCCGAAAACACCGTAAACAAAATCTCCAAAAAATCGCAAATAATCACAAAAAAATCAGAATAATAAAAAAAAATTTGAAAAAAGAAAGAAATAGGGAAAAAAGAGAACAATAAAGAGAAATGAGCATAATCAAATGATCAGAAATAATATGAAAAAATAAAAAAAAACAATGGAAAAATCAGAAAATATTGAAAAAAAATTAAAAATGAAATTGTAAAATACAGAAAAAAAAACAAAAATAAAAAGAAATTGAAAAAAAAACCGAAAAAACGCAAAAAAACGAAAAAGAAGTCGCAGGATATGGAAAAAATTGCAAAAAAATAGTAAAAAAATCATAAAAAATTGCAAAAAGTCGCGAAAGAAGAGCAACCAAGAAGAGCAACCAAAAACCGGAAACAATTGTAAGCATAAAAAGAATTTTCAATGAAAAAATCACAAAAAACGGAAAGAAACCCCAAAAAAATGGCAAAAAATTCGCAAATAGTCACATAAAATTAGTAAAATAAGAAAAAAATAGAAAATTAAATTGTAAACTATAGAAAAAAAAACACAAAAATAAAAAGAAATTGAAAAAAATAACCGAAAAAGCGCAAAAAAAACGAAAAAGAAGTAGCAGGAAATCGAAAAACATTGCAAAAAAAATCGTAAAAAAATCATAAAAAATTGCAAAAAATCGCGAAAGTAGAGCAACCAAAAACCGGAAACAATTGTAGTCATAAAAAGAATTTTATATGACAAATCGAAATTGAACTAAACGGCAACAAAATTTCAAAAAAAACGCAAAAAAACGCAACAAAACCCCAAAAAAATTCGCAAATAGTCACATAAAATCAGTAGAATAAGAAAAAAATAGAAAATGAAATTGTAAAATAAAGAAAAAAAAACAAAAATAAAAATAAATTGAAAAAAATAACCGAAATAGCGCAAAAAAAAAGAAAAAGAAGTCGCAAAAAATTGCAAAAAAAATCGTAAAAAAATCATAAAAAATTGCAAAAAATCGCGAAAGAAGAGCAACCAAAAACCGGAAACAATTGTAATCATAAAAAGAATTTTAAATAAAAAAATCGAAATTGAACTAAACGGCAACAAAATTTCAAAAAAACGCAAAAAATCATAAAAAACGGAACGAATCCCCAAAAAATGGCAAAAAATTCGCAAATAGTCACATAAAATTAGTAGAATAAGAAAAAAATAGAAAATGAAATTGTAAAATATAGAAAAAAAAACACAAAAATAAAAAGAAATTGAAAAAAATAACCGAAAAAGCGCAAAAAAAAACGAAAAAGAAGTCGCAAGAAATCGAAAAAAATTGCAAAAAAATCGTAAAAAAATCATAAAAATTGGAAAAAATCGAGAAAGAAGAGCAACCAAAAACCGGAAACAATTGTAATCATAAAAAGAATTTTAAATGAAAAAATCGAAATTGAACTAAACGGCAACAAAATTTCAAAAAAAAACGCAAAAAATCATAAAAAACGGAACGAAACCCCAAAAAACGGCAAAAAAATCGCAAATAGACACATAAAATCAGTAGAATAAGAAAAAAATAGAAAATGAAATTGTAAAATATAGAAAAAAAAAACACAAAAATAAAAAGAAATTGAAAAAAATAACCGAAAAAACACAAAAAAAACGAAAAAGGAGTCGAAAGAAATCGAAAAAAATTGCAAAAAAAATCGTAAAAAAATCATAAAAAATTGCAAAAAATTGCGAAAAAAGAATAACCAACAAAATTGCATAAAAACGCAAAAAATCATAAAAAAAACGCAACAAAACCCCAAAAAAATGGCAAAAAATTCGCAAATAGTCACATAAAATGAGTAAAATAAGAAAGAAATTGAAAACAAAAGAGAGAAATAGAAAAAATAGAACAATGAGAAAAAAATGAGAAAAAATCGAAAAAAAAAATCGAAAAAAACAAAAATCAAAAATCACAAAAATGAGAAAAAAAGAAAAATGAGAAAAAATCTTTCTCTCTCTCTTTCTCTGTATAACATAATGATAAAAGATATAAAAAATAAGAAAAAACTTATATTGTACAAAGAGACAGAGAGTAAGAGAAAGAGAGGGAAGGTCGCCTGGAGGGAGCATAACGCTTTTTTCTAACGTAACGCTTTGTGCCAATTAACTTCTACCGCAAGCATCTGTTTATACCCGCGGTGCATACAAACTTTTATGTCATAATAATTATTGAATTCAAAATAATAATATTAAAAAAAAAACCTGTTTTTGTCTTTATGCGCGCGCAGGCCATAAAGTGCAGCATAATGAACAGGACCGTACATAGAACAATTCTTTAAGTTTAGTTTATTGCCAAAACCTAGGTATTCTACATGGTTGAATAGAGAAAAAAATGAGGGTTTCAAAGATGAAATAAAAAGTACAAGTAAAGGTATTTAAAAAAAATAGTTGAGGATGGCCCTTTAAATACGAAATGGTGTTTTATAAAAGTGTATACGCTATGTGAAGCCATATTTAGCCATCAATAAAAGCTTTATAAATTTTTTTCCATCTTTAAAAAATAAAAGATGGTAATTAATTAAAACGAAAATCGCCAATTTTGGTTTTACCTTAAATATCTCGGAAACCGGACCTGATATTTTAATTTTGAAAAAATCTAATTATTCTTCTTGAAAATACAGATCTTTTTCAACATTTAACCGATATTGGATCTATTTCGGTTTATGAGATCTCTGTATACGCAAATTAAATTCGATCCATCCAGTGAAAAAATATTTATTTTGTTGCATAGTTTTATAATTTTGAACAAAAGATGCTGAAGATTGTCTACTGGAATTTTATTTATAGATGTTATAAAATCATTTGTCTGTTCTCGTTCAGAGAATTTAACCAAATGAAAATTCGCTTTTTGCCCTTCGTTTTGAAATGGTGCTGGGACAAATAAAAATCTTGGACTAACGATGAACAAACGAATGGACGAAAAAAAATTTCAAAATTCAAAAAAGGGTGTGCCAACTTCATAATATCACAATTTTTTAAAAGTTATATAATTAATTATAATTAACCGGTGGGTGGACAATCAAAACTAATTGGTGGACAAACGTGGACAATCAAAGAATAAACGACTTGTGCGGTTGAAATTTTTTTTACAATTTGTGGGTGCTGAGAGCAAAATTTGCAAAAGAAAGTTTTTGGGCCACCATTTTGAAACGAAGGGTGGACAAACAAAAATAATTAGTGGACAATTATAGACAATCGATGGACAAACGAATGCACACAGAATCTTTTGGAAAATTCGCAAAAGTGGGTGCCAACTTCACTGACCTAAGGTGTCCGATTTAATAAAATCACAAAGTTTTTAGCTAATCTACTATGGATTACTCCGTATAAATAAAGATATTTTCTACTTGTAGGGATTTTCGATGTTTTTATTAGTTTCGACGCTACAAACTGCGGGAAGATAATTAGCTCACCCTGTATATTTGATAATAATACTTTTACATTTTATTATTATAAATTTGAATGACCCTCTATATATAGTCCTTTTATTGTATGTAACGACCGCTCTCTATATCATCCTAGACCGTCAAATTGAAGAAACTTTTAATTAAATAAGTGTTAAAAATTATTAATGGCAATATTACAATATTCACAGTGCAATATGGGGGGATCGCCGAAATCCTTTAACAGCTACTTTGCATTGCCTAATTGAATTTTTGATAAATTGATATACCCACAGGAGAAGTTTCAATGAATACTTTACGTTAAAATTTAAGACGGGCTGAATAATCGCCCAAGATGAAAAATAGATCAATTTTCTATCTGAGAAAATTTAAATGTATTCAGCAGAATTTTACCGCAAAAATATACAAGATGATTCTTAATTCTATTTTATTTTAAATTATAACACTTTTTTTTAATATGTGTGTTTTATTTTTTTATAATATATTTTTTGCGCATTCTTAGCTGGTTTTATATAAAATCAACCCAACAAGCTAACAGTATCCAAGTAACTCAGCTACGAACAGACGGATAGACAAACGGTTGTATAATTGACTTATGTCGCTGAAATTAGTAGGTTAGATGATCAGCTTTCGATTGCTGAAAACAGAGTTCCAAAATTCGAAACAGTTCTCGAGTTATCGGCAAGACAGACGCAGAAACTGACAGACGGACAGACAGACGGTTTTAGTTAACTTACATCACTGAAAATGGTAAGTATGTTAGCTAAGATGACCAATTGATTGCTGAAAGCAGATTGAAAAAATTTGAAATTGTTATCGAGTTATTGCTGTGAAAAACGGATAGACAGATAGACAGACAGACATCGTAAAGTAAATAAAATTCGAAACCGTTCTATCGGCCGCTGAAAACAAAAATTTAAAATTTAAGTTATCCTTGAGATGGACGGAAAGACAGACAAACAGACAGACAGACGGTTCAAGTTAAATTAGGTCATTGAAATCAATAGATGGACGAGTTAAGGTAACCAGAAATCGATTTCTGAAAACATAAATAAAAAATTCTAAACCATTCTCGAGTTATCGCCGAGATAGACGGAAAGACAGATAAATGGACAGACAGACGGTTCGAGTTAAATTAGGTCATTGAAACCAATAGATGGACGAGCTATGGTAACCAGATATCGATTTCTGAAAACAAAAATCAAAAATTCGAAACCGTTCTTGAGTTATCGCTGAGATGGACGGAAAGACAGACAAATGGACAGACAGACGGTTCAAGTTAACTTAGGTCATTAGAAACAATAGGTGGACGAGCTAAGGTAACCAGCTATCGATTTCTGAAAACAGAAATCCAAAATTCGAAACCGTGCTTGAGTTATCGCTGAGATAGACGTAAAGACGCATGCACAAACGGACAGACATACGGTTGTAGTTGACTTAGGTCATTGAAAATAGTAGGGTAGGTGAGCTATTATGGGCAGATATCGATTGCTGAAATCAGATTTCCAAAATCGAAACCGTTCTCGAGTTATCGCTGAGATAGACGGAAAGAAAAACAGACGGACAGATAGACGGTTTTAGTTGACTTATGTTACTGAAAATAGTAGGTGGATGAGCTAAGGTAACCAGCCATCGATTTCTGAAAACAGAAATCCAAATTCTAAACCGTTCTTGAGTTATCGCTGAGATGGACGGAAAGACACACATACAAACGGACAGACAGACATACAGTGGCAATTGACTTAGGTCATTGAAAATAATAGGTGAGCTCTTATGAGCAGCTATAGATTACTGAAAGCAGAGTTCCAAAATTCGAAACCGTGCTCGAGTTATCGCTGAGATAAACGGAAAGACAGACAGACGGACAGACAGACGGTTTTAGTTGACTTATGTCGCTCAAAATAGTAGGTGGACAAGCTAAAGTGAACAGCTATCGATTGCCAAAAACAGAGTTCCAAAATTCGAAATAGTTCTCGAGTTATCGGCAAGACAGTCGGAGAAACTGACAGACGGACAGACAGATAGTTTTAGTTGACTTACCTCACTTAAAATAGTAGGTTGGTGAGCTAAGGTGACCAGCTATTGATTGTTGAAAACAAATTTCCAAAATTCGAAATTGTTCTATCGATTTCTGAAAACAGAAATCCAAAATTCGAAACCGTGCTCGAGTTATCGCTGAGATAGACGTAAAGACGCATGCACAAACGGACAGACATACGGTTGTAGTTGACTTAGGTCATTGAAAATAGTAGGTGGGTGAGCTAAGGTGACCAGCTATTGATTGTTGAAAACAAATTTCCAAAATTTGAAATCGTTATTGCTGTGACAGACAGATAGACAGACAGACATTGTAAAGTCAACAAAATTCGAAATCGTTCTATCGATTTCTAAAAACAGAAATCCAAAATTCGAAACCATTCTCGAGTTATCGCCGAGATAGACGGAAAGATAGGCAAACGGACAGACAGACGGTTCAAGTTAACTTAGGTCATTAGAAACAATAGGTGGACGAGCTAAGCTAACCAGCTATCGATTTCTGAAAACAGAAATCCACAATTCTAAACCGTCCTTGAGTTATCGCTTAGATGAACGGAAAGACACACATACAAACGGACAGACATACAGTTGCAATTGACTGAGGTCATTGAAAATAATAGGTGAGCTCTTATGAGCAGCTATAGATTACTGAAAGCAGAGTTCCAAAATTCGAAACCGTGCTCGAGTTATCGCTGAGATAAACGGAAAGACAGACAGACGGACAGACAGATGGCTTTAGTTGACTTATGTCACTGAAAATAGTAGTTAGACGAGCTAAGATACCCATTTATCGATTTCTGAAAACAGAAATCCAAAGTTCGAAATCGTTCTCGAGCTATTGCTAAGATAGACGGAAAGACGCACGCACAAACGGACAGGCAAACGGTTGCAGTTGACTTAGGTCATTGAAAATAATTGGTGAGCTATTATGAGCAGCTAGCGATTGCTGAAAGCAGAATTCCAAAATTCTAACACGTGCTCGAGTTATCGCTGTGACAGACGGACAGACAGACAGACAGGCGGATGGACGGACATTGTAAAGTCAATAAGTACCTAATAAAAGTTTTAGCAGAAATTTCCATAAAAACACAAAAAAAATAGTAAAACTGTTCTTAAAATTCCTTAATTATGTTGTTATTTTTTACTGAACCTGTTTGTATTAATATTTTGTATCTTATTTTTTTTTATTAACGCATCAACTCTATATAAATATTTTTGATTTTTTTATCGTCAATATAGAAATACTATTATATATTATTTAAAACAAATAATCATTTTGTAAACCTGGCACCATTGCAAGTACAATCTAAATTTTTTGCCGGTCGCTACATGCATGACGATGGCGTAAAGTAAGGAGACAAATTTCTAATAACCATTCACTTTACCTATAATATTTTCCGAAATCATTTCTTGGCTATAAATTAATAAAATTGTTCACAGTGTAATCAATATTATTAAAAAAATATTCTGCAATAGTAAATATCGTAAATACATCCACTTAGAAACATCAACTAGGTTATAACTGAAGCTAACCGTTCTATTTTACTATTTTCGAATAACTTAATCATTAAATATTTAATTTATATAAACTTACATTTGCATTCATTATTGGTCTTTGATTATCACACACTTAAATTCACTAAATACGATAAAATTCACAATTCACTAATTTTACAACTTGGCTTCACTAATCTAAACACTAAACTACGCCATATTTTTTGCGCGTCGGCGCAGACTAGTCTCAGACTACAGACCAAGGTTATATAGCAATGGGATAGATACATTTCAGTCAGACTTAGGGACATGATGCATGACGTCATCACGCACCAATTCCAAGTTCATTAGATATTTATTAAAGTCTGTTTAATAACCAGGAGGGGTGATTTGAATATAAATTGACAATATATTTTTGATTGGTCAGTTTCACACAAAATTTTAGCATTATATTAGCTAATAATTAACATTGACAGTTCTGACTTTTTTATGAATGATTTTTGAATCAATTTTTGTAGACATTTCTCAGGTGTTCATAGTTCCGATGACAACACATTATGACATTTTTCTTGGACAAAAAACAAAATGGCAACTCCAATATGGCGGACTAGATTTGTAATTATGGTCCTATTCTGTTCAAAATTAGTATGTGGGGGTTTTTGAGGTCCGAGATAATAGAGAGTTTTAGCACCTAACCCGCTAACCTAACGTAAAAAATAGAGTTTTAGCAAAGCAATTGCGTTTTTCTGCATTTTAGGTTATGTCATGTGTCAATTATGACAATTGTTTAATGTATATGAATTAAGGAGACCCTCTAAACATCCCGCTATTTCGGAAAATTTGCCGTATAACGTTATTTTTCTTTTTACGTGAGCATGCGCAGTCTGCTCTAAATGAGGATTATAGTCAGATTCTATCGAAAATTGGTATATGGGAGTTTTTGAGGTCGTTCATTATGATTTTTTTGTCAAAATTAATAAATATAAAATGGCAGTTCCAAGTTGGCGGACCTGATGTATGATTATGGTCCGATTCTATTCAAAATTGGTATGTCGGGATTTTTGAGACCGCAAATTATGAATTTTTTGTCAATATTACTGAAATCAAAATGGCGGCTCCAACATGGCGGACGAGATGTATGATTATGGTCCGATCCTATTGTCAATTGGTATGTCGGTGTTTTTGAGGTCGATCATTTTGAATTTTTTATTAAATTTAATAAATTTGAAATGGCAGTTCCAAGATGGCGGACAAGATGTATGATTATGGTTTGATTCTATTCAAAATTAGTATGGGGGGATTTTTGAGCACGGACATTAGTAATTTTTTGTCAAAATTAATAAATTCAAAATTAAGGCTTCAGGATGGCGGACGAAATGTATGATTATGGTACGATTCCATTCAAAATTGGTATGTAGGGGTTTTTGAGATGGGAGGTTACGGTTTTTTGTCAATATTACTAAATTCAAAATGGGCGCTTTAAGATGGCGGACGAAATGTATCATTATGGTCCGATTCTATTCAAAATTGGTATGTGGGGATTTTGAGGTCAGACATTACGAATTTTTTGTCAAAAGTAATAAATTCAAAATGGGGGCTTCAAGATGGCGGACGAAATGTATGATTATGGTCAGACTCTATTCAAAATTGGTATGTGAGGGTTTTTGAGGTCGGACAATACGAATTTTTTGTCAAAAGTAATAAATTCAAAATGGAGGCTTTAAGATGGCGGATGAAATATATGATTATGGTCCGATTATATTCAGAATTTGTATGTGGGGGTTTTTGAGGTCGGAAATTATGAATTTATTCTCAATATTACTAAATTCAAAATGGCGGCTCCAAGACGGCGGACGAGATGTATGATAATGGTCTGATTCCATTTAAAATTGGTATTTCGGTGTTCTTGAAGCCGATCATTATGATTTTTTTTCAAAATTAATAAATTTAAAATAGCGGCTTCATGATGACGGACGAGATGTATGTTTATGATTCGATTATATTCAAATTAATATGTGGAGATTTTTTAGGTCGGACATTTGAATTTTTTGTCAAAATTAATAAATTCATAAAGACGGCTCCAAGATGGTGGACGAGATATATGATTATGGTCCGATTCTATTGAAAATTGGTATGTCGGTGGTTTTGAGGTCGATCATTATGAATCTTTTATCAAAATTAATAGATTTAAAATATCAGTTCCAAGATGGCGGACAAGATGTATGATTATGGTTCGATTCTATTCAAAATTGGGATGTGGGGGTTTTTGGGTCGCACATTACGAATTTTTTGTCAAAATTAATAAATTCACAATGGCGGCTTCAAGATGGCGGACGAGATGTTAGTTTATAGTCCGATTCTATTAAAAATTGGTATGTCGGGGTTTTTGATGTCGATCATTATGAATCTTGTATCAAAATTAATAAATTTAAAATATCAGTTCGAAGATGGCGGACAAGATCTATGATCATGGTCCGATTCTATTAAAAATTCGTATGTCGGGGTTTTTGAGGTCGATAATTATGAATTTTTTGTCAAAATTAATAAATTCAAAATGGCGGCTCCAAGATGGCGGACAGGATGTATGATTATGATCCGATTATATTCAAAATTAATATATGGGGATTTTTAAAGTCGAACATTATGAATTTTTTTGTCAAAATTAATAAACTCACAATGGCGGTTCCAAGATGACAGAAAAGATATATGATTATGGTCCGATTCTATTAAAAATTGGTATGTCGGGGGTTTTGAGATCGATCATTATGAATTTGTTGTCAAGAATAATAAATTTAAAATGGCAGTTCCAAGATGGCGGACATGTATGGTTATGGTCCGATTCTATTCAAAATTGGTATGTGAGGATTTTTGAGGTCGGATATTACTAATATTTTTGTCAAAATTAATACATTCAAAATGGAGGCTTTAAGGTGACAGACTAAATATATGATTATGGTCAGATTCTATTTAAAATTGTTATGTGAGGGTACAAAAAAGTATATACTAATACCATATAATTTTTTTTAAACATGCTTTTATTTATGCGAAGAAAGTCCGCTAAAATTTTGAAAATAATTTTTTCTTTGTTACAAATTAAGATCCAAAATCTTTATGACTAAAAATAAAAGCGCTCATCATTATAAATTTCTCTACCATATACACAACTGAGGGTGATTTTTGATTTTTTTTCTCAAAAAATCATTGATTTTTTTTGTCAAATAACCATTGATTTTTTTTCTCAAAAAATCCCAAAAAATTTTAAAAATTGCCTGTAAAAGCCTACAGAAAATGGAAGACGCCTTATTTATTTTTCATGCTAGTTCCGTAGAAGGTTATAAAAAAATAATTTACTGGTTTTTGAGGAAAAAAGACAGGAGGTTACCATGAAGAAAAGAATTCCGAAGTATTTGAGAATTGGTTGTATACTTTTTTGACAAAGTTACTTAATAAAGCTGTGATTGTGATGGATAATGCATCACATCATAGCCAAAAAGTTGTAAAAATTTCTTCCTCGTCATCAAGAAAAACTGAAATTCAGGAGCGGTTACAAACTAAAAATATTGCCTTCGATTTAAATATGAAGCGGTGTGAAATTTT
Source organism: Neocrepidodera transversa (assembly GCA_963243735.1). Lineage (NCBI taxonomy): Eukaryota > Metazoa > Arthropoda > Insecta > Coleoptera > Chrysomelidae > Neocrepidodera > Neocrepidodera transversa. Next base: position 13,515,241 of record OY725345.1, read on the forward strand.
ATATCTAATTCGGCAACATAAAAATAAATATAATTTGCATGTGGTCGATGAAATGGCAAAAGACGCCAATAAAGTTCGTTATTAAATTGTATAAGTTTGTCTGTCTGTTCGTATGGCGTGGAATTTTAAAATCCTGATTTTAGATTTGAACTAAGTTTTTTCTCATTTCTCATTATGATACTAAGGTAATTACTATTTTATAATTTATAACTTTTAGTAGAAACCTAAGAAAAAATACATTGTGTGTCGGGAATTTATATATTATTTTTATTTATAAATTTTATTTACTAATTTTTTTCAGTGTATTACGATATTCTGAAAAAAGTTAACCGAGAGCTCTCTCAGCTAGGAAGCCAGCTCTAGTATCGAAAATAGAAATAAATTGAAGTAGAATGGGGTTGTAAATATACGGCGAAGCATGAATTGCAGCATAAATCTTTCTACTTATTTTAAGAAGTATTCTGGGGTGTGGTTTGTACCCATTTACCCTTACCGCATTGATTTATATAAGGTGTTTTGCTCAGTCTGCACTTTACAGCAGTCAAGAAGAAATAATTCTTGGTACCGAAAATATCGGAAACGAATAGCATATAAGAAGTAAATGAAGAAGATTTGAGTTAAATATACAAATAAATAATTTATAAATTTGTATGCTTCAACAAATGAGGTAAGTTTAAATTTTCTAACGTATCATTTTTTTCGCTATTTATGTGTTTATAAAAATTTTTAACTCTATATGCAAAATTGTTAAATATATCTAGTGTATGTCACTTGATTTTATTTGACTCGCCTAATTCCCTATATGACGGTACTCATACTGGGTCATTGGCAGTCCGTATAGAAGCCCGTTCCTTGTATAATTTGCTCATTCCCAGATAGCACCGGACGTCCTGGGGATGTCCATTTTTAGTACATTTTTGGTACATTGGTCCATGGATTAATTTGGGATGTACTATGTACGTCCTTGTATTGACATCCATTGTACGACTTTTAGTGGACGTCCATGCAGTGTCCATTTTAAGTACATATACATTTTTTAAACGACTTCTCAGAAAAGGTGCCATTATGTGTGTAATACATGGATTGTTACACGGGACGTCCTGGTTTACGACTTTTATCGTTAGGTACACCCAGAAAAATACCCATGTATTTTTTCTCATTTTGCTGTGTAAAAAAAATTGTTTATTTACACTACAGAATTGTTCGAAATTATATTACAGCTGTGTGTAAAAATTTTCATATGTTTTGTGTACGTGATAATGTGTAATTTCCATAAGAAAGTTGTTGATATTTAATACACAGGAAGTCTGGATTCTTTTTAACCAGAAACTGTGTATATTTATAAACATTTACCCTAAAAAAATCTTTAGAAATCTGGTAATAAAATTCAACAGCAAATAAACATTTTTTCCACACAAATTATAATATATATTGAGTATGTTTGATACACAATTGTGTAGAAATACAGACGCGCTAAAAATGGCGCCTTTTTCTGACCACTTCTCGTTAGTCTAGCCATGTTGCCATATTACTTATAAGATATTTTATAGAAATAATATCTGTAAAGAAATGGAATTAATACAATTGGTAAAAACAATTAATATTGCCCAATAGGTAGACAATTTTTATTTAACTTGTATATTTGCACATTTGTTGTCGAAATATCATTAAAACACGCTTCAAAAATCATCTACAAAATAAATTAAAATACACATCACGATTTTTTAGCGCGATGTGGCAACATAACAGCGCTTCGACCATCTCAATGTCTCAGTCTCAGTCGTTTGCTTTTGCTGTGTTAGTTTGTTTTGCGATTTGATACCCTAGAATAAATTATGAGCAAGTGGAAAAACATTTTACAGATAGACAAATATGTAAGTAAATACCAAATTTTCATTATTGATTTATTTAATAACCTTTTTTAATTATAATTTAAGAGAATCTAATTGACCACAAGATCTTCGAAAATAGGACATAAATCCACATTAAGAAACTAATCTGATATTAAGGATTAAAATAAATGATCAGGAAGTTCAACTGAATGAGGTATTTATAAATGAGAACTTTTATCGATTTTTATTAAAGAAATGTTTTTTAGGCTGTTTATCATCAATGTATTTTTTCGGAGGCAGCAACTGTTCAAGTACTATATCTACTAGTCTACGTAACCGATGATGAAATCCAAGTAGAGCTCGGTCCAAGCCAGAAAGCCTATTTGTATATAAAGGCAACAGTGGGATTATGTTATAAAATTTTACCAATACCTGATATAATCAATGTAAGTACCTATTTACTAAATGAAGTCAAATTTAATGCTATAATTCTTTTTATTGTAAGTTTGTTCCAATATACTGGGTGGTTAATTGATAAATAGACAAACGGTGACTGAGAATAGGAGAGACAAAGATATTTCTATAAACATATGGTTAATGGGTTTCACATAATTAATATAGAGACACACACAGTGTTTTGTCGATTTTTCTCATTTCTTTCGAAAGTATAGTAATTAACGAACTACCCAGTATATTATTTTGAACTTTAAGCAGTCATTGTGATTTATGCAACTTACTATGTTTTACACATAAGACAGTTATTTTTGCTATAATTATTGTAGTAATATTTTAATAAACATTTATTAGTGTTTTAATTCTTAATATTGTTTGGTAGTTTTGTTCTTGTTGTTTTGTATTTTTGTTTTTAATGTTATATTCTCAATTATCTGAAATACATTATTTTAACCACTTTATTATTCAAATACACAATCTAAATATTTGGATATAGAAGTTGTATTATTTTTGTGATCACATGGATATTTTTCGTTTTATAAAATAAAAATATTTATGATATTAATTTGGCATTTTTTTAATCTTTTTCCAATTTCAGAAAAAATGTGTAACCTCTTCTTGGTAGGTGAAAATATTTCTAATATAGTTATGATTTTTATACAAATTATAACACTATTAAACAAATATTCTATAGATTTTCTCTAAACAATATATGTACAAAAAGCATATTTCAATTTTTAGTGAAACTACACAGCATTGTGTTAAAAGATAAAGGTATTGGTTTTACTAACCCTACATAAGTATACATAAATGTGTTAAAATATGCACACCCTATTCACATTTATTCCACAAATTATGTAAGTATTAACCCTAATTTGTGTAAAATTTCTACAGTCTAATTTAAATAAAAAAATATACTGTTGGAATATACTACACAATCCTGTGTACAAAAATCATATACTTGTGTACTTTATGTTCAAAAAGTTTATTATAATAATAACCACAATGTGTTTACTTGTCAAACAATTGTTGATACTAATTTCACAAATCTAATAAAATTATTTCTATTTAGCATGTATAAAAAATCTGATGTGGCCAGCACATGACCTCTCGCCATTTTTGAATCAAAAATTTACAGGTTGACACAAAAAAGTATGAAAAAAATTATTTTTTTGTAAATCTGGCAACAATGGCAAAAGTTTCGAAAATGTTAATGAGATGAAAATAAACTATATGGTATACAAAATATATGTGTAAAACTTTATTGCCGTTTTGTATAATAATGGAGTCATTACCCATAGCAACTGCCACTTCCGGTTGTGCGATTGGCACCAAAATCTAATCAGATCTAATCTAGGGTATCAGAATCCTGTATGCAAAATTTCAAATTTTTTTATTCAGTAGTTTTTGAGTTATCGTTACTACAACATCCATCCAAACACACACACACACACTAACACACTAACACACACACACACACACTAACACACACACACACAGACATCATCGCGAAAATATTAAAATCGTATTCTAGGGACCCCAAAACGTGTTTATCAATTGAAAACTCACTACCCAATTTTTAGCATGATTCCTATACCTCTCTTATCTGAAGGGCGAGAGGTAAAAATCAAAAATTTAATGCAAAATAATACAAAACTTTTAAATTAAAAACCAATAAAGTGTAGTACACAATTTGTTAGACAATTCTTACACAAATTGATTCTGTGCCCATTCCACAAACAAATTATATAGATAATGTTTACAATTGTTGATTATAGATGCACACATTTTTAAGTGTGTATATATGGATATTATGAAGCGAGTTTCATAACTTCATCCGCGTGAAGAGCGAATAACCCGCTTTTCGCTTTAATTTTCGGCGGAAGTAAAGCGAACTAAACAAAATACCATAAATGGCAGCGGTGTTGCCAAAAGTACCCAACTTTTGTAATTTGTGGAGAATTTAATATTTAATTTCTGCGCGGCGGCAAAGTAAAACTGCACATAAAGTTATAATTAATGTACGGAACGGTAATTTGTTTATAAAAGGATAACTGGTTAGACCGGCTCTATTTAATTTATTAATATTTTTTTAAGATAAGGTAGGTAATAGGTAAGGCACAGATGGTGCCAAAATATATTTCGTTCCGGCAACAGCGCTTAAGCAATGGCATGGGCATGCATGGCGGCGTCAGTTACCGTCTTTCATTCAAGTGTTCCGTTTTCGTGTGTTCATAATAACTGCTGTCTTTCATAACTTTGGATCATGATCAGTAATCCCTTTTCCCCCCTGAAACATTGAAAATGTATGATTGACAGATCCAAATCAATGTTTTCTAACCTCAAAAAGATAACACAGAGGACAATTAATCAAAGTTTTTGAAAGTTTTAAATATATACATATGATCCGGAGCAAAATATTACTGCATCGCTTAAACTAAGCGACGAAGATTATGAACATGGCGGAAGCTCTTACCCAGGCTCTTCCTTAAAGATCGCATTATGGTTATTTAGTGAATTATTCATTATTAAACATAAAAAAATAGTAAAGAAACCGCTATATATTCTATAAATAAAAAGCATAACCTAAATTTGCACAACTGCTGATTGACAAGTAGGGAGGGATTGTTCTTTTGTCTTTTGACAAGTGAACATGTTCTTGTAATCAAAACGGTAAATCATGATCTAAAATAATTGGCGAAAGAAAACGTCTAATAAATATTTCATTTGTGTTTGTTAATCAGTTGGATTTACCATTTCAAAGTACTCAAACTGTGTATAGGCACATATATTTAAGAAGAAGAATGTCCTCACAAATATTAAAGTTTAATATAAGAACCTCCCAGGTAAGTGACACTATTAAACCAACATGTCTGTTATTGCATAAAAACAAAAACTCATTTTTATTTTTGCGTTTGACCATGGTTACTCACAAAACCATATGTTAGAAATTGTCGTATATTAAGTATTCTTAAAAACCATGGTTGAAGTATATCAGGTTAGATATTGCGCACAAAATGTGACGTCACCTGGCACCCATCAAAAATTTTTAATGTGTCATTATATGAGGTTATTGTGTTTTTTATAGATTTTTATTTATTTTCACCTATAAACTGATTCAAAATGTATTGTGCAGTGTTTGTGTTGTAAAAGTAATCCTTGCTCTAAAAGAGTACAAAGTTTGTTCGATTTCCGAAAGGCCCTTTATTAAAAAAAGTAGATTATTATATGAATATACATGTTCGGTAATATTTTTAGACTTTATTTTAAATAATACAAAAGAAGTACTGTAAGAATTGTGTAAAAGCTTTAAGTAGTTACATATTTATTTATTAATTTTAGTATTTTATTCAATAATAATAAATAATAACAATAATGCACTTCACAACATTTTTATAACATTTATTTTACATACCAATTTGTATTACTGTAAACCTAAGTTATTCTCGTATTTACATATGCCATACTCGTTCAATAAAATGTTAATTAGGTATATAAAAGCCGTAATATAAACCTACAATAACAATATGCACCAAAAGGTTCTACTGATAATAAGCTATTGCAAATAAATTTTTTATAAAAAAATGATTTTTTCTTTTGAGTAAAAATTTATAAACGATTAAAAATTTATAAAATCACTCTAAACTTAATCTAAAGTATTGTTTTTTTTACATATTTGACAATTAATTTAATGATAAAAGTAGCTATAATGTAATCGCGCATTTTCTGGTTTTAACATCTAGCAATAACACAGTTTTTATAATATAAAGCATATCAGAATCGTAAAAAAAGTTTATCCCTTTTTTAAAGTATTTATCACTTTTTAGTGTACAATACTTTACAATACATTTTTAGTAAATATATAGCCGTAAAAAAATGAAAACCACCCAAAAGACACAATAACCCTATGCAATCCAATATTAAATTATTTTGTTTGGACTCCAGCTGACGTCATGCGCAAACTTGGACGAATTTGGGACGTCTGAGTGTCTAACCTGTGTAATTTTTAAATCATGCTTAAAAACGCTCAGACAAGCCGATTTTGTTTTTGGGGATACCTTTTCATATATATGCTTCATTAAGTACCTAAAACCAACGATGTGAATTCGTTGTTGTTGGGCTACACCTGTCTATAATGAATAACACTACACAACATAACTTATTTAGTCAGAAAATAGAAGACATAATTAGATTTATTTATTGTTTTAGACTCAGCTGTAAAAACTTTTGGTTGTACAGAAAAGGAGGCAGAACTGTCCATTTCGAAATAGCTAAGGTGATGTAGCGAGAGGGCCAAGAACGAAAAAAACCAATAATAAACAAAGAAAATGTTCCTATTGGATTTTTTAAATAAAAAATAAATCTTTATTTATTTTAACTTGTATTTATTCCAAATTTGCAGGTCCTATATAGATTTTCAGGGTCGTGAAAACAGTTCATTATATGGACGACTTATGGATGTCCAATAATGGACGATCTATGGATGTCCAATAATGGACGATCTATGGATGTCCATCAATGGGCAATCTATGGAAGTTCATCAATGAACAATCTATGGAAGTCCTTCAACGGACAATTTAAGTATGTCCATACTTGTGACATCTGGACTTTAAACGGACGTCCATGGGAGGTCCATTGGAAACAAAATGGGCGTCTAATGGACGTAGAGACGTCCATGAACGTACATCCATTGGACATCCATGGTATCAATGTGTGCTATCTGGGTTATGGCTGCTATGGGCCTTTGCTATTAGGTTCTGGTAATTATACAATTTTTTTATTGAAAATGCAGTACGTGCCCCATACCATTTTTTATTTTTTCATTAATAGAATAAAACTATTCTGCTTACAAAATATGTGAAAATTAGATTTTAAGATTTTACTGTGGTCTTGTTTTAAATAGGTTAACAGTTCTTTAAAGCAAACTTCTAGTTTCTCCTCCACCCTAGTAAACTCAATGCTCTGGGCTGCCAGAACTGTACCATCGGCATAAATAAATTGTTTTATATTGTAAGGAATATAAGAATAAAGCAAGAACATAGCTTTGCAGCAGTACATTCTTCTTGAACTTTAATCTGATATTTTTATTTTGTAGTTACCAGTGTCATAGCTAGCTGTCAAGTCAGTGAAATTTTTTCTTTCAAAGTCATCTTCTATATGCTGAGTTAAAAATTTGGCGGAAGCTAGGTTGGAATCCAGAGTCTATATACTCCATTCGGTTTAGAATCAATCGCTGTAGCAACTTGATGAGTTGGCATGAAAGAAAGACGAGTCTGAAGTTCTAGTAGTCGGTTCCTCTTCTCCGTAGATTTTCATCATTTTGATCCCAGATTCAAGTTTAGTCATAAAAAATAAACCACGAGAATTTTTTTTTGAATTTTCTGATAGCTAATTTTTTGATAAACTGGAAAAAGTGGATTCGTGACGTCACCTTCATTAAAATTAGATATGGCATCGTTGTATAAGTTGGGCAGTATAGAACCTCAATTACCCGTTACATCTATATTGTGATATTTGTTATTTAATACTTGAGCTGAGTTCAGCCTAAAGAATTGCATTCATTTTAAGTAGGGTGTAGAATATGAGCATTTGGAGTAACGTCTAAACCGAATTTTTTTCAGTACCCGAACGGACAGATCAAGAATGGGGTAGAGCAGAAAATTATCAGTCTTATTTCTTTCTTCAGCTATTACAGTCTGGTCAGGAAGTGCTTTTTAGGTCGCCTCCGAAAAATATGAACGAAGTGTCATTGGATTCGGAATAGAGTGTAGATGATTTTTGAAAAAATTCAAGAGCCCCTTGCAAAAATTGACAATTAACTGAAAAAAAATGGAATTTGGTTTTTTTCAAGTATATCAAAAACTATTTGATATTTTTCAAATTTGAAAAAAGATTCAAAAAAGGAGGAAATTTTCAAAAAAAAGTTTCCTCCCGGAACTGTAGGACCAATATTTATAATTTTCCCAGAGAGTTGAAAATACGGCCAAAAACGGGGACTCTGGCTTGCTTAAGAGCCGCCCACTTTGGACCTTTAATGAATAAATATTATTTAAACTTATTAAATATGAAAATTAAGAATTGAAAAAATTGAGGCATTTACTGGATATGAACAATAATCCGCGATCAAAACATTTTATCGCTATTTTTCTATTAATTGTGCATTAATTAATTAACAATTGCCACTTGAACATGGACATTAAGTCCAATAATTGTTAAATAACAAATCTAATTTTTTTCCATTTTTGGGGCTATTCTTGAAAGGTCTCAGAGGCGATTTTCATTGGAAAAATTAAAAGATTGTTATTTTTCACTATGTTATTAACAATTTACGTTTTTTATGGTCAGAAGTCACATGAAAATGATTTTTAAAATTTTTTATTTCTTATTGTTTACAAAATTGTTATAAACAATGCGTTGTTTATAAGATAATTTAATTTTTTTTTTGTAAACATAATCTTTGATGCAAATTATTATTATTTTTTTTTAAATCGTTCATTAAAAATAAAATTTTATTGCTTAAAAACTTACTTATTTTTTTCTTTTTTTTGTCTTGTTTGACAGAAATAAAATAGAATATTTTTTTTGCCTACGAACCTGGAATTAATTTATTGATTATTATGTTTTAAGTATAACATAAGTAAAACATAAGTGCAAAATACGATTAAAATATACAAGGTGGTTTCAAAAGTTTTAGCCAAAATTCATTAAACACCCTGTATCTCAGTAAAAAATGACATTGGACCAACCTTCAGTAGGGTTTTTAGATTCGCTTTGGTGTCCCTATCTGCCTGTAACGTATGTAAATTTTATATTGGAACACCCTGTATTTAAAATTTAAAATATCTTGGTGTATCGGTTTGGTTCTAGATTGCAATTTTAGCTTATTTACATAGTCATATTTCAATTTACGAAATGTGCATCGATTCCAAAATGAATATAAAGCATATGCCATTAGAAGACATTCATTTTACTTTCCCGACCCACCTCCGAGAAGGGAAAGTATGCATATCCATTTTGAGGTCACCTGAGATGATTATGAGCATTTCCAGATGGAAGTCTGTCTGTCTGTCTGTCTGTCTATCTGTCTGTTTGTCTGCCTGTCTGTCTGTCTGTCTGTGTGTATTCTTCCACGATGCCACACGTTTAATCCGATTGAGCTGAAATTTGGTATTTGGGTTTGGGTTACCCGAAGGAAGAACCCATTAGTTTTTGTACGACATCTGTCAATTGGAAGTGTCACTATCAATACGCATTTTTGCTGTATTTTTTTTCTGGTTTTTTATGTGGAAAAATGTATACTTGCTTTTTACAAATTTATATGTGGAAAATGCGTTTTTGCTGTATTTTCCAATTATTTTTTATGTTGAAAAATACATTTTTGCGGTTATTTCCGAATTCGAGTGTGCATTCGTGCTTCTGTTTTTTTTCGAATTTGTTGAAAAAAAAATGCGTTTTTGCTGTTTTCCATATTGGTCTGTGAAAAATATTTCAGAATTTTTTTCTAGTTTTTTTTTGTGGGAAAAATGTATTTTTATTTCTATTTCTTCAAAATCGTGTTAGAAAAATGCATTCTTGCTTCTGTTGTGTTTTTAGATGTCTGTGAAAAAATGCAGTTTTGATGTTTTTTTCAAATTCGAGAGTGGAAAAAATGTATTGTGAACGAGCTAAAAAACTTTTTCGAGAAAAATGGAAATATACATTTTAAGATCCCCTGAGACGATTAAGACTAATTAGTCGGTCTGTCTGTGTGTCTGTCTGTGTATTTGTTTGTGTGTATGCTTCCACGATAGAGACTGGGTTATCCATCGGAAGAACCCATTAGTTTTTGTACGACATCTGTCAAACGAAAGTGTTACTGTCAAAAAATGACAGAAGCAATATGTCACCGAATTTGATTTGCTATATGTGTGTAAAAATATTCGTCTCTGGATACTCGTCGGGAAAGTTTTGGGGTGACACAACCGATTTTTTTATCTAAAGTTATACAACTTTTGGAAAATATTTCAAGGATGCATGATTTAAAAAAAATTGTTTAATTATATTAAAGTTTTCTTTTAAGACGCCTTCATTCCGAGCTATTTGTCAATAAAGGGCCATTTTTTAAACGGTATGATGAGTTGATTGATGCAATTAATATATGCTGTTAGAATAAGTTCGATTTTTTAATAGTAAAATAGGGTTATATTAGCAGTTGATTGATTTACTTCATATAATTTCTACACTTATTTTTAATTTCCTAATAAATTTTATTTACAAAAGTACTCTTGCCAGTTGTCCTTCTCTAATTTTTAATTTCACGTTCTAACAACCCTTCTTTTAGTCACCATTTTACACTACCCCCTCCTTTCCTCACACTTACTGTTCAATTTTCGCTAAAGCTAAAATTCATTGTTTACTTATTATTATTTTAATTCTTTAACCTCAACAATTCTCCTATGACAGTTCACAATCTTCTACCTTTGACATCTCTTCTTTTACCATTCTTCTTTCTCTATGCTTCTAATTTCTTCTTTTTCCTTGCTCTTATGCTTTCTCGTCACCTTTTCATCTGCACTTAAAAAGTTGTCCTCTACGTACTTGTTCTCAGTCCCCCTGGGTTAGGTGTAAGAGTTTTAAATTTTATTTTTCACTTAAAAATTTTTATTGTATTTTAATATGATTTACTACCCCTCTCGGGCTTTTTTATAATTGTTAAATTTAATTATCAATGTTTTTTAAATAACTTTATACTTACAATTTTCAAAATTCCCGCGTATAATAATTTTATGTCATTGTCAATTCAACCTTTTGCTTTTAGTTATCATATTCACAATACAGTGTACTCGTTTCGATGTGTGTTAAGAATATGTTTATAATTATTTTGTTTCATCAAACTTATGTTCCTTTTAATAAGACGAGGTTATTTTGATGGTTCGCTTACTTGTAAAAGTTACCATAATATTGTACCCTATAATGGGTTTCTTTTTGATATTTTGCCGGTTGTTACCGAGGGGAGTTACCGTATTCGACCACCAATTCAGCTATAATGATGTCGAACTCGACCACGATGTTCCGGTGATGGAATTATCCTCTTTTCTAGGAATGCTTTATTTAAGCAATTCAATACATATTTCTACATCAATAATAATTTAAGATATTAACATGTTAAGTCATTTACTAGAAACTTATTTTTCAGATTTAGTACATACTAAAAAAAACCCAAAAATTATATAGATTATTTCCTATTTATTCAAACCACAATAAACATCAATAATAAACAATACAAAATAAAATAATTACAGGAGGGTAAACGACTTGTCCTACAGGTAGGTTCTACATGTACTATATCAATATTAAAAATATCCATAGGTATAGGAACAACAAATATACAATACAATCTTAAAAACTAAGGTAAGTATTTAAAGCTAACAGATTTTACAAAAGAAAATCTCGATATTACACCTGATCTGTATGCATCTAATAGTTCATTTATAAAATCGGTTTTTCCCTAATATTTTTTCGTCTTTCTTTATTTCAAGAATTTGCACTTCTAATTTTTATATATGTTCCAGTTTATACAGTCATTAATACTTTCGTGAAAAGAAAAATATTGGGATGATTCGTATATAATTCAGAATTGAACTTTTAGTGAAATGATTCACATGCATTGGTTGTTCTGTATAAAAAATTATTAGAATTACACCAAATAGATGGTGGAAACAAGGCTAAATTAGCAATATGATTTGTATTAACATATACACGAAATTCTTTTCCTCGGAAATCATCAGAACAAATAAAATAGTTCTGTATTAAAAAAGTCTTTGGCTGCAGAAGGATCAAGCATGTGCAGACAAAAATATAATCTTAAATAATTGACAATTGATAATTGATTCTCGGTTCTTGTAGTCTGAAACTAGCCCTAGACTTTGAATTTTTTAAAACTAATTTTGGGTTAAATGAAACCTACAACCGACAATATTTGCTCGTTCCATTATTTTCATAGATGCCCGATGATTTGCGAGTTCAAAATCAACGACGATTTGTTTCGGATAAAAATTCAACTGTAATTCCTTACATTTTTGAACAATAGTTTCATATATTATCTTAAATGTTTCCAAACACTGCAGGTACAAAGTATCCGTTCTTGAAACCGTGTAAAGTAAACTTAAGAAACATAAATTGGTAAAAGTAGAAAAAATTATAATGTCCTTGTCATCATTTAGACTCATTAGAACAGGCTCACCTTTATTTGTGATTAAATTTAGATTTTTTATCGCACTTATCACCTCTGTTCTGTTTTTCGGAAGGTTTGGTAAAGTTTTTCGTCTGGCTTGATATAGATTTCGCCGAATTCGTTCTATATCATGAACATTGATTTTTCTGTCTCCTTTTTCCAGTTCATACTGCAGATCATCTTGTTAGGTTTTTCAGCAAAACCATTGTCACCGGCTTTCCGTTTAAGTGTATTACTAATAATTTGCTTCGAAATGGTAGTATCAACTCCATGTGAATTTTCGCCAACTTTTTCTATAATTTTTGTTTCCTCTGTCGCCATTGTATATACTTTTGTAGGACATTCACGTTTCCAACACCGCCATCTAATCTTGCCGGTCTTACTAATATGCACTTTAGAAAACTTGAAATCATTTAAAACAAGTAAATTTTGTCCTCGTTCACTCACAAAATAGGCACTTTTCATGGTATTATCGTAAAAAGTACTGAATTAAACTGAACATTTTCAAAAGTGCTTCACTACATTAAAACAGATTCGATATTATCTAATGATTCTGTTCATTAATCTTATTAAGGGAAATAATTGCTGGTCGAATACGACCGTCCCCTAATCCCTAGAAGTGATATTTACCTGAAATTTTGTGTCGTGGTCGAGTTCAGTGGCAGCCGTTACCGAGCATTGCGCCTCCATCACCAACTTGCTAATTTCCTTATCTGGGCTGTATCTCATTAGATCACCCCTTTACCTACTTTTACATACTAACATTGTTAAGTTCTCATATTTCTTCCTAAGAAATCCTTACCCACCTTATTATTATAAAAAAAATTTTTTGAACATTTTCCAAATTTTATTTCCTCACTATGTTCCTGGCCTGTGCGCGCACACATATTTTAATTTAATTAATACAATTTGTAACCAATCATATACATTAAGTAATCGCTTTTAATTAATCATTTTCTTGTTAAGTTTGAATACTATTGTAAATTTTCTCCCACTGACACTTTTATTATAAGCCTAATGATGGCAGACATTCCGAAACTAGTTGCCGTTCCCTTCTACTTTTTTTAACTTCGTTGAAATATATGTTATGTGGTAATGGATTTTCAGTTTTATTACCTCATCGTTCGACCACATTTGAGATAATGGATAACCTATTGGAATTAGTTTTTTTTTATTTTGAAATTTTAATTTCACAGTCGATGAATTTTTTAACGCCCTATATAATAATTTATTTTGCTACAATATGTCGCTATTTTTGTCATCACATATATACTGGCAAATAGTATATCTAAATCTGACCTCATTTCTCAGGTCATAGCGAGTAGGAAGGTACCTTATAAATGAAATCAAGATAGATATATCAAATTTTACAGACTTCGGTTAAGTTGACGGTTCGATGAGATATGGGAAGGTGTGTAATATTTTTAAAATGAAATAAGGGCGTTGAAATGTTTGAAATTCGGTTGTAATTTGTTTTCTAACGGAAAACAGTATACAGGATAGGATGGCTCTAAAAATTTTTTATTAAAAATTAAAAATCAATATTACGTTATCATTTTATTCCAAACTTAATTTGAAAATTGACACAAATCTAAATCGTATGTGGTTTATAAAAGATAAAAACGCAGCAATTTGTCACACCAACCTTCCTATGATAAAAAAAATGTTGCGTCAGGTCAACCGCAAAACTCAATTACCCGCAATAATTGAATAAATGCCAACCAATAGGCATTATGCGACGACACAAACTAAAAAAATTAGTTTTATGAAAGCCTGCGAGTTATCACGGACGCACAGAAATTTTTCACATCGTTTAATAAAAAAGAAAGATTAATATTGGTTTTATTGGAAACCTCCGACTGGCCCATATTTTAAAAAGATTAACTGCCATTGGGATATTTTGGCTTTACGCTTTTTTAATGTAGATTTGTAAATGTGTAAATGAATAAATTTATTTCTATTTGGTGTAATTAAATTATGGAAATGAAAGTTACATCAAACAGTGTAAAGTTTGCTTAAATCAGTTTTTGTTTTTATAAAAATAAATTAAGAGTATGAATTAAAACTGGCGCGATATTATAAAGTTGGTATTAGTCCCAGAGGTACCTGCCACATTTTTAAAAACAGTTAAAATTCATTTTTATATTTTTTTTGGAATATTTGAAGGATTTTTTAATGACACTGGAAAACTAAACGGCAACAAGCATATTTAGTTTCAGATTTCGAGTGTAAGGAAAATTTAAGAAAATAAATAAATTCAACAATTTATTACAAAAATTGATTATAACAATTATAACTTATTAAATGTTCATATCGTAATAATAATAATAATAATAATAATACTCGCCCTAAATTTGACCCATTTATAAGTGAACCCCAAGAAGCCAATGACATTATTTGCCGTGGCGCTCAGGGGCGACTTACTGAGGATTGATGGCGCCATTTGGCTATAGGTGTAGGAAAACCCGGAAAACCTCACCACCATCGTATAAATGTTAAAAAATATAATTTTTAATAGACGAATTATGTGGAAAGATAACCGTAACACAGTATAAGTAACAATCAGTACTGATACTCTACAGGGGCTCTTTTGATTTTTAAAAGTACAAATTCAGAGTGACATTTGACATTTCGTGGACGTGAAGCAATTTTTTATAACCGATTTGGTTATATCTCTTTCTATAATATAAGCGTATATTATATCTATATGGTTTGGAAAAACCTGTGCTCTAGGAACTTCCACTCCTTTTCATGTAGATTCGCTCTCACTTGGGCTGGGTTCAATTCGCAACTAAATATACAAAAGTGGATTAATTACACTTTATAGATTTTAAATTTAGTAATTAAAAGTCCTTTCATCAGAATTCTTTTCTGCTGCTACTGTTACTATTCCAAACTCTTTTCTGCCATTAATGCTACTGCACAAAACTCTTTCTACTGCTACTGTTTTTCTATGTGCATCTTCCCTATGCTATTTTTTTAATAAAAAATAACAATAATTTTTAGCGTCGTAATTAATTTTGTTTTATTTAAAACCTTTCATTTTCAATTTCTTATAACTTTCTTTCAACATTTCTATTAACTGATCCTTATAAATTTCTTTCCTTTAACCCTTCTCGTATATAAAGTTTTTAGGTTTTTTCTTTAATTATTTTTTTATGATAAGTTTTTTTTTATCTCACAACCCTTTATATCTTCTATTTTTATTGATTCCCCTTGTATTCATGTTTTTTTACAATTTTGCCACTTCATTAATTTATACCATTTTTCAAAATATCTAACCCAACTTACCAAAAAGACACATCCACATGACGTAGAATGTTCTCTTTCCCATAATATTTCCAAATCAAATGTTTCAAGCCCTATGCATATTAATTTTTAATTTTCCCAATAATATTCAAACCCTTATTGCTCACATTATTCCCTATCTAAACTGTTAATTGTGTTATTTCAACATAAAACCTTTTATTCAGTACTTATTACATCTATTACAACCCCTAATAACTATAATAACTCAATAACTCAACCGATGAATGTAACGCTAACAAAAACTATAACTACTGCTAATTGTCATATTTTTCTTTTTTTTATATCGGGTGTACCTACCTAACATTGTGTTATCGAATATGTTATTAGACAAAATTGCTAGTATCATGAGAGATTTAGCAAAATTTAAACAGGCAGATCCGCCTTATATTTCTGTTTGGAATATGAAATATTTAAAAACAATAAGTATAACAAAATGTTTCAAAATTAACAAGACTCACCCTACTCACCCCCACACAAGTCAACCCCAAAAGTCAAGTCTTGTGCAGTGTAAGGGACGGCTATATTTTCCGCAGCAACTTGCTGATGACTGATGGCACCATTTGGCTACATGTGTAAGAAAACCTCATTTCCATCATTTTAAGTTTCAATAAAAATAACTTGGAAATTTAATCAAAATAAACTTAGTATCGTAAAGTAGATCAATCAAAGACAAAGTACCCAGTAAGGTATTCTTAAGAATGATACGAGGGTCACTATTTATATTTCGGGAACTTGCAATACTGTTGTCATATGAGTCCATCTGACGTTTCCATGGTAAAGTTTGACATTTTTGACGATAATCGTACTCAGAACATTTTGTCGTACGGGCTCTATTTGTTTATTTTGTATTCAGTTGAAAGTTTCGTCTCGGCAAAAGATGGAACTGAATCGTGAACATTTTCGTGCAATGATTTTTTACGATTTTCGACGTGGATTATCACAACAAGAGTCCATCAATCAACTTAATTCGACTTTTGGCGATGAAGCTCCATCAAAAACCACTGTGTATCGCTGGTTTAGTGAATTCAATCGTGGCCGTAGTTCGCTGTCCGACGAGTTTCGCGAAGGTCGTCCAAAATCGGCTGTTGTGCCAGAAAACATCGATGCTGTGCGCGAAATGATTAAGCAAGATCGTCATGTCACTTATTGTGAGATTGAGGCATCCCTAAACATTAGTTCCGCCAGCATATATACGATTTTATATGAACACTTAGCTGTGCGAAAATTATGTTCGCGTTGGATCCCGCACAATTTGACAATCGCTCAAAAACAGGCTCATGTCGATTGGTGCAAAAAAATGCTTAAGAAATTGAATCGCGGTGCTTCGAAAGACGTTTATAAAATCGTGACTGGTGACGAATCATGGATATATTCGTATGAGCCCGAAACTAAGCAGCAGTCGACTGTATGGGTGTTCCAAAATGAACCAAATCCAACAAAAGTTGTTCGTGAACGAAGCACTTTAAAGAAAATGGGTGGCCTCCTGTTTCTTCGGGAAAACTGGTCATATTGCAACAGTACCTCTAGAGGATCATAGAACAGTAAATTCTGATTATTATACAACCATTTGTTTGCCAGAAGTCTTTGGTGAAATAAGGAAAACAAACAAAAAACGCCGGATTGTTCTTCATCATGACAATGCGAGCTCTCACACATCAGCTCAAACAAGAGACTATTGGAGCACTCAAAAAATCGAATTGATGGGTCATCCGCCATACAGCCCTGATTTGGCACCTAATGACTTCTTTTTGTTCCCATCCGTGAAGAATCAACTGCGTGGTCAACGATTTGCATCGCCCGAAGAAGCTTTTGAAGCGTTCAAAAATTATGTTTTGGAGATACCTCATTCGGAATGGAATAAAAGCTTTGAAAATTGGTTTAAGCGTATGCAAAAGTGTATCGATCATCGTGGCGAGTATTTTGAAAACAATAAAAATATATTGGCAGCTTAACTATTTGTTTTTTTTCCTATTCCCGAAATATAAATAGTGACCCTCGTATTATTGCTATGTAGAAATTATTTATAGAATTAAATTGATTTAGTAAAAAACGTATTTATAAAATCATTAAGTCACTGTATAAAACACAAACTTTCTTAAGAGGCGCCAAATCGTTTTTGGACGGGCGCTCCGTTAATATTAATGATAGGAAGCAGCGGTTTTCACCAATTGATTCTGTATTTAATTCTTATAGCGCACCGTGGCACTTTTTTAAAATTATTTTTACTAAATGTGATACGATTATCAACTTTTTCCTCAAGATAAATTTCAAAAAAGTAGCACAGGTGCGCTCTTTAAATAAATATTTCAAATATCATGAAAAAAACCGCATTTTTTACTTGCTATATTAGGCAAGATTTCGCCCAAAAACGAATAATTATGTTTTGTGGCGCTCTACCATGTGATGCGCAGAAAAAATACCTAATATTGGGGTAGAATTACTTAACATTAACTGAAAAATACAAAAAAAAATAATTTTTACACACAATTTATGAGAATACAAGCACCTTTTCTTTAGGTAATTCTTTAAACGGCAACAACGCAAGTCACGTGGTGTGCGGGCCTCTTAAATATTTTTATTGCGGCATCTTCTTAAATATTACTGA
The DNA here is from genome assembly GCA_963243735.1 of Neocrepidodera transversa. Taxonomy (NCBI): domain Eukaryota; kingdom Metazoa; phylum Arthropoda; class Insecta; order Coleoptera; family Chrysomelidae; genus Neocrepidodera; species Neocrepidodera transversa. Next base: position 13,533,653 of record OY725345.1, read on the forward strand.
TATTTAAGTTTTTATTGGTTTCTCCAAATAATTAGTTTATTTCTAATAGATTTATTATGGACATTTTTCTATAATCTGAAATTTCGATTTGCGACTAACAGAGCTGAGGTGTTACTGAAAAAGAAATAACGCGTTACTTTACGTTAGTTTTGCTGAAAAGTAATGCGTTTAATAAACGTTACCGTTACTTCTTTATAAAAGTAATGATTTATTCATTACTTCAAAAGTAACGTGTTACCAAAAGAAGTAACGCTTTCCTAAAAAAATAGGACAGTATCACGTTACTGCAAAACTAATGAATCCAAAATTTCTGTATATTTTTACTTCTTTAGATTTAATAGAACAAGAAAGGAAAAATGACGGTTAGATTGTTATTTGTAATTTGTACTTTATTCTACAATTTTTATCAAATTCAGACTTGTCTCGACTTTAAAGGATAATAAAGGTACGAACATGAAAGTATTGGCACCAAATTTGATTTATTTATTCTAATATTAATTATAAATTTAGTACCCAGTATAAAAAAAATGATGAAGTATGTATATTAATTTGATTATTATCGGTACAAAATAATATAGATTTATATATTTAAGTACAGGGCACCATTTGGCAATTATTCATCTCACCATCGTTATTATTGCTATCTAAAATACAATGGCGCACAAAATTCACAGGGTATAAAATATAATAAAAACATTATTTCGTATTAAACAGCACTAAAACCCTTAGTTTTTGTTGTTTGTTAATATTATTTTCTCCATTTATATCTGTAAATTGTCACTTAAATTATGTGAAACTTTTAACTAAATTATATGGACAAAATTTTGCTCGTCGATATTATTTTTCACCTTTTAATTAATTTGTACATTTTTTTTTTCAAAATAAAGCACCTCAGTTCTTCGCCTCAAAATTAAAAAAGCACAATTTTTTTTGGCAAAATTTTATTTTTGTTGTTTGTCAATATTATATTGTCCATTTATATCTGCAATTGTTCCTTAAATTATGTCAAATTTTTTATAAAGTAGATGGACGAAATTTTGTTCGTCAATATTATTTTTTACATTTAAATTCATATCTTATTTATACATTTTTTTTAAATTAAACACCTCAGTCCTTCACCTCAAAATAAAAAAAAAATACTTTTCCGCCTACCTCATCTGCAAGTGAATCATATGTAGAGTTTGTTTAACCATCCTTTGCCGTTACGACATAATCGGTGACGTATTCTGCTGTTTTACGTTTGTCGTATATTATTTGAATGTCATTTTACACATAACCTCAAAATTAAAAATAACTACTGACATATGTTAAGGATTGTTTTCAATGACCCATGTTAAGGTGTGTTTGTATTAATAAATTGGTAATACCGAAAATTGTACTTTGCTTTATGGGTTGCGTACATTTTTACATAATTTAGTAATTTTTTTTAACTTGAAGCCTCCTTTTTTTAACTGATTTGTTTCAAATTTCTAGTTTGGGAATATAACTATTCATATTTTTAAAAATTGTATAGTAATTATTGTCTGTGTCATTGTGAGAAATACTTTCGTAAGTATTCCTAAAAAATGAAAATAAAAACACATGTATTGGAGAAAACAGGCAATAAATAAATTTATTTCTGAAAAAACTCCCAATACAAATAGGATAAAAGAACGAAAAAACGGATAAGAAACGTAAACTAAAATAGCGTGTAATGGAATAAAATACAAAATCTAAGCTTCATCACTGACAAAATCATCTTCATCATCACTCTGGGAGTCCGATTCATCCAGATCTATGATAACAGGAAGAAAATGAGATGCATCAATGTATTTTTCTTTTTCCCAGTCATTATTGATTAATTGATTTGTGTGCCTGAAATAGTGCTTCCGTGAAACATGTCCAGCATGAACTTTGATTTTGTAACCTTTATCTGTTTCTATTCCACTAGTAACTGTTTTTTGAATGGTTCTAATAGATATGTCTAGAGCATCAACAACATGCTATAAAATTTAATAAAATCAAATCAATAAATAGTTACATTTTACATAATACAGCTAGATACTTTGACAGATACATTGTGGACTGCATTTAACAGTAAAAGCGGTTTTCCAGCATATCTTTCTCTTGAAAAGTAATTAATCAACTTCAAAATTAAACTTTGCCCTTTTTTATTATACCGGGAAGGCATTTTGACAATGAAAAATTAATTGAAAAAGGCGAAAATAATCAAAAATACTCAACAAATCAAAATATGACAACTTAACTGTCAAAAGTAATAAATAATCTGAATTAGTTAAGAAATACGTCAATGACGTCATAATTCCGTCTCTTCCATTTAATGTTGGAGAGATCGAGATGGATAATGTATGACGCAACGGCAAAGGATGGTTAAACAAACTCTAACAATCATTGCCGAAAATAATGTTTATCGTCCCGTGGGATGCAAAAGTCATAGAGTTTGTTTAACCATCCTTTGCCGTTACGTCATTATCGGTGACGTATTCTGCTGTTTTACGTTTGTCGTATATTATTTGAATGTCATTTTACACATAACCTCAAAATTAAAATATAACTACTGACATATGTTAAGGATTGTTTTTAATGACCCATGTTAAGGTGTGTTTGAATTAATAAATTGGTAATGCCGAAAATTGTATTTTGCTTTATGGGTTGCGTACATTTTTACATAATTTAGTAATTTTTTTTAACTTGAAGCCTCCTTTTTTTAACTGATTTGGTTCAAATTTCTAGTTTTCGGATATAACTATTCATATTTTTACAAATTGTATAGTAATTATTGTCTGTGTCATTGTGAGAAATACTTTCGTAAGTATTCCTAAAAAATGAAAATAAAAACACATGTATTGGAGAAAACAGGCAATAAATAAATTTATTTCTGAAAAAACTCCCAATACAAATAGGAAAAAGCAAAGAAAAAACGGATAAGAAACGTAAACTAAAATAGCATGTAATGAAATAAAATGCAAAATCTAAGCTTCATCATTGACAAAATCATCTTCATCATCACTCTGGGAGTCCGATTCACTCAGATCTATATGATAACAGGAAGAAAATGAGATGCATCAATGTATTTTTCTTTTTCCCAGTCATTTTTGATTAATTGATTTGTGTGCCTGAAATAGTGCTTCCATGAAACATCTCCAGCATGAACTTTGATTTTGTAGTCTTTATCTGTTTCTATTCCACTAGTAACTGTTTTTTGAATGGTTCTAATAGATATGTCTAGAGCATCAGCAACATGCTATAAAATTTAATAAAATCAAATCAATAAATGCTTACATTTTGCATAATACAGCTAGATATTTACGTTGTAGACTGCATTTAACGGTAAAAGGGGTTTTGCAGCATATCTTTTTCTTGAAAAGTTTTTAATCAACTTCAAAATTAAAGCTTGCTCTTTCTCATTATACCGGGAACGCATTTTGACAATGAACAATTAATTGTAAAAGGCGAAAATAATCAAAAATACTCAATACAAATCAAAATATGACAACTTAACTGTCAAAAGTAATAAATAATCTGAATTAGTTAAGAAATACGTCAATGACGTCTTAAATCCGTCTCATCCATTTCATGATGGAGAGATCGAGATGGATAATGTATGACGCAACGGCAAAGGATGGTTAAACAAATTCTAACAACATGATTTTGTAATTTTTCACTAAATCTAGACACCTTTAACTGTCATTCGCGTACTTTGACGTTTCACATAAATTTTCATTAAACGTCAGTGTAAATGAAGGTCTAAAATAAAGACAACAAATCTGTAAAATATTTGTCTTATATTTTCCTTTTTTTTCGTTTTTTTGTAGGCGAAAAACAGTTGCGTGTCACACATGCAGAAAACATCTTAGCAGCCCTTAGCGGCTATTATCTACCCTCGCTTCGCTACGCTCACTCGTGCATCTAACAGCCGCGGGCTACTAAAGCCCATTTTCTGCCCTTGTGATCCAATTTACTATTACTAATTGTTTTATCATTAAAATTTGATTTTAGTTGTTTGTCAATATTATTTTGTTCATTTATATCTGTACTTCCAGCTTTAGTGACTAAGCGTACTCAATGTACAAACAAAAACTCAGAAATGAACGGCCTGCGCACGGTAGCGAGTTTAACAATTTTACATCCACAAACTGTCTGCACAGTAAAAATACGCGCCTTTTTCCCTCCTAAAGAATGACATACACATGATCATAACTTGGCATGTTTTTTTTTGTAGGTAGAAGATTCTTGTTCTTTACTTGTGTATCCTTAGCCTTGTTATGGTCTCACACCGGAAAGTGAACAAAACTGAGTAATATGTGTCAGTTACAACTCTAGGTGGAATATTTAACTAATATGAATTTTTTCTACACCACCTGAATCTCTACAAGACCTTCGACAAAGAAAACAATCGTGACAGAATGCAGTTTAAATACAGCAGAAATGTTAGAGACGCATTTGAGAACAGGTTGTACATGAAAGATGGAGGTGGGTACTTAGAACAGTACATTCGTTAAAATTAAATTGTTTATTTAGACTGTTGTTTTCTTTCGCAGTTTCCTCAAAAAATAGTCGTTGCATAGATAATGAAAACAGCTTCAAAATGATGTATTACTTGACACCTATTATACCATTTAAGGATTTTTAAGGGGTGATTCTGAGCGCTAGAGGGATATAAAAAAAGTATGAAACTGTGATAAAAACTCAACCCCCTGTAAGTTAAATTGATCTATTTTGGCATTTTTTCAAAATGTGAATAAAACTCGAAATATTTGGGGTTGAAAATTTTAAAAAAATACTGATAATGGCATTTTTGTCAACGAAACATCATTAGATTTTTTAGTAATTAAAGTTGGATTAAGATGGTGATAAGGTATTAACATAGTGATTCAAAAATCCAGGGCCGTATTTGAAATAATCAGAGTCCCGATGGATCAACATGGATGACTTGATCTAATGGGACCTTGCTCTACTCTAATTATATATACACCCGACACTTAGACTATGATTATCTATCTATCATTACTATGAATACCTATAAAATTCGTTGTATAATGATTTTCCTTCTCTTTTGCTAAAATTGTAAAAGAAGAAATGGGAAATCACAAATAAAAATAATCTTTAAATTACCAGAAAAAAATTAAGTTACAAACCTCGTCCTTGAAATAATCGTGTACATTTATAGGATTATATAACCTGGACCTTGAAATAATATTTCAAGATAAGTATTAAGAATCCCCATTATTTTATTGATTGATTCAAGCTTTTCATGATGACTTTAACAATAATATTTAAAAACCTTATGATCAAATATAAATTATTTTAAGCAAAGTTAATGGTAATAATTTGATTTCACCTCCACGACTAGAGCAATTCTGCGGAACTTTTTTAATGAATTCTACGCAGTAGTAGACGAATTATATAACATCGAGACTCGAAGTATGGCTTCCATTAGAACACTTCCCTTTTCAGGATATATATTCAAATTAAATGTTGAATATTCACATCAAAGTTACCGAACAAATCATCACTCATATCCGTCGAAATTAAAGTCAAGCTAGTAATTCGAAGTGAAAAGCAACATTAGCACGCTCCGGAACTTTTAGTGGGTCATTAGTAGTTAAAAAAATGGATTCGCTAGCTAATTTTTGTAGTTTCTGGAATGATATATTAATTTAATCAATTAGTAAGGATTTCTTATGTTTATATCCACTACGAGTTAGAAAAAAAAAGTTTGTTTTGAAACAAATTAGTTTAACAATGGGTACCTAAGAAAACAGAATGGATTAATATCCTATCATCAATAACATATTTGACGACAGATTTTTAATAAAATAAAATCCATACTTATGACCTTTAACATATTTTACGATATTTCTGAACTGAAATTTCCACCATTAATAGTGTTTCTTTATTCACAGGCCATTGGACGATCTCGGCGAGCTGAATACGAAGTGGAAAAGCTGTATTATAAATTCCGAAACATGCGCCACTTTAACCTTAATAACAACATAAAAACGGGCCCGAGTGGTCGTTTCGAAACTTCTTATTACTTAATTGGTAATTGAATTGGATTCAACATCTTTTTAATTAGTCCGCTCATAATTAAATCATTGACAGAAGCGAGTGTTTTTGAAAATACCTTTGAAGTAGTTTGTGAGTTTATTATGGTACAAGAAGTGGTTTTTGTAATGTTTATGGCATTTTTTGGTTGTTGTTTTTGTTTTATTAAATATTTTTATTTTTTTCACTAATTAGAATAAAATAAAATTTCGTGGACAGCAATAATTAGTTTATGTTGAATGGATCAGACGAGAACATCAATGGATAAAAGAAATTTAAACAATGTTACTCAAGAATTAAAAAGAGAAATAAAACAAAATATTGTTATACAAAGAAATTCTGAAACAGGTATTGACATATGGGATCCAGCTTTAGGGCTGTGTGCAAACTAGAGTAATTTACTCATAATACAGAGATTATAAACTCAACGCTTCCTTGTATTGCAGAAACACTGAGTTCCACCGAGACTTAGAGATGGACACTGTTAAACAGACAATTAAGAAATTTGCAAGAAGTCACGAATAGCGACTTCGTCAATACGCGAATGTCGAGGCCATCCAGCTCCTGGACAATAACGATCTAGTAACAAGACCCAAGAGGGAGAAGTCCTTTGAGTTAGTGTAAGTGAAAGTGACAGAAAAAGCAGAGCATACACTTAAGTAAGTTGTAAAAAATCATCAGATTCTAAGGTACACTAGTGAGTAGACTTTAGTTATCCAATTCTTAAACCAGTTGGACAAAAATTACTCATTGATCGAATCATACGATCAGACTGTAATATTAACAAATTTGTAACGCACTTCGGTCGTTACGGGTAACTTTGGCGCCTTGGTCCAGGTTTCGGCTTGCCTAAGGCGCCACCTTCCGTTTATAGTGTGAAGGAAACTGCACGGGCAGCTTCAGTTTAGAAAAAAATACTCCAGGGATGCTATGGTATCGACCAAAATCACTGGCGGTCAGAAGGGTGGTCTTTACTTGCCCTACTGGGTTGAGTTACCTGGGTATTTGCATTTGCTACTGGGATGTTACACCAAAATAAAAGAAATGAAGTAAATAAATTATTTATTTAATTACCCATAATACAGAAGAAAGGTGTATAACGGCCGATACAGGCACAACTTGACTACCATAAGGCCGGCTGGGAATGCGAAATAAATACGTGAGTGACTCCATCTTTCGGCAGGAGTTTACAACTGGTACAACTATCCTTATACTCATAATTTTAAGTTAATTCTACTCTAGTGCCGCGCGCGATTTTATTTATATATTTTAATTATTATGGAAAAAGTAGCTTTGTTATAAATGGAATATTTTAATATAAACAAAATGTTAAATTTAAAATAATGAGGTTGTTCTTAATATATTCTCTGGAATTAGTTTTCCTTCTACCTCATCTCATCTATTTTTTCTAATCTTGTCATTTTTTTCCATGATCGTCGGGATTAGAACTATTATTAATTTCTCCTGCTTTTAGATTTTTATCATAAAAATTTATTCTTTCTTTTTCTATATCTCGGAACAATTTTCACGGTTCTTTCTTATTTTGCTTCTATTTCTTTTCCTTTTATAGGAACGTCTCAAAGTACTATTATCATTATTATTTTTTACAAAATTTTGTTCCGACTCTTACCCCTTAGCGAGTTGAAATCAAATTACATTTTGATAGATAAGAAAATTGTTTATTATGGATTAACATAAACAAACCAAGTCAAGCATTTAATAATTTAAAATTTTCTGACAAAAAACTTAGGATATTCTAGAAATAAAATTATAGGGTATCAAGAATATAAAGAAACTCATTTTAATTTCGTATTCCATATTGACTTTGATTTTAGTTACGACTCTAATTATTGCACGTTTCATTTAACTCTTAATTTGATTTCATATGATTCGTGATTAAGAGTCGATAAATGTTTGAAAAAATTTACTACGGCAGTCGACGTGTTTACATCGACTAATTATCGAAGGACCAACCATGTAAATGGATTTAATATTTAAATATGAAAATGCGTTTCAGAACATTCTGATTAATTATTTACTAAAGGCTAATTTAATACGACTGCTCACTCCGAGAGTTAATAAAACAGTGGCGGGTTATCTTTTTTGCCCAACCCATAAAAGCCAGGCGAACGATGCGCCTGGAGAGAAGTTCTCCGAGTCTCATTGGTTAAGATTTAGTGGTGTGATTTTGTGTAACGGCTGTTTTAACTCATTTGCAAATATATAATAAAATATTAAGACAATATTTCTCGTCTCGCATGAGATCAACTGAGAAGGAAGAGTTATTGAGAAAAAATGACGTAGATATGCAAGCTGTGACTTGAAGAAAAGTGTTAGCCGAGCGATTTTGAATATGATATCAAATATTTAATATAAAATATGATTTTAAGAACGCATATAGACAGGTTTGTAAATTCTTGATAATTTTTCAGTGAAATTCATCCAATTCGATTAATATATTGAAAGTTCGTCTTGGCAATGTTAACTTGTACATTTTACTACATATAATAATTAGATAACATTAGAGTGATTAGGTTTTTCTTCTCATTAATTTATGTTTCAGACAAAATTATAAATGACTAACACGATTATACTTTTAACAAAGATATTACTAAAAAATGTTTTCCAAAGTTTTACTTGTGAAAACTCTAAAAGCCGACTTTATTTTCTACCTTTAACTTAATAAAGTAGTTGTATCTTCAACATGGGAAAATAAAATGAGTCGAAAACTTGTTTATTCATAACCAAATTAAACAAAACTCGAATCTTGTCTACATCATAAAAAACCAGGTAAGTTTGAGCGAGAATAAGACAAAAAGAAAAAATAAAAACCTTTTGAAAACCATCGGATATAAAATAAAATAAAAAACTTGGAACATTATTATTGTGCGCTGCGTCGTGATCAGGGGCGTCATTGAAAATGTTTTTTTTGTAAAAAAGTTGTTTTCTTGGTAAAAGTTTGTGCATCCCCTAAAACTAAACATGCACCAACAAAATATAGTAAAACACACGTATATACGAGGACCTTCAAAATTTTATCTTAATACAAGAGTAAAGTAACTTTATTTTGAAAAATCTCGGGAAATGTTATTTAGAAAAGCTGTTCAGCATCAAAAATACATTTAGATTTGAAGTCATGACCATCTAAGTGAAGATTTTTTTTTATCCATTTTTTTAAAATGGGGACTACGAAAAAAAAATTGCTAAAACGATAATTAGACAACATCCTGTATACGACGGTTTATTTAAAAAGCCTATAACACAGCTCAACAAAAAAAAGTTCATACACAAGAGAGTGACATATGTATTCCCATGTATTCTTCGACGCTGAATCCGATTCCGAGCTCAGAATTGGGCCTACACGTCTGGAATTGGCCCCAGGGGCCGAAAAAGGCCTGAAATGCGGTTCCCGGGATAAGGCGAAGTCGACGCTGAATTTTGGAGCTAAAGCCGGATTTGTACTCGAAAAGTTTATGGCCAACTGAAATTCCGGGTTTGAATCCGGGAAAATGACCCCTTGGGGCGGGAAAATCTTGTTTTGGACGTCCCGGTCGCGACTCGGGTATTTTCATGGACTTTCCAATTCTTTAGCTGAGACTGGGTGTGAAAAGTGTTTGGTCAGCTGAAATTCCCAGTTTTGGTCCGGGAAAATAGACCATTGGGGCCGGAAAATCATATTTCGGAGGTACCAATTACAACAGTGGGATTTTATGTACTAATTCCTGTAGCTTAGACTGTGCTTGACAGGTTTATGGCCATGTGAAATTCCCTATTCGGGTCCCTCAGGTTAGAATTGAAAAACACGAAAATACCACTGTTGCAACTGGTATGTTTGAAATATGATTTTCCGGCTCCAATGGGCTATTTTCCCGGACCCAAACTGGGAATTTCAGCTGTCCAAAAACTTTTTGAGCATACTCCAAGGACCAGGATTGAAAAATACATGAAAATCCCACTTTTGCGACTGGTACGTCCGAAATATGATTTACCGGCCCCCATGGGCCATTTTTCCGGACCCAAACTGGGAATTTCAGCTGACCAAACACTTTTCACACCCATGCTCAGCTCCAGAATTGGAAAGTCCATGAAAATACCACAGTCGCGACCGGGACGTCCAAAACAGGATTTTCCCGCCCTAAGGGGTCATTTTCCCGGACCCAAACCCGGAATTTCAGTTGGCCATAAAATTTTCGAGCACAAATCCGGCTTTAGCTCCAAAATTTAGCGTCGACCAGGAACCGCATTTCAGGCCATATTCAGCCCTGGGACCAATTCCAGGCCCAATTCTGAGCTCGGAATCGGATTCAGCATCGAAAATTACATGGGAATATATATGTCACTCTCTTGGGTATGAACTTTTTTTTATTTGTGGGGCTGTGTAATATTACAAATTACACAACTATTTTATTTTTTGTTAACACCGAAAATTGCTCAAAATTATACAGTATTATAAAAAGAACTTAATATTTCATAATAATATAAAATCACAAGATATCAAAATAAAATAAGTATTCATTGATTTTTTTCCCTAAAATAATTCTTAATAAATTAAATTTAAAAAATTCTAAATGTGTAACTTTCTCGCCTTCTAGCGGCGAAACTATGGAGAATTCGAAATAAAATTTAAACAAAAAAGATATAGGAAATTTAATGCCCTACAACTTTGCACTGGAACATTTTGTAATAAAGTGCAGTGTTTCTACTTAAAATAAAAAATCTAAGAAATCCTAAATATATAATTTTCTTGCCCTGTAGCGGGAAACTATAAACAAAAGTTAAAGTAAATTTAGTGCTCGTTCTCTATACTTTCTCTTCGATGAGATCCTGAAACTAAAATTGGTTAAAAAATTGATTTTTTCGGACAAGGGAGTCAAAGATTAGATTAAACATTTTTTAATCGATGTTTTGTTGGTAAATAAAATGATATAAATAATGAAGAAAATCTAATTGTTGGTGCTTTTTTTAATTTAAAAATTTGATTACGTCTCTAATTTATTTGACTTTACTGATATTTTCTGTTTTATTCATTTTTTATTCAGGTGTACGTTTCTTTTAGGCGCCTATGTATTTCTATATGCGAGTAATGACGCTAGACGTGGCGAGATGAAAGCTATTCAACTATTTACGGACGTTACACCAAAATAAAAGAAATGAAGTAAATAAATTATTTATTTAATTACCCATAATACAGAAGAAAGGTGTATAACGGCCGATACAGGCACAACTTGACTACCATAAGGCCGGCTGGGAATGCGAAATAAATACGTGAGTGACTCCATCTTTCGGCAGGAGTTTACAACTGGTACAACTATCCTTATACTCATAATTTTAAGTTAATTCTACTCTAGTGCCGCGCGCGATTTTATTTATATATTTTAATTATTATGGAAAAAGTAGCTTTGTTATAAATGGAATATTTTAATATAAACAAAATGTTAAATTTAAAATAATGAGGTTGTTCTTAATATATTCTCTGGAATTAGTTTTCCTTCTACCTCATCTCATCTATTTTTTCTAATCTTGTCATTTTTTTCCATGATCGTCGGGATTAGAACTATTATTAATTTCTCCTGCTTTTAGATTTTTATCATAAAAATTTATTCTTTCTTTTTCTATATCTCGGAACAATTTTCACGGTTCTTTCTTATTTTGCTTCTATTTCTTTTCCTTTTATAGGAACGTCTCAAAGTACTATTATCATTATTATTTTTTACAAAATTTTGTTCCGACTCTTACCCCTTAGCGAGTTGAAATCAAATTACATTTTGATAGATAAGAAAATTGTTTATTATGGATTAACATAAACAAACCAAGTCAAGCATTTAATAATTTAAAATTTTCTGACAAAAAACTTAGGATATTCTAGAAATAAAATTATAGGGTATCAAGAATATAAAGAAACTCATTTTAATTTCGTATTCCATATTGACTTTGATTTTAGTTACGACTCTAATTATTGCACGTTTCATTTAACTCTTAATTTGATTTCATATGATTCGTGATTAAGAGTCGATAAATGTTTGAAAAAATTTACTACGGCAGTCGACGTGTTTACATCGACTAATTATCGAAGGACCAACCATGTAAATGGATTTAATATTTAAATATGAAAATGCGTTTCAGAACATTCTGATTAATTATTTACTAAAGGCTAATTTAATACGACTGCTCACTCCGAGAGTTAATAAAACAGTGGCGGGTTATCTTTTTTGCCCAACCCATAAAAGCCAGGCGAACGATGCGCCTGGAGAGAAGTTCTCCGAGTCTCATTGGTTAAGATTTAGTGGTGTGATTTTGTGTAACGGCTGTTTTAACTCATTTGCAAATATATAATAAAATATTAAGACAATATTTCTCGTCTCGCATGAGATCAACTGAGAAGGAAGAGTTATTGAGAAAAAATGACGTAGATATGCAAGCTGTGACTTGAAGAAAAGTGTTAGCCGAGCGATTTTGAATATGATATCAAATATTTAATATAAAATATGATTTTAAGAACGCATATAGACAGGTTTGTAAATTCTTGATAATTTTTCAGTGAAATTCATCCAATTCGATTAATATATTGAAAGTTCGTCTTGGCAATGTTAACTTGTACATTTTACTACATATAATAATTAGATAACATTAGAGTGATTAGGTTTTTCTTCTCATTAATTTATGTTTCAGACAAAATTATAAATGACTAACACGATTATACTTTTAACAAAGATATTACTAAAAAATGTTTTCCAAAGTTTTACTTGTGAAAACTCTAAAAGCCGACTTTATTTTCTACCTTTAACTTAATAAAGTAGTTGTATCTTCAACATGGGAAAATAAAATGAGTCGAAAACTTGTTTATTCATAACCAAATTAAACAAAACTCGAATCTTGTCTACATCATAAAAAACCAGGTAAGTTTGAGCGAGAATAAGACAAAAAGAAAAAATAAAAACCTTTTGAAAACCATCGGATATAAAATAAAATAAAAAACTTGGAACATTATTATTGTGCGCTGCGTCGTGATCAGGGGCGTCATTGAAAATGTTTTTTTTGTAAAAAAGTTGTTTTCTTGGTAAAAGTTTGTGCATCCCCTAAAACTAAACATGCACCAACAAAATATAGTAAAACACACGTATATACGAGGACCTTCAAAATTTTATCTTAATACAAGAGTAAAGTAACTTTATTTTGAAAAATCTCGGGAAATGTTATTTAGAAAAGCTGTTCAGCATCAAAAATACATTTAGATTTGAAGTCATGACCATCTAAGTGAAGATTTTTTTTTATCCATTTTTTTAAAATGGGGACTACGAAAAAAAAATTGCTAAAACGATAATTAGACAACATCCTGTATACGACGGTTTATTTAAAAAGCCTATAACACAGCTCAACAAAAAAAAGTTCATACACAAGAGAGTGACATATGTATTCCCATGTATTCTTCGACGCTGAATCCGATTCCGAGCTCAGAATTGGGCCTACACGTCTGGAATTGGCCCCAGGGGCCGAAAAAGGCCTGAAATGCGGTTCCCGGGATAAGGCGAAGTCGACGCTGAATTTTGGAGCTAAAGCCGGATTTGTACTCGAAAAGTTTATGGCCAACTGAAATTCCGGGTTTGAATCCGGGAAAATGACCCCTTGGGGCGGGAAAATCTTGTTTTGGACGTCCCGGTCGCGACTCGGGTATTTTCATGGACTTTCCAATTCTTTAGCTGAGACTGGGTGTGAAAAGTGTTTGGTCAGCTGAAATTCCCAGTTTTGGTCCGGGAAAATAGACCATTGGGGCCGGAAAATCATATTTCGGAGGTACCAATTACAACAGTGGGATTTTATGTACTAATTCCTGTAGCTTAGACTGTGCTTGACAGGTTTATGGCCATGTGAAATTCCCTATTCGGGTCCCTCAGGTTAGAATTGAAAAACACGAAAATACCACTGTTGCAACTGGTATGTTTGAAATATGATTTTCCGGCTCCAATGGGCTATTTTCCCGGACCCAAACTGGGAATTTCAGCTGTCCAAAAACTTTTTGAGCATACTCCAAGGACCAGGATTGAAAAATACATGAAAATCCCACTTTTGCGACTGGTACGTCCGAAATATGATTTACCGGCCCCCATGGGCCATTTTTCCGGACCCAAACTGGGAATTTCAGCTGACCAAACACTTTTCACACCCATGCTCAGCTCCAGAATTGGAAAGTCCATGAAAATACCACAGTCGCGACCGGGACGTCCAAAACAGGATTTTCCCGCCCTAAGGGGTCATTTTCCCGGACCCAAACCCGGAATTTCAGTTGGCCATAAAATTTTCGAGCACAAATCCGGCTTTAGCTCCAAAATTTAGCGTCGACCAGGAACCGCATTTCAGGCCATATTCAGCCCTGGGACCAATTCCAGGCCCAATTCTGAGCTCGGAATCGGATTCAGCATCGAAAATTACATGGGAATATATATGTCACTCTCTTGGGTATGAACTTTTTTTTATTTGTGGGGCTGTGTAATATTACAAATTACACAACTATTTTATTTTTTGTTAACACCGAAAATTGCTCAAAATTATACAGTATTATAAAAAGAACTTAATATTTCATAATAATATAAAATCACAAGATATCAAAATAAAATAAGTATTCATTGATTTTTTTCCCTAAAATAATTCTTAATAAATTAAATTTAAAAAATTCTAAATGTGTAACTTTCTCGCCTTCTAGCGGCGAAACTATGGAGAATTCGAAATAAAATTTAAACAAAAAAGATATAGGAAATTTAATGCCCTACAACTTTGCACTGGAACATTTTGTAATAAAGTGCAGTGTTTCTACTTAAAATAAAAAATCTAAGAAATCCTAAATATATAATTTTCTTGCCCTGTAGCGGGAAACTATAAACAAAAGTTAAAGTAAATTTAGTGCTCGTTCTCTATACTTTCTCTTCGATGAGATCCTGAAACTAAAATTGGTTAAAAAATTGATTTTTTCGGACAAGGGAGTCAAAGATTAGATTAAACATTTTTTAATCGATGTTTTGTTGGTAAATAAAATGATATAAATAATGAAGAAAATCTAATTGTTGGTGCTTTTTTTAATTTAAAAATTTGATTACGTCTCTAATTTATTTGACTTTACTGATATTTTCTGTTTTATTCATTTTTTATTCAGGTGTACGTTTCTTTTAGGCGCCTATGTATTTCTATATGCGAGTAATGACGCTAGACGTGGCGAGATGAAAGCTATTCAACTATTTACGGACGTCTTGGGGCGTCTCAAACAACAAAACAAAAGAGAATGGCTTCCTTTTTGTCGTTGCTATGAAAAGACGAAATTTGAGATTTAATTTCTGATTTAAAATAACTATAAAGTTGCGGAGAGGGAATTCCGTAAATTTATTGGTAATCAATTATTTGAAACATAATTGAAAGGGGAAAATTTACAATTTTGATGATTCTTGAACTTCGTAATAAATTTTCTGGACGTCAGATTAATTATACCTCGATTGACCAAACTTAACGAGGGTTGCCCTAAAAACGGATTAAAAATATTTATAGGGCTTTATCCGTTTGATATGTTTCAGAGCTAAAGTATAGCGATTAGCGGAAATGAATAAATGGTTTCGGAATGGATTTGTTGTAAGAATCTTGTGGAGAACAAAAATTTCATATTATTAGAAATAATAATTTTAGAGAAAGTTATCATACATTTCGAAAAAAAAATACGTTTTTGATAAAAAGTACTAAATACAAAACATTTTGTTAAAAATTAAGTTAAACTTAGACATAATTTGTAATTCCAATCAACAATTTTGTATAAAAATTTTAAACTTATAAATAAAATCATTATTTTCCATGTTTCCTGTATATTGTTAAATATTTTACAAATGTATTGTATAATTATCGATTTCTTAGAAATTTGTAAAAACAATATTTTTTGTTGTAAAATTTAAATAAGTATATTTTTCCATTTATACAGTGTGTCCACAGATGGGGTTATATTTTTGGTTTTATCAAAAAATGTCAGTATTGATAAAAAGATTTGCTTATTATAAAACCTCATAAAAGGAAAATCAGGTTTTACAGCACCTGTTTTGTTTTTTAATATTTTTTCTAGATAAAACACAATTTTTCATTCGTTTTATATGTTTTTAGAATAAGCAAAACTTTTTATCAAGAATGAAATTTTTTGATAAAACCAATAACAAATTTTCTTCTCCTCTTGTGAACCCTATACGTGGACATACTGTATACGTTCAAAAATGAATAATATGGCCCCAGAAAATTCATAATGAACACTAGCGCCCTTTTTATGAAAAGAATAATAGAAGCTGATTTGAAGGTTACATGCTAATTGCACTCCAAATAAATGGCCCAATTCACGTAACAAAAAAATGCCGAATTATAGGCTAAATATTTCAGTAGAATATATAAAACTAATCTATATAATCAGTAGCTATAAAAAAAATCCTGTTCAGATTTTATGGTGAAGTTTCAAAATTTGACATTTTTTTATATTTGACCGGTGACAGTTTTTCAAGAGCTTTCCAATGACATATTACAAGTCGAATTTAGTGAAATATTACATCTGTCATTTTTTGACAGTGACATTTCCGTTTGACACATGTACAAATTCTAGCTGGTTCTTTCAAGGAAAGTCTCAAATTTTGACATTTTTTTATTTTTGACTGGTGACAGTTGGAGAAATAATTTTAACTGTTATAAATAGAATTTTTCAAGGACTTTCAAATGACATATTGCAAGTCAAATTCCGTGACATATTGCATCTGTCATTTTTTGATAGTTTGACAGATGTAGTACAAAAAATAATGGGTTCTTCCGACGGTTAACCCAAACTCATATACCAAATTTCAGTTCAATCGGATTTAAAAAATAACGTGAATTTTAAAAAGGCCAAGAATTTCAAAAATATATTAAAAATTCCAACAAAATTTCAAAACTTTACAAAACCAAGAATTTCAAGAATTTCACAAATGTCAATAATTTTAAAAATAACATGTATTTCAAAAATTTCAAAAATGTATTAAAAATTCCAACACAATTTCAAAACTTTACAAAACCAAGAATTTCAAGAATTTCACAAATGTCAATAATTTTAAAAATAACATGTATTTCAAAAATTTCAAAAATGTATTAAAAATTCCAACACAATTTCAAAACTTTACAAAACCAAGAATTTCAAGAATTTCACAAATGTCAATAATTTTAAAAATAACATGTATTTCAAAAATTTCAAAAATGTATTAAAAATTCCAACACAATTTCAAAAATTTAGAAAACCAAGAATTTAAAAAAATGTCAATAATTTCAAAAATATATTAAAATTTCAAAATTCTTTAGAAAATTAAAATTTTTAAGGGATGCCTATGCATACTTAAATGTATACTTTTATTAGAGTGCAATTTGTATATTTTATGTAACTGACCGGTATGACCTAAAACTTTTATTGCAATTCGCCATTTTTAAAAATTTCAACAAAATTTCAAAAATGTCAGGAATATCGAAAATTTCAGGAATTTCAAAAATTTCAAGAATATCAAAAATTTCAAGAATATCAAAAATGTCAAGAATTTTAAAAATATCATGAATTTTAAAAAGGATAAGAATTTCAAAAATAAATTAAAAATTCCAACAAAATTTCAGAAAACCAAAAATTTTGAGAATTTCAAAAATATCAAGAATTTCAAAAAGTTCAAAAATATCGAAAATATATTAAAAATTCCAGCAAAATTTAAAAAATCTAAAACACCAAGAATTTAAAATGTTTTTAAAAAATCCAAAAATCTTTAGAAAATTAAAAAAATTATTCTTTTATTAGAATGCAATTTGTATATTTTATGTAACTGGCCGGTATAACCAAAAACTTTTACTGCGATTCGCCATTTTTGAAAATTTCAAAAATGTCAAGAATATCAAAAATTTCAAAAATGTCAAGAATTTCAAAAATAATATCAATTTCAAAAAATTCAAAAATATCGAAAATATATTAAAAATTCTAGCAAAATTTAAAAAACTTAAAACACCAAGAATTTAAAAAAATTTCAAAATTTTCAAAAATCTTTAGATACTTAATCAAAAAAATTATACTTTTATTAGAATGCAATTTGTATATTTTATGTAACTGGCCGGTATAATCTAAAACTTTTACTGCAATTCGTCATTTTTGAAAATTTTAACAAAATTTTAAAAATGTCAAGAAAATCAAAAATTTCAAGAATTTCAAAAATGTCAAGAACTTTAATAATATCATGAATTTTAAAAAGGATTTCAAAAGTAAATTAGAAATTCCAACATAATTTCAGAAAACCAAAAATTTTGAGAATTTCAAAAATGTCAAGAATTTCAAAACTAATATGAATTTCAAAAAGTTCAAAAATAACGAAAATATATTAAAAATTCCAACAAAATTTAAAAAATTAATAACACCAACTATACTTTTATTTGAATGCAATTTGCATATTTTATGTAATTGGCCGGTATAACCTAAAACTTTTACTGCAATCCGCCATTTTTGAAAATTTCAACAAAATCTCAAAAATGTCAAGAATATCAAAAATTTCAAGAATTTCAAAAATGTCAAGAATTTGAAAAATATCATGAATTGTAAAAAGGACAAGAATTTCAAAAATATATGAATTTCAACAAAATTTCAAAACTTTACATAACCAAGAATTTTAAGAATTTCAAAAATGTCAATAATTTAAAAAATAACATGAATTTCAAAAAGTACAAAAATGTTTCGAAAAATTGCATCAAACTTTTAAAAATTTAGAAAACCAAGAATTTAAAAAAATGTCAATAAATTCAAAAATTCATTAAAATTTAAAAAAATTTTAAGTGATGCCTATGCATACTTAAAATTATACTTTTATTAGAGTGCAATTTGTATATTTTATGTTTTAAAAATTTCAACAAAATTTCAAAAATGTCAAGAATATCGAAAATTTCAGGAATTTTAAAAATTTCAGGAATATCAAAAATTTCAAGAATATCAAAAATGTCAAGAATTTCAAAAATATCATGACTTTTAAAAAGGATAAGAATTTCAAAAATAATATTAAAAATTCTAAAAAAAAATTCAGAAAACCTAAAATTTTAAGAATTTCAAAAATGTCAAAAATTTAAAAAATAATATGAATTTCAAAAAGTTCAAAAATATCGAAAATATATTAAAAATTCCAACAAAATTTAAAAAATTTATATCAGCAAGAACTTTAAAAATTTTCAAAAATTTCAAAAATTTTTAGAAAATCAAAAAAATTGTACTTTTATTAGAATGCAATTTGTATATTTTATGTAACTGGCTGGTATAACCAAAAACTTTTACTGCAATTCGCCATTTTTAAAAGTTTCAGCAAAATTTCAAAAATGTCAAGAATATCAGAAATATGCATTTTAAAAAGGACAAGTATTTCAAAAATATATTAAAAATTCCAACAAAATTTCAGAAAACCGAAAATTTTAATAATTTCAAAAATTTCAAGGATTAAAAAAAAATAATATGTATTTCAAAAAGTTCAAAAATATTGAAAATATATTAAAAATTCCAACAACGTTTAAAAATTTATAACCAAGAATTAAAAAAATTTCGAAAAATTTCAAAAACCTTTAGAAAATTAAAAAAATTATACTTTTATTAGAATGCAATTTGTATACTTTATGTAACTGGCCGGTATAAACTAAAACTTTTACTGCAATTCGCCATTTTTGAAAATTTCAACAAAATTTCAAATATGTCAAGAATATCAGAAATTTCAAGCACATCAAAAATTTCAAGAATTTCAAAAATGTCAAAAATTTCAAAAATATGGATTTTAAAAAGGACAAGGATTTCAAAAATATATTAAAAATTCCAATAAAATTTCAGAAAACCACAAATTTTAGGAATTTCAAAAATGTCAAGAATTTAAAAAATAATATGAATTTCTAAAAGTTCAAAAATATATTCCAATAAAATTTAACACCAAGAATTAAAAAAATTTCCAAAAATTTCAGAAATCTTTAGAAAATCAAAAAAAAATATACTTTTATTAGAACAGCTGCTGCTGAAATCAAGAGATTTTTTCCAATGATGAGGACGACATTGAGAAAAAAATCTGATGTGGCCACCACATGACCTCTCGCCATGTTTGAATCAAAAATTTACACGGTGCACAAAAAAGTATGAAAAAAATTTACTTTTTTGTAAATCTGGCAACAATGGCAAAAGTTTCGAAAATTTTAATGCGATGAAAATAAACTATAGGGTATACAAAATATATGTGTAAAACTTTATTGCCGTTTTGTATAATAATGGCGTCATCACCCATAGCAACTGCCTCTTCCGGTTGTCCGATTGACACCAAAATCTAATCAGATCTAATCTAGGGTATAAGAATCGTGTATGCAAAATTTCAAGTTTTTTAATTCAGTAGTTTTTGAGTTATCGTTACTACAACATCCATCCAAACACACACACACACACACACACTAACACACACACACACACACACACTAACACACACACACACACACACACACTAACACACACACACAGACATCATCGCGAAAATATTAAAATCGTATTCTAGGGACCCTAAAACGTGTTTATTCATTGAAAACTCACTACCCAATTTTTAGCATGATTCCTATACCTCTCTTATCTGAAGGGCGAGAGGTAAAAATCAGAATTAGTCGAAACTGAATAAATTACCGGATGTGAATTTGGAAGTTTTGTTATCAAAAGATCTTGAGAAATAGCTGAAAATTATAACTCCAGAATTTGTAAGGATTTTTGTGGAAAAATAACATTCTCAAATAATATGCGCGAATTATCCAATCAATAAAGTTAAATAAGTTTTCCAACAAAAATATTATTATCATTAAATTCAAAATGGTGAAAAACTAAACGAGATTGATTAATTAATTTAGTTAATTATGAAAATAGGTTCTTGATTACAGCTTTTCCTGTTTTCATAACATAGAAAATAAGTTTATTTGTTCATATACCACAGGAAGTGCATTCTGAGAATGGCCCGTAAAGTATGGAAAATGCTTGCCACCCTCTTTAGCACACCATGTTTGATACAAGCGTGTGCAATTCATTATTCATGCTTTGATAATTATCAGCTAAAGAACGTGCCGTGCGAAATTACCCTATACCTCTATCTACCTATTTCCGTCTCTCTTTCTCTCTCACTCTTTCCCCAGGCCATACGCTGCACTGCACACTAGATCCTCGAAAATTGCTTTTTTGGTCTTTGTATAATTTGTTTTCGTCGAAATGCGTTTTCCGTGAGTTTGTTTTTCTACAAGTGTACTTATAATTTAATTGGAACGGAAAAAATGGATTAAATAATTTGTCGGATAAAAAAATATTGACATTTAACTTCAAAAATGTCAATTTAAATTTATTTAACCAATATATGGTTTAAAAATAAAATTCAATAGAGCCTGTCTCAAAATATTCTAATACAGTTAAATTAATAAAAATAAATATATACAGGGTGTCCGCGAAAATAATGCACTTATTAAAGAAATAGATAGAAATTAGAAATAAAATTTTTAGAAGTTGCATTTAAAATTTTTATTTAATGAATTTGATTTTACGTTTACTTCTACTTTAACATCTCAGCAGCGAATGTCTAGTTACTCAACTCAGCAGAGCAAGTAAAGCCCGCCCTTCTGGCCACTAAGGAATTTTTCTTCACTGACGCTGCCCGGAGCAAGTGGCTTTTACACTATAAACGGAAAGAGTCGTTCGAGGTAATCCGTTACCTAGACTAAGAAATCAAAGAGCATGACATTTTAATAAATTTTCCTCTACCACCAAACTTTCCGAACACTCCTAGTAAAGTAATAGTTTAATGGATTATTTTAGTTTTTCTGCATCAAAATACATTAAAAAAGTTTGTTTAAAAAAATAAAAAATAAATAATTTTTTTTAACTTTATAATGTACTATTTACTTTTTTCATTTGTTTTATCATTTTTCATAAAACGAAAGGTCAAAAAAATTTTTATTTTGGTTATAACAATTACAATTTTACATTGAAAGAAATTAAAATATATTCTAAATTTATAGTTTTATATTACCTTTCGAATGGTGCTAATCCCATTGTAATATCTTTAATATTTTAAATATTATTTTCAATAATTTACACACTTAGTACTTTTGGTTCCCTTTGGGATGTACTATTTACTTTTTTTATTTGTTTTATACTTTTCGATAAAACGGAATTACAAAAAATTAAAAAAAAATTCTTTATTTTGTCTATAATAATTACAATTCCAAATTTGAAGGAAATGGAATACATTGTAAATTTCGAATGGTGAAAAACCCAGTTTAATATCTTTAATATTTTAAAAGTTATTCAATTTAGTTTAAAGTCATAATAAAATTTTAAATGTTTTTGATCCATTTTTTTAAAAATTCCTCAATTAATGAAGAAAATCGCAATTATAAAGTTTTTTATTACAAATTATATAAAAAAAAATATTTAATAAGATAAAAATTATTTTAAAATTAAAATAAAAACTATCAGCGAAACTATGCGGAATTCGAAAATAAAATTTGTAAGAAATTTTGAGTTCTACAAATTTGATTTTCTATAATTTTTCATAAAAATTCATAATGTTGGCTCAAAATCACAAAATAAGACGCAAAAGTCTTTATATATTTCTTTCACGCCCTCAAGCGACGAAACTATGCGGAATTCGAAAAAACAATAACTACAAAATGTGTAGAAAATTTTATGTTCTACAACTTTGATAATCTGTAATTTTTCATAAAAATTGCATAATTTAAACTGTAATGGATAAAAAATATATGTGTAAAACTTAATTGCCATCTTGTTTAATAATGGCGTCATCACTTATAGCAAATGTCTCTTTCGATTGTCCGATTAACATCAAAATCTATACAGGTCGTCTTCTTGCTACCCTAAATATGTATATAAAATTTTATCTAAATCGGTTTAGCCGTTTAGACGCTATCGTATTCACACACACAGACACACCTACACACACATACACAGACAGACATCATACTAAAATGGTAGCAATGGACACAACTTTGTTGGGTTCGGAAAGTAAAAACCATTCCTATAAAAATTTTAAGCACAAAATGTAAATAATGACTTATTTCTTAATAGTAACAGATGTTGCGATGTTGCCGGTTATTTTATCAATACATTTTAGTTTCAATTATTTTATATGTCTTTCATAACAACGAATAACTTTAGAATTAATCAAATAAAACCCATTGAGTTTAATTATCTATCGTTATTTGAGCAATATTTATGAATAAATTAATTTAAAAATTCAAATTCTAATTGAATATGTCACTATTATGTGCTATTATGTGCAATGAAGTTGTCGTCAAGCCATTAACTGCAAACGTGTAAAGAAGAGAATACGAATGAAAAACAGCTGTTAAATCTCACTTATAGGTGTTTTAAATATTGTATTTAAATAATATTATTCAAAACAAATTTTTATATCGTTTATCCATAACTTTTCCAACGTCTTTTACTATATTATTTTAATTTTTCAACACCACCCAGTGCACCTATTTTTGAAAATCAGGGAGTAGAAATTAAAATAGAAATAGGCGTGGCTCCCTGAAATGTAAAATAACCCTATTCTTGAAATATTTCGATGGAAATATGTGGGACTTTTATTCTCCCAGGGAGTATAAAATTTCTATTGGTCATTAGCGAGTGAAATTTGTAGGGAGTAGAAATTTATTTGAAAAATTAACCTAACTTATTAATCTGTCGGTCCGAGTTATTTTGTTTGTATTTCGTGTCTTTATTTTATTGAGTTTTGCTTGGAAGTTTACTAATATAATGGATAATACTAATGAATTATTGATATAGAATAATCTCATGAATGACGATGTGGAGGAAGCTCTGGAGGAGGTTGAAATAATACTTACTCTCCTCCAAGCTTCCCAGGTTTTATTGGCTCCCTCAGGCATACAATTTAAAATTGTGGCCAGATCAGGCTTGGCACCGAGCACGGGTAAATGTGGGGGTACGTTTGTGGTCGTTGCTAAATGTAATCGACCAGCATTTCTTCTTGTGTTTTGTTAATGTTTTTTTTTTTAATACGACACCGGTCCATATCTAACACATTACAGTTATGTCAAAGAATAGGATAGATATTTTTTGGTTATGTCTTATCTTATGTTACATGGTTGTCAGAAATTTAACTGCTGCGATTGGATAAAATTGAATTTCAACACTTGGCAACTATGCGTGTATTTTCACTCACTCCAATAAGGTATTATTGTACCGTGAGAAAAAGCTGGGAGTAGAAAAAGTAGGGAGCTACTTTGTTAGTAACTTTTCTCTTGATTTCAAGAATAGGTACACAGAAAATAGTTAACAAATGTAAAAGTAAACACAATTAAAAACAAATTGACCAAACGACACTTTATAAACAAATGTCACCTATATTTGAAATTTTCGATTTTAATTAGAGAAACTGGCCTACGTTAATAATATGCTACAGCTATTGTACATAAAGAGGAAATTATTTTTTTCTCGAATAATGTAAATAATTAATTCTATTTTTATTTATTTTATTTGCTATTTGTGGTAAATATTTTTTTAAATAAACACGTTTATTATTTTATTTTTCTGTTTGATCCAGCATCATCTGAAACAACAAACGGCTTTCAATTAATAAAAATAAATGAAAAATATTCATGGGGATTGACGTGGTAGTAAAGCTGGCCTAAACGCCAATAAATAAATCAAAAAGAAAAAAAACCGTAACAAAACTAAATTGAAATGAATTCTCGAAAATGGCCAACGATTTTCACGGTGTAACGACGTATAGTTTAATAAAGCATTTCGCTGCGGAAATCTGCAGGGAATTATCAATGAAAACGGTTAATCTCTTGTCACTCCTCTAAATTTATAGATTTTTTAACGATAAAAATTTATGCTCGACAGAACATTTTTGTAGAAAATGAAAAATAAAAAACTGTTACAATACCTAAATTTCGTATATTAGATCTTATATGATAATATCTAATAATGAAATACAATTTTATTTATTTAGGAGGTTAATTTTATACAGTGCGTCCATAAAGTAACGCATAAATTCATTATTAGCTAAATGAACCACTAAATTAGAAATTCCTGAAACAAGTCGATTTTTGATTTCAATTTACCATTTTTTCAGATCATAATTTAATATACAGGGTTGCCCTTGCTGAGCTGATTCAAAAAATGTATAATATGTTGCTTCAAATTGGTACAGGGTAGGCAAAAATGCAAAAAAAAAATATGAAAATTGTTTATGGAAAGTTATACGTTACTGAATGTAATAAACAAATTAAATGGAATTACGTAGTTATGCAATTAATGTGATACACTACCAAAAACAAACAAACGAAAATTTACAATAAATGTTCAAATTGTTCTCCATTGACCATTATACAATGACTGAACCGGGCATTACTTTCATCTCTAACATTCTGTAGCATAGCGGGTGTTATGTTCTCTATTTCTTGTCTAATTCGGTCTTGTAGTTGAGGGATATTTCCAGGTCTGTTGAAGTAGACTTTAGATTTTAAATAACCCCATAAAAAGAAGTCTAATGGGCTCAGATCAGGTGATCTAGCAGGCCATTCCACTGGTCGCCTTCTTCCTATCCACCTTTGTGGAAAAGTTGTGTTTAAAAAATCGCGCACAGTTACTGCGAAATGTGGCGGTGCGACATCCTGTTGTAACCAGATTCTGCGGTCTACATTAGTGGGTATTTGAATATCAGGCAAAAGCTGGATCAGATCAGGAATTAATGTATTTTGTAGGAAATCCAGATATAAAGCTCCTGTTAGTTTTCATCAAAAAAATATGGACCAATAATTGTATTTCTGACAATACCAGCCCATACGTTGTTTTTTTGTGATTTTTGCGTATGGTACTCTTGCATCCAGTGTGGATTTTCATCAGACCAATAACGGGTGTTTTGCCGGTTAACATGACCGTTCAAATAAAACGTTGCCTCGCCCCAAAATAAAACGTTATCAATGAAATTGTTATTTTGGTTCATCATATACTCGCAGAATTCAGTTCTTCGGTCAAAGTCGTTTTCAGCCAATTCATGGATAAGACGTACTTTATAAGGATGGTATTTTACCTTTTTAAAAATGTTTGATACTGAAGACTTTCCAATACCAAAATCCCTAGATAATCCTCGCAGTGTGGATTTTCTACTGCCGACAAAATTATGTCTTGTTGAATATTTTCATCAATTTTTGATCTACCTTGCTTTGTTGCATCCCTCCCATGTCCTAATTCTCTGCATTTTCGCTCTTTTCTGCTTACCGTAGATTGTGAAATAGGTTCACGATCTGGGTGCATTTCATGGAATAATCGGTATACCTCTTGTTGAGTCCGCATCTTATCGCCAATACCAATCATCATTAATATTTCAATCCTATCACTTTCGGTTAAAGGCATTTTGTAAAAAAAGTTCACGGACGTACTTTCTCTAAAGCGTTAAAAATACAAAAATGTGCTTCAATGTTGTTGACAGTTTTTAACGCCAAATGAAAAAAAATGGTAAAAAATATTGCCAAAAAAAAATTGTATAGTCCACGGACTTGGATCACTAATAAAATCTGTTAGATACAATTATTAAGAATAATGCAGGATGTTTTTGGTAGTAAATTTTTGCATTTTTCCCACCCTGTACCAATTTGAAGCACAATATTATACATTTTTGGAATCAGCTCAGCAAGGGAAATCCGGAAATTGAAAAAAATGGGGGTTCCATTTAAAAAAAATGGTGATGACGTCATTACACGAAGGTGGTTCACTCTGTATATTAGATTATGATCTGAAAAAATAGTAAATTGAAATCAAAAATCGACCTGTTTCGGGAATTTCTAATTTAATCGTTCATTTAGCTAATAATGAATTTATGCGTTACTTTATGGACGCACTGTATATTTTGACTGACAGATTCATCACTATAGACGCAATCCTAGTAGGGGGATTTACTCTTGTTTCAATCGACTAGATTATTATTTGTTATTAACGCCGTATACATCGAGGACATTGTTGTGTTATGTTTTGGAGTAAATCACGACTTATCTGCCACTATCATGAACGCTGTACGTGTGTACATAACAGGGACCTAATTTAAATATTTTACGCATGTCTGGACAGCCACACGCGTTCAATTGCACACAACCCATTGTTCTGATGTAACGTACTCCCATGGACGGATTAGCGTGAAACCATTGGCGTACCGATTACGTCTATATTTTAGCACCTTTAGGTTTTAATTTAATATCTTGAGAACCGTCCCTGATATTAATATGTTAAATTTTTCTTCTAATTATATAAATTTTGTTCCAAGTTAAAAATAGTTGTCGTTCTGTATATTGTATAATTTAGAAAGAAAATAAAAATTATTTTATACTACCTATTTTATTAATTAAAATAAAAAAAAAAAAAAAAAACAGTTTCGTTTTGATATAACTCCCATTATTTACTCTCCAAACGTCCACTCTTGTTCCATTCCATCATTTCAACTTAGGCTATTTATGTTCCCTTTAGTTGCAATTCCAGTCTTGTCCCTTATAATCTAGGATCGAAATAAAGTCTTTGATTTCTGTCAACAATCCCCAAATCTGACAGATCCATCTGAAACGACCGGCATCGGCACCCTAAACAAACAGGGGTCAGGAAACGACATGGCTTTACGGTATAAGTAGCTTCAAGGTATTTTCGGATAATAATCGAAAATTAGTAAAAGTCAAAAAAGAAAGCTACACACCTATCTTCAAATTAAGCTCCAGTTATTCTTTCTAAATGCATAATTACATAATTTTTTTTCTGATTTTTTTTACTTTAATATGCTTATTACCCCCATTGACGAGCATTGACTACAATTTAGGAATTTTTTGGCGTTCAGTGCCCTTAATTTTGAATATTAAAGATATGTGTGACGTCTTAAGGAAGCTGAGAAAACAGTATCATCTAATTATTTTTAATTCCATGAATTCTGCATTTCTGTGAAGATGGCACTACAATCGACGTTATTTATTCACTATACTGTACTTTATTAGTAAAATTTCTGATAATTATTGTGTCACAATGTTCAAGAATAGTATTTTAATAGTGTTTGAAAAACTAGAATAAATACGTAACTTTGACGCTAACAACCCGTTACGATATTGAGATATAGATAATGGTATATTACCGACACATTAGTGAAAACTGCCGGCTGTAGCACAAACAGAAGAAGCAACTAACCACCAGGGTGTAGTAAATGCGACGACTACGATCCCCCTGTCCTGTTTTTTCCGCACAAACATTTTTGGCACACAAGTTGAATCTTCTTCGAGTAGAGAAAGTACTATGCTTATATTTTTGATATATTTCATCCTTACCTATACTCGTCTACTTTAGACAAAAAAAGTCAGGAACAAAGTTTCTTACATAGAATAATCTCTCTTTCTCTCTCTTTCTCTCTCTTTCTCTCTCTTTCTCTCTCTTTCTCTCTCTCCTCTCTTTTTTTCCCCATTATTCATTATATTCTTCCCTATTTTCTAATTTTTCATTATTTTTTTTCACTATTTTTTATTATTTTTTTCCCTATTTTTCATTATTGTTTTCACTATTTTTCATTATTTTTTTCACTGATTTTCATTATTTGTTTCTCTATTTTTCATTATTTTTTTCCCCTATTTTTCATAATTTTTTTCCTTATTTTTCATTATTTTATTCCTTATTTTTAATTTTTTTTCCTTATTTTTCATTTGATTTTCCCCTCTTTTTCATTATATTTTCCCTATTTTCTAATACTTTTTTGCCAATTTTTTTATTTTTTTTTTCACAATTTTTCATTATTTTTTTCACTATTTTTCATTATTTTTTCCGTATTTTTCATTATTGTTTTCACAATTTTTTATTATTTTTTTCACTGATTTTCATTATTTGTTTCTCTATTTTTCATTATTTTTTTCTCTATTTTTCATATTTTTTTTCCCTATTTTTCATTCTTTTTTTCCTAATTTTTAATTTTTTTTTCCTTATTTTTCATTTTACTTTCCCTATTTAACAAAATTTTTTTCCCTATTTTTCATTATTTTTGATATTTCTCCTTATTATTATTTTTATTTATCCCTATTTTTCGTTATTTTTTTCCATATTTATTTAATTATTTATTTCCCTGTTTTTCATTTTATTTTTCCTTATGTTTCATTTTATTTTTCCTTATTTTTCATTAAATTTTCACTATTTTTCATTATTTTTGTCCCTATTTCTCATGATTTTTTTCCTATTTTTCATAATTTTTTTCATTTCATAGGAAGTGTAGGAAAAAAGTACTCTTGACAGTTTTCGATATTCCCCCTCTTTTCCGAGATTTTCAGAATTTAATTTCAAATAATATTTGAGCTATTTCAGTCCTACATTTGTGTATTTTTATTTTTTGAATATCTTTTAGGGTTTCAGAGATATCGATTTTTTAAAATAATGACATTTTCGGAAAAACAACCCGGGAAAACCTACAAGACATTTTCCGTATTTCGTTTTTCAATGGGCTTCGTAACAGTACTTCAAGTTATCTTTACCCAAATTTGAAGCGGTTTGCTCAAAAATTACGACTTGCAGCGTGGTTCCTGTGAATCTAGAAAAAATGTGAGAAAAACCCGGAAAACCCCCTTTATTCATTTTCCGAATCCGCTAATTTTCTACTAAAATGTAATACTCGTGGGTCTTAAAAAATGGTGACAATTTCACGTCGATACATTAAAGCATTCAAAAGTTACGGCATTTTAACCTTTGCGGACGACAACCAGACATACAGACAGACAGACATACGGACTACTGAAAAAAATTAAGTGAAATCCCTATTGGGTCGTCGCTAACAAGAATCTGTTTAGTTAGGAATTATCTATTATTCTCTGACAATTATTTGACGTATTTTTGACATTCTTTGACATTTTTCTAATAAAAATCGAATGCTAAAAACATTTTTTTCCTGATGATTGATTTAACGGAAACTAGTAGAAACAAAATACCAAGAGAGCTAGAGTCATAACAATAAGGAAACTGTAAAAACGATTTTAAAATAATAAAATCAGTAAAACAAATTTAAAAACGAAAAAGTATGGCGAAAAGCATGTTGTAAAAAAATCATAAACAAAAATATAAAACAACATTGTAAAACTAAAGAACAATGTTCCTTCGGCACGAAATCCGATTACAACTTGCTGATCTGCATAACATTGTACAAAAAAAGATTACATCAGATCTAAAATTTCTCGAGAAATTTGTATACGAAACGGAAAATCCTATATATAAGCTCGTAACAAGAGGTACATTTAAAAGCTGTAAATTTCGTAAAGCGCGAATATTTTCAGTTATTTTAAATCTCTATTTTTGCAAAAAAAAAGAGATACAGCCTTTAGTAATACTATCAAATATGTTTCTAATTGCCAAATATTACGTAAAAATTGAAAATTCTGTTTTTCATCCAGGTATAAAATAACGAATGTAAATTAAGGACAAACTCCATAGGGATCGAAAAAATTTCCATATCACTGTAATACGAAATCAGTTACCATTTTTTTTTTCAAAACACGACAATTGGTTCCAATACGTACAAAAAAAAACGAGGAATCTGTTAATTCCAATTTTACATGTCCGAACTGATTGCTAGTGCCAACTGCAATCATATCTGTATTGAAATCTTATTGATTGATTTTTTTTTGTATTCCAGCGACACACCAGCCGAAAATACGTTTATAAATAAAATATATTTATGACCTGTGCCAAGAGAATATTTTCTTTGGTTTATTAAAAATTACCTTTTATCATTAAATTATATAATAATGAAATATATTTAAATATAATCGAATGGTATTTTAATAGTTAGATAGTTCACGATTATGTAATGTATTTATAATAATTACATTTATGTGTTTAGGAATTCCCCATATTTTTTTAGTTATTTAAATAAGTGGATATCCAATTTTAGAATTTGCTTAAGTGTATATATAGTGTTATTCCAATAGAAATTATATTTGATATAATAAGAGAACCTACAAGGTTATCCAAGCTAGGTAGATGGTTTTTAAAATTAATACTGTAATAATTTTTACTTTGGCTTCACTCGAATTTAAACACTTTGTGAATAACAAAATATATTAATTTCTATAATACAAAATTCAACTGACTCTTGTCCGTCCTTTCGGATTATTTATATTCATTTTGCTTGATCTAGAACGTTCACGTCATTTCCAAAATATTCGATGGATTTCTCGCGCGCGTTATATTTCCCCCTCCTTAAGATCATTTCCAGGACCCACTATGATATGGTGATATTTACAGGCCTTCAAATTCCGGCACCGGGACATTCGATGGAAGTAACAGTCGATGGTCTTCAAATCTGAATTGAGAGTATTGAAACAGCATACAAGTATGTTGATGCCACTGAATCAAAAGATAGTTTCCAGCTTACTCTTGACAACCCTCCAGTTCAATCCATTTGCTTCACAGGCTATTTTTGAGACCACCAAGTTCCTTAGTTTTTTTTGGTCAATATGTTCCTCAATTCTATAAAAGCCTTCCAAAAATCGTGATAGGTTAGGTTATTATGCGAGAACGTTCTTGTTATCAAATAGAAAATGTCTCCTTTGCCCAAGGGTTGCTCATCTTCGAATTGAAAGGCCTTTTCCACCAATTAATTCTGCTCACTCAGCTTTTGAAACTGGGCTAACTTCTTGGTGAACATCTTGGCGATTCCTCTGTACATTCGAACGTTTTAAGCTACTCAATAAGCCAAGGAAAACTCTATTGGAACTTCAAATAGGTCTCGTAATTCCTTTCTGGTTACGCCGTGCTGAACTTTCTTTCCATTACAGTGCCATGAATTGCTCGAAGGTCATCTGGTCATCGGATAGACTTGGGATTGGCCATCTTCACTGTCATGGCTTCCTGTATAAGAAGCTAGTCTATTGGTAAATGAATTATGAATATTGGTATTCATAACTGTCAGCAAACGTGTTAACATCAATCCAGAATTTCGAAGGACCAAACTTCGTGGGTAGAAGAATGTTAAAATAAAAATAATATTTGAAATTGTGCTGTAACATTTTATTCCATTTTTTCTAAGTATGAGACGTGAACAGCTAAATCATAAAGCGGCACATTATGTTCAAATATGAAACCGAAACATGAACATTTAAATTGTACTCAATCTCTTCACGATCATCGTAAAAAACTATTAACATTTTTTAGTATGAAAACTTTTTGGGTGCGTTAAACCACCATTTCTTTTATATGAAGAAACTTTGTTGCTCAAGTAAATGCATGGCTGATTCGATTCACTGTCTTAATGCGAGAGAGCGTGTGTGGATAGTAAAATATTTATATTTAATATTTGCACTCCGGTGTCGGCACTTTGATGTACGTGGTGTTCAATTCGTTCATTTTTACAACCCACCAGAAAAGCATTGTTGCCAAACGTGGGATAATTATCTGGGTTACGGATAACTTCAGGAAAGTTGTGATTCTTTTGAAATGTTGTTAACAGGCGTATTTTTAGGATAATTTCGGAATAAGTGCATACAATTTAATAATATATATTTATGCTTTCCTCATACCAATTAGTACTAAATTGTAGTTTTTTGCTTAAATCAAAGAACCTGTATCAAAATATAGTTGACATTGGCAACAATGCAAATATCACGACAACAAAGCTTTAAATGCTTTTCGGTTTCTGCGCACACATAAACAGCGTCGAAGAGTCCATTATAAATAAAAATCGGGAAAATTTGCTTTGTGCAAATACTGTATATAATCATTATCGGTCTCGGTGGCATAGAGCGTTGGCTGTCGGTCATATTCACTTATGGCCATTTATATGCTAGAGCCAACGTGGGTTCGTGCCTCGTGTCTGACAGTGAAATTTTAATTTAAAAATTTCAGTGTTAGATACTTGGCTCGAATAGGTAAACCGCATTGAATATTAATTTAATTAATGTCTAATGCGGAGCCTAGATTTTCAATCCCCCTGTGTCACTGTGCCGATGATGGTGGTGAAGGTTTTCCGGGTTTTCCTGCGCCTATAGCCAAATGGCGCCATCAATCCTCAGTAAGTCGTCCCGGAGCGCCACGGCAAATAATAATAATAGCCATTGGCTTCTGGGGTTCACTCGTAAGGGGGTGAAATGTAGGGCGAGTATTATTATTATTATTATTTTACTGTGGTGTGTGCTCCGATTTTTATTGAAGAGGAGCGTTAGTAATTTTTTTATTGGTAGGAGACATGTGACGTGGTACGTAAACAGCCTTGAATACAGCATCGTAGCGGGAAGAAACATATCTATATTTTTTGTCTCTTATAATGATGGGATAATATAAGAGAAAGATAAGCTTGCATAGCAACAGTGGCTTATTTTTATTAAGTGTACTTTGCAAGCAGACAGAAAAAAGTCTGAGAGAAAGACAAAATAATATTGTGTTGATATTAAATCTATTTTTAGAATAAAAAATATTAAAATGTACAATAATGGACATTAATATGAACGGAAAGATTAATATTATTAATTTTCGATGAAATATGAATTAGTTTTTATTTTCTGCATAATATTCCTGTGAAATTTATCCAATTGGAATGTACAACTATTGGTTTTCCACGACGGAGCTTCTTAATTCCGTAAACGATATCGTTTATCATCTTTAAAATCTTGTAAAGACTCTCCCAAGAACACTGTAATTTGGGTGAATAACCTCGAAGACGTTTAGGGTTATACAGCTAAACAAGATCACCCAGTTCGATTTCTTTATCTTCGTCTTTGACGTCATCTGCTTGGTTCATGCGGCACTGACATTTTCGATATTTGATCGGACTCGTTGATGGATATTGTAACTTGCAGACATAATCTTCCCCAAGGCGACACCCAAACTTCAGATCACATGATAGATGCAGCTCTCGTCACATAATAATAATGGTGGTAGGGGTTTGACCCTTTGACTCGTGTACCGATGAACGATACACCATGAGAAAGAGGTGGAGATACTTGCTGGTCAGAGACTACTTTTGATAAATGCCTAATAATTGTTCTATTCATTCGTTCCACTGTTCCATCAAAATGTGTAAGTTTCATACTGTGTATTCCCTTGAAGCCAATTTTTAAATCAACTACTTTCACTTTGCCCTTTTGATCCAATTTCTTTGTATTTTCGGCTTTTGATAGGGTTCCTTCCTGCCCTTTGCACTGTGGCAACCTGTTCTTTTAATTTGCTGATATTGTCATCCACTCTCTGCTTTAATTCATCTATCTGAGTTTTCCAATAATTTATTAAGCTTCTCAAATTTTCTTCCGGTTTTCTCGATTTTTTTTATCTTCTAGGCTTTTTGAATTTTCTTTAATTTTTTTCAACTGTACGTCCACATTACTACTTCCAGGAACCGTATACAAGTATCGGGATCATTACCTTCGTTTATTAAGGCATCTAGCAGCCTTTGAATTAATTCATATTTTACCACCAGTTTCTATGTCTATCTTCCAGCTTCTTTTTTAAATCTACCACCTTCAATTGATCTAAGCTCACCGTTTTTATCATTTTTAAAGGTCACAAAAATAAAATATCACAACTGAGACCACTGTAATATTTTTGTATTTTGGGTTCCCTGGAATTTAAACACTCCGTCGAATTTATATCAAATACGACTAACAAAATCTATTAATTTATATAAGACAACATACAAAATTCAACTTGTTCGACCATTCGGATTAATTATAATCATTTTGCTTGATCTTGAACGTTCACGTCGTTTCCAGAATAGTCGATGGATTTCTCGCGTGTTATTCGTGAGTCACCAAGATTCGGTGTACATTCCATCAGACACACGGCCGGCCTCGATACAATAAATACTACAGATTACGTAAAAAATAATACTTTTAATGCTTGTTTATTTAATTTAATGATTAATGATTAAAAAAAATTGAGTGTCAGTTAATAAACTGTATTTTCCAAATTAAATATAAAACAAAAATACATAATTAAGAAAATAAAAAAAACCAAGAAAAAGTGTATTAAATAACTTTTTAGTAAAAAAATGCATGAATTTTTAGTTCCTTTAAAGGTTAATAAAAGAATAACAACAATAACAAAAAAGAAATTAGTAACTATATAATATTATTTTCCTCCGGTATATGATATTTAAATTAATAAATTCTTATAATGAGACAATCATTAATACCATTTTTTTTATTTATTACGAACACTTTTTCCACTTGGTCCTTTAAACGTGACCCAATTTCCTCACTTGAATGCATCCTTTCCATAATATCCTTTTAGTGTCGCACTTTAAACACTTTTAATAAAACTTTGAATTTTTATTTTATGTCCTAGTAAAGCCGGCAGCTCCTATCAACACTTCAAAAACTTTTTCTTCTACCGGTAATTAGACGAGCAAAAAGTTTCGGCGAAGGAAACTAAATAAGTTTACAATGTGTTCCAACTTTTCCCTAAGGAGGAACTATTTTCTGCTTAAATTTTTATTATTAGAGGATAATGATAGTTTTATTTTAAATCATAGAATTTGTTGTAAAACTTTTTTATTTGGATTAAGTCGTGTGGATTAGATTATTTTTGTTCTTAATTGTTTACTTTTTTATTTAGTAATATTGGATTCTTTATGAAGGATGAATCTTTCTAGTACACGAGAAGTTAGAAATTTCCACCTGAACTCGTATTACTAGAAGAGTAAAACAGGGCCGGGCTTAATAATTTGTTACACCATTCATCATTAACAATTTGAACATAATATTGATTACTATGCATAATTACAAAAAAAAATTCTTCTTCACTCTATGATATATGGATCAATTTACCCAGTATAAACTATGGGAATACGAATACTCTGGTATTGCTTTCGGTAATCAGGTATTTTTTATTTTTAAAATAGCTGAAACGGTTTACTTTTTCATGTGAGGGTTGTGGTTATATAAGTGGTGCTAAAGAAGTAGTTTGTAATTTATGTAAAAAGGTATTTAAAAATCATGGAAATACTATCATAGAAATAAGTTCTAGCAATAACGATATATGACGAGACGAGACAAATGGTTACGAAACGAGACCGAGACTGAAACGAGAATTATTTTTTTCTCAACTAACGAGACCGAGACGAGATTTTTAAAATTCTCGCTTTATCTCGTCTCGTGTGATGTCCTAATCTGAGTAAGTAGGGGTAACTAGCAGGCATATGGAAGAGTCAAGGTCAGGACTTGTTACTCCGAAACCAGCCCCTCCCAACGTACAAACTGATCCATCAGTGTAAAACTTTATATGAAATGGAAATCTATTGAGTATATTTTGATGCTGATGCAGTTCGTTTTTGAGGGTGCGAAGGTTAGGTTAGGTTAGGTCTGTAATAGGGGAAAATTGGAAATTTAGTTCAAACACATAATGGGGAAATAATTGGCTAGTTTACATATTTTCTGAGAGAGATTGTAATGGATGAATTCCTTTTTTTCCTACTTTTAATTTCAAAAGATGTTAGGGCCTGATGATAGGGTTATTATTAAGAGATAGGTTTTTTAAGATGTGGTAGTAAAACTCGAAATCCTGTACCACAATTTTAATTAAATAAATTTCCTTGGTTACATATGGATGATTTAGGGGCGGCGACTAGTTTCGGCAATACGCCATCATCAGACCTATAGTACAAAGTGTTAAGGTAGTTGGGATCATTACAATTTATTTTAAAAACTTACCAAATAAAATATAATAGGGGTGATAAAGTGAGTTGATGCAGTAAAACAAAAACTGCATCAAGTAAAATAAGTACGCACGGGTACAAATATAAAAAAGGGATGAACAAAAGCGATAACGTGGTACTAGGAACATTGGTAACTTATAAAATTAAAATATATTTCGGAAAAAGGAGTAAAAATGGTGTACATGATCGAGGTCCTAACCCCATAGCGTGGCCTAGTGGCCATAGCTTAAAGTAGTTGGGATAAGGAGAGTGGGATGATTAAAGGACATTGTGTCCCAAAAAGTACGGCACTTGTATCAAAAGAGCCCGAATGGCAGGTAGAACGTAAGGAGGCAACCTTAAAGATGGCCAACCTAGTGACAAGCCAAATAATAAAAGTAGCAAGTAAAATAGCAGCATCCACATTAGTGGTCGTAAATTAAAAAAAATTAACAACAATTTGGATGGCTACATCAAATGGCGTTAACAAACTGCGCGTTAATGTTATTGACAGGTAACAGCTTTTATACAAAGTGCGATTGTTTTTGAAAATTTAATTATGATAGAATATAGAAAAATTGAAAACCTGAAGGGCGGCGAAGTGATATTAACGAATAAGTATATTATTAAATGAATATAAATGTTGACGGTATTAATATTGATGATACCTGGGGGCAGGCCAGACGAAACGAGTAGTGAAAGAGAGAAAAAATAGAATAGTAAGAAGAGAGAAGAATAGTCAAACAGGAAAAGAAGAATTTGTGGTGACATTAGGAAAAGGTTATGTCTAATAAACAAATAAATACAAATTTGCAAGGAGATAAAAGATATTAATAATTAAACAGAGAGATGGGATATTCAGTTGGTCACAATAACTAAATAATTCAAAAACTGATATATGAGCTAAAAAATTAGTGGTCATTTTGAAGAAAGAGGAAGCAGAAGTATCTATTAAAGAAGTACTCTGAAGGTGTCAGAAAGAAAAATATGGTTATATTTAGGTCTAATTTGTTCTTTAAGGCAAGAAACGGAATTATTAAGGAGAATATAAATGATCTCAAAGATTTTTAAAAGGTTAAATTTTTGGCTTTTACCAATATCGTGTAGGAGTTCGGTAATAGAAAGGAATGGTTCGTAGCT
Source organism: Neocrepidodera transversa (assembly GCA_963243735.1). NCBI lineage: Eukaryota > Metazoa > Arthropoda > Insecta > Coleoptera > Chrysomelidae > Neocrepidodera > Neocrepidodera transversa. The sequence goes on from OY725345.1 coordinate 13,571,557, forward strand.
TTCAAAAGACGAAGGGGTGTTGGTAATATCTGGCTTTTAAATTTGTCGATGTATCTAATGTGTTCTTTTATTCTAGTTTCTAACCTTCTACCTGAGTGACCGATGTAGATAGCATTGCAATCATGGCAACTAAGTTTGTACACTCCTGTTTTATGAATCTTTAGTATTGACGAGGAAAGAGTGGATATTGAAATTGGTTTTGAAGGCTACCTTAATATTATATTTTCTGAAAACTTTAGCTAATTTGTAAGAAATATTACCTATGAAGTTAAGGTAACCATAGTAAGGGAAAACATCTTGTGTTAAGAGAGATATGTGGGGAATTTAGTAATAATTTAATTAAAATTGTGGTACAGGATTTCGAGTGTTACTAACTCAACTTTTGACCACATTTGAGAATATGGATAACCTCTTGGAATTTTGAAGATGTATTTTGCCCCATCTATCGTTTAAAGGAAGTTCTCCAATTTCTGCCAGTAATGCATTGGTCGGAGTAAACTTCATGCAACTATAAATTACTATACGGAGACTTTGAAATTGAAATCTATGTAGTTTTTAGTAGATATATGGAGGAAGGATTAATGATTTGGCAATTATAAACAGATTACTTAGAATTCTGGCTTTATATAAAATGAGCAGAGCATGAGGGTCATATCCCCACCATGTCCCACAAAGAACTCGCATAACAATCAAGCTACGATTGATTTTTAAACTATATATAATTAACATGAGTAGTATACCTATGCCGGTTCTGCGCCACGTCCATCAAGTTCCATCATCAATCCGAAGAAGTAGCGTCCCCTTAGCTACCCTTATCAGAAGAGAAAATACCCTTAGAAGAGAAGAGATTAGTTTAGCCTCGTTTAACCATCTCAAAGTAGATAAGGCCTTTTGGCCATAAAACAACCCTTTTTTGGCATGAAACAACCCCGATACCGACTACAATGACCAGAAGCGGTAGTTGAAGGCAGTACTTTTTGACTGCCCCTGTATATAGCTCATCGCTTATCGCTTGGTCTCTTCTTCTTTCCCGGAATAAGGCCTTTTGACCATGAAACAACCCCTGTGTAGTGCCGAGACCGACGACAATGACCAGAAGCGGTACCTCGTTTTAGTAATTTTAATTTATTTTTTATATTTTGACGTTTAATAAGTTTCTTTTTCATGTGTCTATTAATTGTCTCTATGTTACCGTTGATCAGCAGCAGCAGCAGCAGCCACTGATCACGCGAGCGATCTAATCTGAAACAGCTTTTGAACTGGTCCAAAACAGATTTCGAACAGGTCTCGAACAAATCCAAAACAACTTTCGAATAGGTTCAAAACAGCTCTAGAACAGGCCTCGAACATGTCCAAAACAGCTTTCGAACAGTTCTGGTCATTGTCGTCGGTCCCGGCACTACACAGGGGTTCTTTCATGATGAAAAGGCCTTATCTGCTTCGTTTAGGGCTACTTTGGGGTGGTTAAACGAGGCCAAGCTAATCTCTTCTCTTCTAAGGGTAGCTAAAGGGAGGCTACTACTTCGGATTGATGATGGAACTCGATGTTCGTGGCGCAGAACCGGCATAGGTATACAACTAACATGTCTTTCCACTTTTTAAACATCATTCCGAGATATTTTATTTTGTCAGTCCACTGGATAACCTCAGACTTGAAGATAATTATAGGTGGAGGTTGTTTTAAAGGGCTTTTTGTAAGGACCATAGCGATTTATTTTGACGGAGTTTAAGTTTATCTTTTTCGAGCCAAAGCGCTAATGTTGTTAGATATATTGGGTCAGTTTTATGTTTTTTGGTAAGGTTCTATATAAATTAAACAAGTTAGAGCTAAAGGGAGACCCTTGAGGTAGAAATTTACTTGTGTATTGTGGGCCAAATATTTGACCGGTATTATATTTGATAAAAAGCTTTCTTTGGTTTAATGGATAAGTTTGGATAACTCTATGGGGACAGTTTTTTTCTATTTTAGTGACCTATATAAATAAATTATTGACCAACTAGAGATAACATTTATGTCAATAAAAATTCCCCTAAATAAAAATCCACTGGATAATCCATGCATTTGTTTTCTACGCATCATTTTTTACTTTCTGTAAATAAATATTTCATTTAATTAGCATTTTCTCCATACAAGCGAATACAAGTTGAAAACCGAAAAAAGTCAACTTTATCTTGTTTCGGGCGATTAATTTTGGATTTTGTCGGTGTAAAAAATTGGATTCGTTCGCTTCGTTCTCTTATCTCTGTTTTTATTGAAATACTTTATAGTCGGAAATAATAATAGTAAAAAAATATAGATATCTTTTTTTTTGTAAGGAAAAAAAATATTTAATAACCGTATATCAATAAATGTATTTAAACGAAATGAAACATACTGATAATGCAATTTACTATAAAAAACAAATTTTGTTAACTCTTTATTTATATATATATCGAGTTTTTGCAGCAACTAAATTCAATATAACGATATTGCAGCACCACAAAAACAATTTGCAATTTGCTTAAATGTTCCAATTCAAATAACAGAACGAAATTAAAGTTTGCACTAAAATGGTTAAATTCGTATGTATAGAGTAATGGATGTAAACATTTAAATGTTTCAATCAATAAATTTTTAATTACATTTAGATTAATTATTTTATAAATTAATAATCATAGATTTATCCCCGCAGGTATTCAATTTTATCAATAATCAGGTTGTTTTTAATATTAAAATAATTTTATTCTGGTTTATTATGGTTATTTCAACAAATTTGATTCTTGGATTTATTTATTTTATATTGATCAAAATTCGACTAATTTATTAAAAGTTAATGTTCTATACAGGGTGTCCCTCAAACAGTGTAAAAAATTCAAGGGGTGATAGTACTCCTAAAATTAATAAAAAACGTTCCTATAAGCATAGGTCGTTAAATTACTAAGAGTAAATTTTTAAAATGTTTCTTGTTAATTATAAGTTTAAAAACCAAGATAAAATTAAAAAAAAAAAAACTAGTGGCATAAAATTTAACCCTAAATCCAACGGTGATATCGAAAAATTATTTTTATAATCGGAAAGGGTAGTTATTGCAAGGGTAGAGGGTTAATTTATACATAACTTTTTTGGGGTTGTTTTTTTACCACGTGGGTAGAGGTTTTAAAATCTACATACTTTTATCTTTCAGAAAGGTATTCTTATCGCAAGTCGCTTAGAGTAACCGTTTTCGAGAAAATTGAAGGTAAACAGTTTGCTGAACCCTTATTTCCGATTATAAAAATAATTTTTCGACATCACCGTTGGATTTAGGGTTAAATTTTATGTCCCCTAGTTTTTTTTCGAAATTTTATCTTGTTTTTAAACTTATAATTAACAAAAAACATTTTTAAAATTTACTCTTTTAAATCCCCTAACTCCCTTAATATGCATTTAACGACCTATGCTTATAGGAACATTTTTTATTAATTTTAGGAGTACTATCACCCCTTGAATTTAATTACACTATTTGAGGGACACCCTGTATATCCCTATTTTTCCCAGTTTTTTACTATTTTTTACCATTTATTACTGTTTTTTACTGTTTTTTATTAGTTTTTACAAGTTTTTTATCATGTTTTACTGTTTTTTACTACTTTTACTGTTTTCTATTGTTTTTTACTGCTTTTTACTATTTATTACTATTTTTTCCTATTTTTTACTATTTCTTACTGTTTTTTACTATTTATCACTGTTTCTTATTGTTTTTTACTGTTTTTTTACTATTTTTTACTATTTTCTACTATTTTTTACTATTTTCTACTATTTTTTTCTATTTTTGACTATTTTTTAATATTCTTTACTATTTTTTACAATTTTTACTATCCCGACTCATCTCCGAGAAGGGAAAGTATTGTAAACGAGTTAAAAAAAAAATTTCTAGATATAGATGGAAATATTCATTTTGAGGTCACCTGAGATGATAAAGACCAGTTCCAGATGGAAGTCTGACTGTCTGAGTCTATTCTTCCACGATAGAGGTCACACGATTAATCCGATTGAGCTGAAATTTGGTATATGGGTTACCTGTCGGAAATACCCATTAGTTTTGTACGACATCTGTCAGACGGCGGCAGTGTCACTATCAAAAAATGACAGATGCAATATGTCACGAAATGTGACTTGCAATATGGCATTTGAAATTCTTTGAAAAACTCTATTCAGAACAGCCAAAATTATTTCTCCAACTGTCACCTGTCAAAAATAAAAAAATGTCAAAATTTGAAACTTTAACATTAAATATCTGAAAAAGTATTCGTCAGGAAAGTTTTAGGTCAACACAACCGTTTTGTTTCAATATTTTTCCCTTTTTTTCTTATTTTTATAAAAATTTTTACCATTTTCTCTATTTTTCCCCATTGTTTTTACGTTTTGCTATTTTTTTACCATTTTTAATGGTTTTTTTATAGTTTTATTACTTTTCTATGTTTACTACTTTTCTCCTGTTTTTCCTATTTTTTTCTAATTTTTCCCATTTTTTCTGTTTTTTTATATTTTTTTACCTATTTTTTTCTATTTTTTTCCATTATTAATAGTTTATCCTGTTTTTTACTTAAAAAAAGTTGAAAGGGTGAGGGTTCGAACCCACACCCTTAAAAAGTGATTATCTTTGCGTAATAATATATTGACGTAGTCTTCCATAATTCTTTTAATTATTATGTATTTTTTTATGATTTTTCGTTTTATTGTTTCATCTAATTATTGAAACAAATTATATGGACGCCATCTATTTATCAATAGAAAAAAAAATTGTCAGGGTAAGTTCACACACTAAATTTAATAGGTTGAATATAAACATTACACGTTAAACTTCTACAAGTTTATTTAGTTTAAAAGAAAAACGCCAAAAAAAAACATGAGTAAAAAATTTACATCGATCGTAAATCGAATGCAGAAAACAACGAAATTCTGATAAACAAGTAATTTCAACAAAAACAACAAAAATAAATATCAAAAGAAGTTTAGAAAGTAAAATAAAAATTCTAACCTCAGATAAGTTACGCCAAGCAAAATGGTTATAAGAATAAAAATTTTACAACTAAAAGTAAGTACACCTATTACTAAACACGTCATTTAACAATAAAGATCACCACTAATCGATGGAAAACTTTTCTGTTTGTTTTAGCATTCACTATTTGTGATGAAAAAAAAAACAAAACATAAAATTGTCATTAACATCTGATCTGAAATGGAAATTCAACTTCACTCCTTATAAAGAGTATTTTACCAGTCCAGAATTTTTCTTGAAGATAACATAAAATTACGTTTACGTTATATCGCCATTTTGTTGAATACATGATACAGGACCATCTCCACCACGTTATAATTAAAAAAAAAATTGTCACTTACTAAGTTCCACTGGTCAAGAAAAGTTCCTTACATTGTACAGAGGACTATAGGTACGTTTTTTCTACAATTCTTTCCTTTTTTTATTGAAATTAATTTTCAGATACTTTCATAGCTTAATACAAATCATTCGGTCCATCCATTTAAAAAAAAAAATTCAGGAGAGACCTTCCTCCTCAAAGAAAAAACCTGCCTACTTAATTTTTATATTTTCTTCTTTTCCTTATTAAGGATAATAGGTCTTTGACTTTTTTCATGATAAATTAAATATTTTGAATAAGCATTTTTAAAAATATTTTGTAATAAAAACAAATTTTACATCCCATTTTCTAATAATATTTTTTTCTAAATTTATTTTGTCCTTCCAAAATGCTTTTAAATTTTTAATTATTTTTTATTTGTTGAAATTCCTTTCTTATTTATATATAAATTTATGAAATATTATTTGCTTGAGCTACTGAATTATTGGAAATTAATTTTGTATTTAACTAAAAAATACTGTTTATTATTCATAGCCTAGTCATATTACTAATCTTAATGAATACTATTTCAATATATATTATGACAAAGATAAAACAAAGTAATTTTAGTTTGAAAAATTATTATTTTTTCCTGTACCATTTTATATCTTTTAACATATTTTTAATTCTTCTATCATAATGTATTTTATTTTGTGGCAATTTTCCCTCCCCTTATACATTTAACGGTAAATTTAACCGAAACTAGTCGCCTATAATTTTATTTCTAGTTCTCATATTTTGTTTATAAATATCAATCATATCATTTTTTGTTACTCTTAATAGGATTCTGCATGATATAAATAAATTATTTATGTTTTTCCTAAAGTTTCTCTGACATGTACTATAATAATTTACTTATTTACTTATCGTGTAGGAAAGCTATTATTTAGTTCTATTATTCACACTTTTTTTTATTTCTCTACCAAATAGATATCGAAATACAAATAAAATACATGTATACCTAATCCCCACAAGTATGCATGTACACGTAATATTATTCCATGGTCTTGACACGTCGTTGTATATATCGATTGTGTATTTCCATTATAATAAATGATATTACCGGTGCTGATCCTAATAGAAACGACAGCTTGCTATTACAGAAATAACATAATATCCTTCGTGTGAACGAGGCAGCCGATAAATCAATTGAAATTGATTATAAAGTTGACAAGGACTGTCAATAAAACGGTTTCAACGAGCGCCCACTTCAAAAAATATCATTTCTTATACTATGAACCCCACTGCTCTCTAATTATTAACAATTTCTTTTTGAGTGAGAATAAACGTCAACTGCGAACAAAAAAAAAAGAGAGAAAACAAGTTTATCTTTTTTCGGGCGATTAATTTCGGATTTTGTCCGGAATAAAAATTGGGTTCAGTCCGTTTATTCCCTTATCACTTCTTTTTTTCATGACACACGTTATTACTCCAGGGTAATAAGGTATTCACAAACGAGACCTCTTTTTGACAAAATAAATTTACGGCAATAAGTATTAGCATTAAAAAATGTGGCTTAGAAAAAAATATTTTTCCTGTAAAAAAATCCCTAATCCCTTCTTATTTTATTGATTAATTTTGAATATTTAAATCTCGACCCCTTAAATCTGGCAACATTTGTGTTGACAAGGCAAAGTCTCAAATTAACAAAGTTTTGGAACTAATTAAGAAAGTACAACAGTGACCTTTTGAACTTAGATTGAATGACACTTTCAAGGGACAAACGAAGTGTGAAAACTAAAGATTTTAACTCAAAGATATCTTAGATTGCAAGAGAAAATAATTCATGAATTCAATGCCAACATAGGAAATATTAACCAATTTATTGCTGGAAATTGATCGAGGAATTTCTCATTTAGCTTTTACATGTTTCTTATAAATTTCGTTTTTACCTCTCGCCCTTAAGATAAGAGAGGTATAGGAATCATGCTAAAAATTGGGTAGTACGTTTTCAATGGATAAACACGTTTTGGGGTCCCTAGAATACGATTTTGATATTTTCGCGATGATGTCTGTGTGTGTGTGTGTGTGTGTGTGTGTGTGTGTGTGTGTGTGTGTGTGTGTGTGTGTGTGTGTGTGTGTGTGTGTGTGTGTGTGTGTGTGTGTGTGTGTGTGTGTGTGTGTGTGTGTGTGTGTGTGTGTGTGTGTGTGTGTGTGTGTGTGTGTGTGTGTGTGTGTGTGTGTGTGTGTGTGTGTGTGTGTGTGTGTGTGTGTGTGTGTGTGTGTGTGTGTGTGTGTGTGTGTGTGTGTGTGTGTGTGTGTGTGTGTGTGTGTGTGTGTGTGTGTGTGTGTGTGTGTGTGTGTGTGTGTGTGTGTGTGTGTGTGTGTGGACTTTTGAGACCTTACGGGGACAATTTCCGAAAAACGCTTATGGTTGTGAGGACCGTTTTTCTTATTGGGACATCAAGCCGGTCTTCATAAGAAATTAACCTGATTTTTGTAATCTACGTCGTTTTTGGTCTCATATGGTACCTATAACATTAATAAAATATTTGGTCCCCATAAGTAATGTGTCAGGTGGATGAGGTTCTTATAACATACCTGAAGGGGGCGCCGTCATCTATACACTTTGTGTGTATTAGGCAATGATATTGCATTGGTTGTAAAGACCATGTATTCACAATGTGTTTAATTTTTGCTTAGATTTTGACTTCACATACTGTTGATCTCAGTGTCTTCAACGATCAATATTGGTGTGTACGAAATTAGCCCCATTTTTCGAATTTTGGCATTTTGAATGTTGTTAAAATTGTTGTAGAAAATTATTACATTATTAAATTGTTACAGAAAATTATTTCTTAAACTAAGTAATACCATTATTTTTTTTTCGAAATATTTTTTGTTGTACTAGATTGTTCTAGTTGTTCTTAACATTGTTCCAAAATTTCATGTCTTAAAAAAATATTTCAAGTTCAAAATCAATTACAGCCATTTAGAGCTAGCCCTCCATTATTTTGTTTCGTAAATTTTTTTGTTATATCAGATTGTTTCAGTTGTTCTTAACATTGTTTCAAATTTTTGTGTTTCAAAAAAAATATTTCAAGCTCATAATCAATTAAAACCGTTTAAAGCTAGCTAGCCATTATTTTTTTTCGAAATTTTTTTTGGTGTACTATTGTTTTAGTTGTTCTTAAGAGAAATTGCTTCGTGCACTGTATCTCAGATAAAGGGGAAATTTCTCCTGTGAGGCCCCCACCACAAATTTTTAAGCGACCGAGGCGATTCACGAAAACGGTGACCGGACACTTCCCCACTAGAATAATCCCCACATGATAATTCTCCACAGAAAATTACCCACACGAAATTTGCCCACATAGAAATTTGCTTACACAGATAATTCCTCACAATAGATTTGCTCACAATGATATTTGCTCACAGTGAAAATTTATTGGTAATTATTCAATAGTTATTGAGTTTAAATAAAAAATAATTAATTGATAATTATAATCTTCTGATGAAATTTGTGTTGATCGGTGTATATCGATTAAGCATAACTTAATAATTAGGCAACGAAAGTATTAAAATAATACAATTTCATAAATAGAATTCTCAAAACTTGCTAATGAATTTTCACAATGTAATTATTAAAATAAATTTAATATTTTATTGTACTCATTCAAATATCTTTGTAATTTTTAAACAAATTAAAGTGTCCGAACGCATACATATAAGTATATAAAATTTGTGCTCATTTTGAAAAAAAAATAGAAATATAAGAAACGTTTAGTAGAAATTTAATTAAACTTTGTAAAAAAAATATTTCTATAATTGATTTTGGATAAACTCAATAACTGTTGAATAATGACCAATAAATTTTCTCTGTGAGCAAATATCATTGTGAGCAAATATCATTGTGCGCAAATTTATTGTGAGGAATTATTCATGTGTGTAAATTTCTATGTGGGCAAATTTCGTGTGGGCCTTTCTACTTGTGGGAAATTGTTTGTAGGGAATTATCATGTGCGGATTATTCTAGTGGGCAACTGTCATGGAACCCACGAAAACATTTTATTTAACAGCCCTTCAAAAACGGCGTTTTGTGTTGACTTTTAAAATACGGACTCAAGAAATTTTCAAGCCCAGTATTGTTGAGATTATTTTTAGTGCCGTTAGTTTCGCGGTGTTATTTGTGGATTTTTTAAAATTTTTCTTTTTATTGGAAAGTATGGGGCTAAGGAGTAAACGATATTTTCTTAAGAAAAGAAAGAAGAATATAAATGACGAATAAAAATCGAACAATTTTCAATTTT